>CM070504.1:19558394-19955230 GCA_036346375.1 Guadua angustifolia | reverse complement strand
TCTTGGGCGCTAGGGTTCTTGGAAATGGGTTAATGCATCGGTCGTGTGATCTTTTGGTCAATGAGATTTGTGATCTGGAAATGTGTCCTTGGGAAAAAAAATACCGCATTAGTTTAATTGATCAAATCAAATCATGAAATAAAATGCGTCCTTTATGTTTGATTTGTGTGTGTGCTCCCCCATTTTCCTTGTTGAGATCCAGGGCTTTAGGTTGGAAATTTGTGGTTGGGCTATTTTGTCATCTATGTGATGGTTCTCTTTAGACTCCTTCGTTGATCCAACTGATAGTTCTTTACTGCTTGTGATCTGGATGGGTAGTTTGTGTCCACCACTGATTTGGTGATCTGGGCCACCATTTTTTTGTTTTATGTGTATATTTGAGGTTTTTTAGATAGATTGATAGTATATCTACTGACTTGTCTTAAATTGTTTGTGTTTGGTGATTGTACTAAAAGTTACCATCAAGTAGTTATTCATGGGCCTAAAATGGTGTTATGAGTATCATCTTTGCATGAATTGATAGTTGCGATGTGTGCTTACTACTCACTGAGATGTAATTGGTTGTGTATAGTTGCTTCAAGCCATTAAAACTTGTTCATACGAAACTGATTTGTTCAATAGGTGTTTGCTTGATGCTTTTAGTCAGTCTACTAACTTAATTTGCTGGCGAATGCCATTTGGCGTCATCTTGCAATCTTGCATGGTGCTGGTTGTTTGTGATGTTGAACTCTTAAACTGGCATGCCTATTGTCTTTCAAGTTCTTCTACTTGTTAGTTCACTAGACAGGTCTATCCACAGAGTTTAAATGCATAAACTAATAGAGATGCCCCTGAGTGATGTTCAATGTTTACCTCAAAGTTTACTTGACATAACTGGAATCCCTATCTGTGTTCTCCACTCCTATTTATATCACTCTTTTCCCACTCCTAACATGTTGGTTCATGATTATTCCTTCTTATCGGATATAGCAACAACTACCTATGCGCATAATGACTATTTTTGAAGACTAGCTTGTCTTGATTGCTTGTTTGGAGTACACGCATAATGAGTTTGTTGTATGTCTATATTGCAGGCTAGCATCCTAACTGTTCCCTAGAGAAACTTGCAAATTACTTTGTTTATCAACACTGGAACTCAAGTCACTGCTGATGATTCATTTAAGCTATGACCTTATGCTGTCTGGCAGCTCTTGCCTTTATGTATTGCAGTTTGCCTTGAACTTGTGCCTTGATGTATTGTTAATGAGCTACACCTAAGAGCATTGATTCATCTCATTGAGGTTGCTTCAGGAGTTCAGATGTTGTTTTATGTTTTTTTAGACAATGGCTGAACCTATGTTGTTCTTGTATGGATTTGTTAATCAGAATGCCCAAATGATCAAGAATTCATGCACCAGTGTGCTGTTATGTTTTGAGTTGAGTTAATGCTTGACAATGCTTGAGTTAATGTTATGTGCAATATTTACAAGGGGAATACCCAAATAGAATATCAAAGTTTTTACAAAAAAAAATAAATCGGGATGAATTCAACTTATTTTTTTTATGCCCACAAATTTACAAGTATAAAATATTTACTGGTGTAAAAAAAAATTTCAAAGCTCCCAAACAGACCTACGCAGACCTTAATAGTCCAAACGCAAAAAGCTCTGTCCATCGGGCGGCTCCCTCGTGAACTGTGACTTGTGACTATTTGTGGGTCCGGGGGCGCGATCACTCTTCCAAGTGGAGTACTGTATTAAACCCCCACTTTCCGAGCTGCATTGCATTGCACGGCCGGGCCGGGCGGAGGAAAGAAAGATTCTGGTCCAAGGATGAGCGCACCTGCGCACGGATCATGGGACTCGTGAGCCGTGATGTTCAGGTGGGCGCAACTGGGCACCGGGCAGCGGCAGGCGTAGTATTATTTAGACAGGGAGACTCGACTGACGACTCATCCACTTGCGCGCTCTCATCCCCACCCCACCCCACCCCACCCCACCCTTGTCTCGTGTCTGTCCACCATCCGCAAGTGGCCTGCCAACTTGCGATACTTGCTGGTTTATTATTATCACGATTCACGACCTCCTGTTCCGCGCGCTGCGCGTTTCTGCCATAAAAGTGTTCGTTCGGTCCAATGTTTGCACGTCGGGACCTAGAAAACGAGTTAATTGGCTAGAGTACTAGCTTTAGGGCCCTCTCGCTTCACACTAAATTTAGTACGCCGGTTATTCTTTTCGATCTACTTATCATATTATTTAGTATTTGTCTATACTTTCTCTAGTATTAGAGTGATAGGAATACACTCAGTAATTTAATAGTTTGATTTGATTTCTACCATTTACTATATACTACTAGTATAATATACCGTAAAATTTCTCTCTATTTATACTTAGTTCAGTAGTAGAATGTCGCCTTGCAAAATGTTGTCCTGTGTGTAGGCGTGGCTGGAAAGAGACACGTTGTTGTTTTTTTTATCCTAATGTAGACATGTAGTGTCGGGTTTTCTTCTTCAATCAGGTCGATCGAGTCATGAGCCTGTATTGCCCACAAGTTAAGCCGAAGCATCTGTGAAGTATATTCTTCCCTGAAGTAAAATTGAACCAGTTTACTGCGTTTGTGATTTGTCAAATACTTGGACGATGGTAGCAATTCCTAGCCACCAATTGAAACCATGTCCTTTTCCACCTTCGTCACTGGAAATGGTAACTGGGGAGGAAAATTCACATGATGTGCCAATATGATAGCAAATGCAGTTGTAATTCGATCCTTATCTCTAGATATAATTGCAAATTCAGTTGTAATTCGCTCCTTATCTCTAGATATCATGCAACCATTTTGCTCTTCATATACAATCGCCACTTATCACGATAATTCAAGCGTAATATAATATGAGATACCTAGGTATCAATTCAATCTTTGGTGGTGGGATTGTACACCCACACCCCCCACTATCTGAGGAAAAAGATATAGATTTACACAACTTCGATTGTAGTGGATTCCAATTATAATGGTGTGGATTATTCAGATGTATATAAGAGTTATTAAAAAAGTATAATGAATACAATTATATTTTCTGTCATGTATACTCCAACATTAAAGTTGGATAACAAATACAATACTATTTTTTGGTATTGCAATGTCTAGCCATGCAATTACACGAGGATTTCAGCTAGTTGGATATATAAGCAAACATCTTTAGCGGAATACAGAGTCCGTACTTGAGCGAGTGCGTTTGGTTGGTTGTACGAGGATGAATGGGATAGGATGGTACAGGATGGATGGGATGATCTTGGATGAAATGGTACAGGGAAGGTATTTGGTTGGTTGAATAGAATGATACAAGATTTTGTTTGGTTGCTTGAATGAAATGATACAAGATGGTATGAGATGATGTTTGGTTGAAAGGATACGATTGGATTGAGGGATAAGGTTGGTTTGAGAGATGATGCAAGTGAACGATTCTGTCCTGGACCGATTGGTTCGGCCAAATTTCCCGTACGGGATAGTGCAGTATCTTTTTGGAATATTCCAAGAATCTGTACTATCTCACCCTGTATCAAATGGTTTCGTTCAACCAACCAAACACAAAAACAGAACCAAATCCTGTACGGAACGGTTCGATTCACCCTCATACACCCAACCAAATGCACCCTAATTTCACGGTAGACACAAACAAAAAACATGTGCATGACTTTCTCTCTTAAGGATTCGCACTTAGAAATAAATATAACAGAACACCTCGATGCTCATAGTTACTAGTAGCATATACTAGTAGTGTTACTTGAAATACGACTCCGGTGGTCCTTTCATCCGAAGAAAAGGCCGTATTACAAGTTGACGACCGTGCCAAGTTGATGAAGAACTGAGGGTGCAAGCATGCCCTCCAAAAAGAACTGAGGGTGCAAGCATTAGTAATTAGCCCGTAAAATAGCAGCAGCAGGCGGAACTAGAAATTTTCTAGTGGTTGTGCCCGTGCCGTGCTGCTCGCTTGGTCTTCGCATTGCCTGTCACGCTGCCGCTCGCCCAGCCCGTGCCGCACCGACGCCCGCCCAAGCCATCATGCCATCACCCTCTGTTGCCTTCCTCCTCCTGTCCATCCTCTCCATGGCCGCCGCACCATGGACCCCGTCGAGAGGGAGACGCTGCTCCGTGTCATGGAGACCGTCTCCTCCAACCACAACTGGTGCTCGGCCAACCTCGACCCATGCAGCGCGCCGTGCTCCGGGCTTGAGTGCAAGCCGGCACCGCGTTGTGGCTGCATGTTACTCAGCTCGATTTTGGCGTGGCACCCAACCTGACGTGCAAGGACGCGGCCGCCTTCCCGCACCTCGCCTTCGCACTGCCCCACCTCCAGTCCCTCTTCTTTGTTGACTGCTTCAAGAACACGGCCAGCACCACCGCCCTCACCCCTACCTCCCTCCACCTCTCGCCTGCAGCAGCTTAGCATCCGCTCCAACCCGCCGTTGTCCACCAAACCGGCATGCTACCGTCATAGCTGGCCAACCTCAGGTTCCTTCAGGTGCTCACCATCTCCTAGAACGCGCTGGTCCACGGCGAGGTCCCGCAGGGCATCGGCAAGCTCGAGAACATGCACCTTGACCTCAGCTAGACAGCTACAACTCTCTCACTAGGCCAATCTTGAGCCGCATTGGCGTGTTGCGAAGCTTAGCCGGCCTCGACCTCAGCTACAACTCCTTCTTAGGACCAATCCCAAGCAGCCTTGGCGAGCTCGCTCAGCTCGAACCAGGGTTTCAAATTTTGTTTTGTATAAAATTTCGTCTATGACCAAAATCTGAAATTTTGACGAAATCTCATTATTTAGGATGAAATCCGGTCAAAATTCAAAAAACAAAATTCAAATCCTGAATTTTTTTGACCGAAATTTCAGCCCAAAATCCGAAATTTCGCCCAAAATTCCCGAAATTTCGGCAGATTTCAACCGATCAAAAAACAATTCAAACGATGTCAAAAAAATTTTAAATTGTTTTTGAATGTTCCTGACACATTAGAGATGTTCTTATTAAATTTTCAAGTGGTTATCAAATCTGAGAAATTTTTAAAATTCAAAGATTGCTACTGTCTTGATAAAACACTGACCAGCAAATTGAACCGAATTAAAATTAGAACAAACGAGGTTATAAAATTTTTAAATTTTTTGTGGATAGTTCTGATATATCCATAATATTCTCATAAAATTTTTAGATGATGATCAAATGTCATGAATTTTTAAAAACTTGAACAGTGCTACTGTCCTGTTAAAAGGCTTATCGGCAAATTTGAACAAATAAAAATTGTCCAAACCACATTAAAAAATTTTGAAAATTTTTTTGGATGGTTCTGATGTATCATTAATGGTTATATAAAAGTTTTATATAATTATCATTCTTAAATAATTTTTAAAAATTCTAACAATGCTGCGTCCTGATAAAAGCCTGATGATCAATACATAAATTTGCTTTAGCAATCAGAAAAGGTTTAAAATTTTTATAAATTTTACATAAGGTTGATAAGGAAATTCTTAATATTTCATAAAAATTTTGAATCATGATCACCCTCCAGTGAATTTATAAAATTCTTACAAGGCACGGTACCATTTATGTTCTTTCTGTTTTTGATTTTTATATATAATATAACAAATGAAGTTCAGTGCTTACATAGATTTGATTGAGCAAAAAAAAAGTTAAAATTTTATATAATGGTAATGAGGAAATTCTTAATCTCTCATAAAAATTTTAGATCATGATCACACCCAAAAAAATTTATAGAATTCTGACAAGGTAACTGTCTCAATTATATTTATTCTATTTTTTATTTTTAAAGATAACAAATTAAGTTAAATTATTCTAAACATTTTTATGTATGATCTTACATTTCTCAAGATAATATCATAAAATTTTCAGCTCATTATCAATCTTGTAAAATTTTATAAAAATCTAACAGTGTTTCTACCAAAATTTTAAAATGTCTCAAAAATTCATTTTTTTCAACAAATTTTCATAGAATATCACTTTCTTATGGGTTATTGGACCAAATCCGGTCAAATCTGGCCCTAAAAGTTCAAAATCCAGTCAAAATTCAAGAAATTTTGGTGAAATTTGGCAAAATTTTGCCGAAAAAAACGAAATTACCGTAGCAATTTTAAATTTTTTTAATTAACCTGTAGTTTAGATTTCGTAGATGCCCGAAATCCGAAATTTCAGCAAAAATTTTCCAAAATTTAGAACCCTAGCTCGAACAACCTCATCACTTACCACACGAGTGCCACTCTCTGAGAGTAGCATTCTTAAAATTTTAGGGGGGCACCCCTAGTTCTGCCACTGACAGCAATAATAATAAGTCATAAAGTAAAGGGCGTCGACTTACGACGACGGAAAGCGGACAGGATAGAGAACAGGAGGCAATATTAAAGGAAAATATCTCTGCAATCATCCTCGGTGAAATCACCGTGCAACTGAACTAAAAAAGTTTCAAAAATTCTGAAAAAATCATGGATGTACATCTCAACTTACACCTACATATAAAATTTCATGATCAAATTCATCTTATACTAGCAGTTACAAAAGACAAATTTCGCATGAACAGTGATTTTTACTGTTCATCACTATTCATTTTGCTGCTTGTTTTTTGTAACCGCTAGTATAGGATGAATTTGATCATGAAATTTTATATGTAGGTAATGAGATGACATCCATGATTTTTTTCAGAATTTTTGAAACTAGTTCAGAGTGATTTCAGGAGGGTTGCAGGATATGCCATATTAAAATGGGGCATCCAGGGTGAGCACAGTGGGGATAATGTCATCTCAACCAACTTGCTTCCCCTATTCTCTAATGCCCGGCCACTTTCATCAACAAATCTTTCGATTAAACTGGTGTTCACGCCGGCCCAATCCCCTTGATTTCTCACTTTTAATCACCCCCGCCTGCATCAAATCACGCAGGTAGTAGTAGTAGTGTAAAACCTTTGTGCACAATGTGCATGCGTGCATGTTTACTCCCTCTGTTTCGCAACGTAGGTCTACTTCTTTTGGAATACTAGACACGTTGGCGCGGCGCCGCCACGCCACGCGCCGACCATGACAAGCAAAGGAAAAAAAATCAGATGAGTTTCGAGGGACTAATAGGAGAAAATGGGTAAATAGGTAATTTCAAAAAGTTTCGAGTAAATATTTGGGAAAACAACTTGTTAAAAAATAAATTCTAGAAGCTCCGAAGAGTATACGCAAAAATTAGAGTGACTTTACGTAATCGTGGAAAAAATAAATCTGCAAGCCAAGCAAAAAAAATCAGATGAGTTTCGAGGGACTAATAGGAGAAAAATGGATAAATAGGTAATTTTAAAAAGTTTCGAGTAAATATTTGGGAAAATATCGTGTTAAAAAATAAATTCTGAGCCCCCTGGCGATAAAATATTTTTTCGGATTTTTTAGGGGCTTTCCTGCAAAAAAACGAACCTAATTGTGATTTCTGAAAGTTTGGAGGGCTTCAAGAAAAAAAAACAGCGGCCGACGCCCACGGCCACGCTGCCGCGCCACAGCACATGAGCCACGCGTCATGAAAAAACCACGCTGGCTTGCGCAAGCGAGAATCGAACTCGCGACCGCAGGCGTTGAAGCGAGACGCCTCACCATCGCGCTGCGCAAGCTTGCTTGATGAGTAACGGCGCTGAACTTTATAAACCGAAGTCGCTGGCGAGCAAAGTAGCGACGTGGCTCAACGCTCGCACGCCGTACGCACGGGAGGCCGTTTCTCTGTTGACGCTCGCGACGCGGAGGGCCAGCGCGACGACGCGTCGGCAAAATCGGAACGTGGCGCGAGGAGAAGCCCGGAATCCTCCGAAGTTTATATACGTTAGTATACGGTGGTTTCACAGTAACAGTGACATGAGGAAAATACTAGACATGCTCTCGGTCCAGTCCTCGGAGATAATTATTCCTACATGGTGGGACGAAATCTAGGTATTGCCGTGTGTATTACTCCGGAGCTGCTTAGGAGATTTACCATCGTAGGTCCCGTCTATCGTTGGATCTTCGTAAATATACGTGTCTCACCCCGTCGGATCTCTTCCACATACATGCACAATATATTACCTCCGATTGCGACAAAGTGCAAACTGAGCTGCAAAAGAAAACCAGGATTGCAACAAAAAAATATTTTAAGGGTTTCCCGTGCAACAATTGATATTAACAGTCATGAAGCATTTTGATTTTAGCGTATAATAAAGCGTAACTATGATTATAATCTTGAGAAAAAAATTAAAAAATTGAGTATTCAAAACCAAATCATCACCTTACAAAAGGATAAAAATCCTCTAACCAATAGCAGCACACCCAAAATCAATGTTATTGCAACAAAAAATTGCAAAAGTGAAACAACGATTTCTAAGATTGACATAACATTCCTTCGGTTGCAACAAACTAATTGTAACACCCACAACAATTCATCCCATGCACAACATCGCGACAAACAGGAGACAATATTATAACAATACCTCTTGCTGCAACATTTTTTTAGATAGTGCAACAAGGCTATTAACTTCCCGTAACAATTGAGAAAATATGATGCAACAAATGCCGGAACATGCAAACAAAACCCACCAGTGAGAAAGGAGACAACAATGGTGGAAGGGAGCTGAGCTCAATGTTATAGGAGGAGGCAGCTAACTGGGCGTCTTGTTGCTAACGATCATAGAATTGACAGGGGTGAGGCCAACCCATGTGACCACCTTGCTAGTTGAGCTCCACAAGACTCACCATCACGCAATGGATCTCGGGATGTCTTGCCACCCCGCTGCGTGGAGCTCTACCATGGTGACATCCCATAGCCTCAATTGCAAGTTTCAACAACAACTTCATGCACCCACGAGTTTGCGAGTGGTCCGATTTGTGACATCCACTTGGGCTCTAGCCATGGTGGTATGCGGCGAGGTAGAGTGGGGGGGATCTAGGCTTGATTGGGATAAGACCGGTGTTGATATCCAAGAGAGACAGATCTGTTTGGTACTAGAAGGTAGAAAGAAAGAAGCAACGAAGAAGAACTAGAGTGGGTACAATAATAGAGTCGATATCCTCACCCTATCAATTAGCTAAAGAGTTGTTTTGGGGTAGTGCTTCAGTTTTGGGCTAAAAGCCCCACAAACAGCATGGCTGCAAAGCAGTTAGGAAGCTAAGGTATAGCAAAAGCATCGTCCAAAGTTATAGCCGCTGGGAGTGGCTTTTCAATTGTGGCTTCGCTCGACCGCCTCCCATCCCGCTTGCTCGGCTCCGCCTCCCCTTCTCGCCCTGTCGTCTCCCCACCCAGTCGTCTCCCCGACTCCCCCCAAGCTATAACTGCAGTAGTCAGTTTGTTAAACGGCGTAATAAGAAAAGATACAACCGCCGACTGCAACTGTTTTACAGCCCAACAAATAAAAACAACTTTTTAGTCCAACCATAATCCCAAATAGACCCTAATAATCGAACAGATTAGGGGTGAAAACGGGTCGGGTAATTCCCGAGCCGTATCCGTATCCGAAAGAAAACTATCCAAAACATATGGGTAGTACCGTCATCAAAATAAGCGGGTAGTATCCGTGCCGTACCGTCGGATGCATGCGGTGCGGGTAGGATATGGATGAGCGATATCGGTACTACCCGAGATAAAACGAATTGCAATGCACCGATCTTTTTGCATTTTGGTGCCGATTACCCGTAATGAAAGTCAAAGAAGAGGCCCGGCCCAATAGGCAATAACCCTAACTCCCTTCTCCAATCCCTACTCCCTAACGCGGCGCCTGGTCCTGGACTCTCCTGGAAACCCTTGCCCCAGTCCCCATTCCCTAACGCTCGAAAGACAGAGTGAAACCCCGTGTCCCGGCTAAGATGAGTGGAGGATATGATGATCTTGGGAAGCCTTCCTCGTATCTGAACAGGACTAGCTCTTGCATATTTGCATGAGTCATGATATTTTAAGTTGTAGCATTGGGGACGGTGGGAGAATGTTGTATCTGGTAGTTCTGAAGCCCGAAGAAATTTCTTATTCTACCTATTTCGCGTACTATCCGACAAAATATCCGATACTCATTTTTACCCGCTCGTTAATACCGGTACCGTTGTTTAATTGCTCAGTAAATATCCGTATCCGTACCAGTATCCGCCCCTGTATTTTCATTACCCGTGCGAATCCGTGATCCAGAAAAAAAATATTAGGGTAGGATATGGGATAACCTACTACCCGCCTGTATCCGACCCGTTTTCACCCCTAGAACAGATCAAACAAATAACCTCCCATGCAAGTTAGCCAATTAGCTCCAAAGTTAACTAATTAAACCCCGTTTATACGGAAAACTAATTAATTAATCAATTAACAAAAAGGCAACACACACAAGTGGGGAATAGTAGTAGATGGAGTATGTGCAAGCAGATCGCCGCACGGCGTATATATACGGCTCTACTCAGACTTCAGCCCCCTACCGTTGCAAGAAAATTCCACGGGACACAGGAAGAGGAGGGAGAGGGTGGGGCGACGGAGCGAGGGAGACCAAGAACCCACAACATGCCGTGCATCCCGGCGACCAGCCCCAGCATGCCGCATCAGCACCACCGGGTCCTAACCGGCGTCGGCGTGGCCGTCGGGTGCGCCGCGGAGGCGGCCGCAGCCTCGTCGGGGATGAGGTGCGGGGCGCACGACGGGGAGGTACCGGCGGAGGTAGCGCGGCACCACGAGCACGCGGCGCCGGGGTCCGGGCGGTGCTGCTCGGCGGTGGTGCAGCACGTGGCGGCGCCCGCGGCGGCGGTGTGGTCGGTGGTGCGGCGCTTCGACCAGCCGCAGGCGTACAAGCAGTTCGTGCGCAGCTGCGCGCTGCTCGCGGGGGACGGCGGCGTGGGCACGCTCCGCGAGGTGCGCGTCGTGTCGGGCCTCCCCGCGGCGTCCAGCCGCGAGCGGCTCGAGATCCTGGACGACGACAGCCACGTGCTCAGCTTCCGCGTGGTCGGCGGCGAGCACCGGCTCAATAACTACCTCTCCGTCACTACCGTCCACTCCTCCCCGGCCGCGCCCGCCGGCGCCACCGTCGTCGTGGAGTCGTACGTCGTCGACGTGCCGCCGGGCAACACGACCGAGGACACCCGTGTGTTCGTCGACACCATCGTCAAGTGCAACCTCCAGTCGCTGGCCAAGACCGCCGAGAAGCTCGCCGCCGGCGCGAGAGCCGTCTCGTGAGGCCTCCACTTCTCGTTTTCCCGGGCAGGATGGATGCGTGTTTCTTCGGCGCGTGAGCCTTTCTTTTTTCTCCCCTCCTGATTTCTTCACATTTGAGCCCCTCTATTTCTTTTCCTTTTTTTTTCTCGTTGTTCTGAGATACATGCTCCCTTCCTCCCATTGTCCAAAGATTCAAGAATGACAAGTATAATTGATACAATTTTGATCCTGTCCCTATCTAGTATTCGATAGAACTAGAACAAGACCGGATCAAGACTTCAATTCCACTAGTGCATGCTTGAGTTTCTCTGTATATATATGTGTAGATCTGTTCTCCGGCAGGCGCCAGCCAACATCAAATTTTTATGTCCATATGTGATATGTTCATAAGCATTAGCAAGCAATGAACAATTAAATTGCCTTTTCAGGCCTCCATTGGCCGATCGATCGAGCTTGTTAAGTTGCACACCTTGCAACGCAGCAAATTATGAGAATAATTCGATCCGTAGTACGTACGTGTGTCCTGCTGGCCGTGAGATAACTAGGATTAATTTGCTATAAACGTTAATATAGCCACCCGATCGATCGAGAAATATGCTTTCTTCTCCCCGATGTCATCTGCATCAGAACTGCCGTACGCGCCACAAACCATATGCACCAAATAACGCTTTAATTTTTAGCGCCGGTAGCGACGAACATTATTGTGCCTTGTATCAGAGATAATATATACGTACACACAAATTAACCATCTCTCCTACGACGGTATAGGGCTTCGCTTAAACAAACCCGGTTACCGAATGTGACGCAGCACGTTTGGATGCAAGCTAGCACCGACCATGAAACGAATGAAAGAAGAAAGCGGTGTATATATATTACTCCGATCGAGTCTGATGATCGATTCATTATATCTTTGTTTTCTCGAGCATAGAAGTGATTACTCCTTGCTCGTCGGTGACTATAATATCTTCCGGCTATCCTAGATTTAGCCTAACGAAGGAATTTCATAAGAAACACTCTATATTCTATAAAAATTTTGGGAAAAAGAATCTAGACGTTCCAAACACGGCCTGAGGGCTTCTCTGCGAAGGAAGTTTAAATTTTAGGGCGCGCGGCGCAAAGTTGCAGGCAGCCTGGCTCACTCACTTGCGGGCGTCAGCCGCGTCACGACGACCTGGAACTGTACTACAACTGCCGCCGCCCCGATCCCCGTCGTGCCAGCCAGGCCAACTTGCGCGCGCGGAATCGGTCACGTCCCTCCCCTCCTCCGTTTCGGCGCTCCTGTTGAATTTCCCATCATTTGGTCCCCTAATACTTAGGTTTAGGTTGAAAATTAGAGGCTCAGACCGTCAGACGATCTGATGCCTCCTCCCTACCGCTCCGTCGTCACGTCCAACTTGCGCTCATCTCTCCATCAATCCATCGATCGTCATGCAACTTGCCATAGGAAAGAAAAAAAAGGAGCTAGCGCAGCAAAGGATGGGCGTATTTCACGTGAATGATTACTTTACTAGCACAGGTGGCTCAAGTTGCATCATGTCAGGTCGCTTAATTAATTACCGGGTTGCTTCCTCTCCTTTATTGACTAATACTAGTACCGATGACTAAGGGTGTATTTGGTTGGTGGAATGAGGTTGAATGGGATGAGATGATTCTGCACCATTTGGTTCTATTATTTTTAGTGAATGGAATGGTTTAGCATCTATAGGGAATATTTCTCAAATTTGTATCACCGTGTAGGACGGGAGAGTTCTATTCAAGCGACTAAACACATGAATGATATTTTTCTTAAACTATCTCATATATGTACCACTTGGTATAAGCAACCAGCCAACCAAACACACCCTAATACATGCTATGGAATATTCTATTTCATATACGCATGAATACATAGATGAATCTATCAGGAGCTTCAACAAGCTTGATTCTATCCTTCATGTCGACACCCCCCCCCCTCACGCGATGACCATGGCCTCAGTAGCTTAGCTCCATGGGTGATCAAGAAGGAGGAAGAAAAAGCTGGCTAGCGCCTATGAAAGGTTTTGTGGGCCTTTATCGAAGCCCATAAGACCTAAGTTCAGCCTCACATCAATCCCATTGGCCACCACAGGGCACAGGCTCTCCATTTTAATCGATCGTGGAGAGTGACCATGAGACGAGACTGAGGGCAAGGAGGTGCACCTGAGAGGAAACCCTAGGGCCTAGGCGGCTAAAAGGGCGGTGGTAAGCAGCTAGCAACGACACAACACGACAAGGAGGGGAAGAGGTCAAGTGTTGCTGAGCCGAGAATGGGGCACAGTTATGTGGCTGAATGGAGAAGGCGGGGGCGGAAAGAAAAAAAAGGGAGCTAGCGCAGCAAAGGATGGGCGTATTTCACGTGAATGATTACTTTACTAACACAGGTGGCTCAACTTGCATCATGTCAGGTCGCTTAATTAATTACCCGGTTGCTTCCTCTCCTTTATTGACTAATACTAGTGCTGATGACTAAGGGTGTGTTTGGTTGGTGGAATGAGGTTGAATGGGATGAGATGATTCTGTAACATTTGATTCTATTATTTTGGGTGAATAGAATTGTTTAGCATCTATAGGGAATATTTTTCAAATTTGTATCACACCGTGTAGAACGGGATAGTTCCATTCAAACAACTAAACACATGAATGATATTTTTCTTAAACTATCTCATATATGTACCACTTGGTATAAGCAACCAAACACATCCTAATACATGCTATAGAATATTTTATTTCATACACTCATGAATACATAGATGAATCTATCAGGAGCTTCAACGGGCTTGATTCTATCCTTCACGTCGATGCCGTTATCCCTCCCCACTCTCCACGCGATGGCCATGTCCTAAGTAGCTTAGCTCCATGGGTGATCGAGAAGGAGGAAGAAAAAGCTGGCTAGCACCTATGAAAGGTTTTGTGGGCCTTTATCGAAGCCCATAAGACCTAAGTTCAGCCTCACATCAACCCCATTGGCCACCACAGGGCACAGGCTCCCCATTTCAATTGATCGTGGAGAGTGACCATGAGACGAGATCGAGGGCGAGGAGGTGCACCTGAGAGGAAACCCTAGGGCCTAGGCGGCTAAAAGGGCGGTGGCAAGCAGCCAGCAGCGGCACAACACGACGAGGAGGGGAAGAGGTCAAGTGCCGCTGAGCCGAGAATGGGGCACAGTTATGTGGCTGAGCGGAGAAGGCGGGGGCAGTAGGGATGGTATCACCAGCGTGAGGAACCAAAGAGTCGTCAACGCGCCGCGCAACTATGGCCTATTGCCTGGGGTAGGGGATCCGAGGAGGAGAGACGAAGGAGCCGAGGGCGAGGAAGCTGAGGAGGGAGTTATGGACTATGGGCACATGCTACTTTGTTGCCACGTCAATTTTGTTGGTGCTTGGAGGCTGGATTCTAGACTGTTTATGGCAACAGTGGTGTTTGCTGGAGAGCTGGACCTACTGGTAAGCTCGGTATATAAATACTCTTTAACTATTTAGCAATATAGCATATAGCAACTCTGTTATATATTGTATTGTTAGAAAAATAATTTTATTTCACTTGTATCTGTTCCTAGATTTGCAATCAATGGAGAAATGAGCTCCGCATTTAGCTATATTTGCCTCAATTTAGCTTAGTCTTTTGAGTCTATCCTATATTTTCATTCTAACTTTGCCACCATGTAGTCACTTTTCTAAATAGACTTATAAAAGTTTTGTAAAGTAAATTATGAGATTTTTGTAATGAGGACTAGATTACTTTAGATCCATACTTGGATTACAAGAGAAGTCCCATCCTCTCCCATTATATATATAGGTGGGGGCATATGCACACACTATATAAACACAAGAAAATATCCATAAAGAGGAGAGAGATCTATAGATCTACATCTCGTGTCTATGTTCTGATCTCCTATTTATACGATCTTGATTGATCAACAATGACCTTGATACATAACATGTTATCAGCACGAGACTGCTCTCGAGCGAAGGCCATTAACGCTTCAAAGGTTGTAGCTTGGTCTGTCTTGGTCAATTCAGTTGCCACATAAATTTGGCATCTCCCTAATTTTATATTCTTCTAATTCGGCTAATGTCTCACCATGAGTGGGATTAGCATCAACCAAACCCCGGACATCATTTCTCTCCTGTGCGCGATTGATGTTGTTTCAAGCCTCGACATGCATTGGGTTCTGTTTGGAACTCGCGTCACGCCTTGGCATGATCGCCGAATAGATATAGGCATTAGGTAGCATAGTAGCACCGCCAAATCAATGCATCGATAATTGGATCATGATATGATATGGCCGACATTGTATCGTGCCTTGTGCATATTCGCTGGCTGGTCGACGGGACAAGCCATGTGCGTGTCATCGCTGTGTCCATCGCTCTGGCGAGATGCTAGAACACCGTTGTCGGTGTTTCGTACAACCGGTAAGTAAATTTGTAAGTATAGGGGCCGCGCGTTCCCTCTCCTTGAATGGTTAGACTACAGGAGTCCAAGACGTATACTGGTTCGGGCTGAATATCCCTACGTCCAGTTCGTGGTGATGGATTTGTATTACTCAGGGTGGAGTAGATTACATTGGATTACAAGCGGGGGCTAAGGACAGGCCCTTAGCACTCGTCCGAGTGGAGGGGCTCGGGTATGTTCGTCTGTATGTTTGACTTGCTCGAGACCGGATGTGTTTGCTTAAGTCGGATGCGAATGCGAATGCCCTTCCCTGAGGACCCTGCCTCCCTTTATATAGGCGGAGGGGGCAGGTTACACGGGAGTTTGGAGAAAAAAGGTAGGGATATGCTACGCTCGGGAGTCTCGGACTTCGGTCTTGGTGGCTGACAGGTTCCTGTGCGTCCCACATCTGGGTTGGTAGACACCACGGGCGGCGTTCCGTCGGGAAGGTGCGCACCTGCCCTCTGAGTGCTTGTCAGGTGCTGACGTCGTTACGCCGTGCTCTGGTACCGCCTCGGGACGGAGCGTGTCTCTCCACTGCGCAAGACGGAGTGAAGGGACGGGCGCTTGACTTTGGCGGCCCCCTGGCCACCTTGGAAAGGAGCCACCTGCTCCAGCATGGCCATCGCGTCCATAGGGCAGGTGACCTGCTTGAGGTCGACTGGCGACGTAGCGGAGATCGCTGAGTTGGAGGTCGTTTGGGCTCCGACCTGAGGCCAAGTCGGAGCCTGCGGGGGCATCCGACCTGTGACCAGGTCGGAGCCTGTGGGAGCGTCCGACCTGAGGCCAGGTCGGACCGCCCCTGGCGGGCCTAAACGAGGTCGAGGGTCCTTTGTGGGCCCACGAGGCCTAGAGCTAGGCCCAAGATGGATCATTTGGTGTTCCAGCCAATATTCAGTGATAATCCCATCTGTGAGGGACGGAGACTTTGGTAATACCCTCTCCAGCATTCTGCACTGCTGCCAATCTTGCCGCCATGTTCGCACGACTGAGAGAGAAACGATCTTAAAATAGATGTATACCTTGCTGTAGGGTACCCCTGGTATAAGTATTCGTCAACCGTCGAGATTGCATCGTGGTGTAGACTTCTGAAGGTCGTCTCTGTCATGCCATGACAGCAAGCGGGTCTCCATGCTGTGAACGTGAAATGACACCAATGATCTCACCATGGCAAGATGTTGAGCGCCACCATCATCAATCTGTCAAGCTGACCAAGCCTGGGACACCGTCGCCATTGACATTGTGTGTGGGACACGAATGGGCGTCACGATTAATGTGTCATGCGTGTGCCCCACTGAAACCACCGTTGTCACTGTGCCACGAGCACGGGTCAGCCGGATCACCATTGTCGGTTTCCTCACCATCACTGTGCTGTCATGCACGGGCATACAGGCAATGATGTGCCTCTAAGCCATGCCGAGCAAGAGCAAAGCCACCATCGATGCCATGTGCGACGTGTTTGTGGGTTACCACTGGATGTCAGAGCCAAGTGGAGCACCAGGCCAGGACGGAGTTAGGCAAAACCGGGGAAGAGTTGCTAGGCTATTGTAGGATCAAGGATAACAAGTTAGAGGGGGTAAATACGAGGCCTTTAAAATTCTTTTAGCTCTAATACAATAATTGAGCAAGTATAACTATGATTACAATTTTAAAAAACCAAAGTCTAAATAGTTTAGGTTTCACTAAAGGTACAGACAAACTAAGTCTAAGCAATAATATCAATCCTAGAAAGATGATTAAGCACAATGAACACTAGCAATGTAAATAACACAAATTTAATAACTAGAAGGAAAACCACAAGATGAACACGATGAATTTTTCCAATGGTCTTGGAGACTTGCCAATCTCCTCTAATCCATGTCAAGGTAGCTTAAACAAATCAAGCAAGGTAGCTTAAACAAATCAAGCAGGCTCATTGCGCAATTGAGCATTCCCCAATCACTAGTGGTAGATCCTTCCTACTCCGGGTAGGTGAGCTCCAACCTTTACACTGGTACCGGGTCTCTTCGCAATCTCCTTTGAAGAGATCATTAGTTTCTCCTCTAAGCCGTCTAGGAGTCGACAAACTCTAAGAGAAACGAATTGATGACGCTTGCTTAAAGATGATCAAGTGTCACAAATGACTCTAAATCAAAGAATGCACTTGAATACTCTCAAACTCCTCAAGAAGTGAATTCGATGCTCAAGTGGAGATGTGAGAGTTGCTATAGTTCAATAAGTATGCAATGAATGCCTAAGAGGTCTCCTTGCTGCAGGATATAGGATATTTATAGTCTTTACCAACTCATTTAGCCGTTAGGGGTGAAATACATAAAAACTCAACAAAACCGGCACTACCGTTATGAGTGCGGTAGTGTCGACCGCACTAACCGTTGCTACAGTACACCGGTGCTACCAACATGAAAAATACGATAGTACCGACATTTGACATCAGCAAAGACCAAAAACCACAACTTTAGAAAATAAGTACGAGCATAAGAAATGTGGTATTGTCGATCAACAATAGTATCGGCTTTAGAGCCATGGTAGTTTCGACACAAGAATTTCAGAGGAAAACCTCAAAGATCACCTTCTGGAATGTAACTACCGCTCACATGCCAGTGCTACCGACCTACGATAGTATCGCAGGTTTCACAACGGTAGTGTTGGCCCAGAGAGAAAAAGATTTTCACACAAAAAGACCCTCTCTGCAAAAAAGACCACAGTGCCAAGGGGTGGTATTACCGATTTGCAATACTGCCGTTAAGCAGAACAGTCCCTGAATTTTTCATAAAAAATTTTCTATATGCAAATATTTGTCAATTTAAATGAGACTTTGAGCCATGTGACTTTTAAGCACATTCAAGCTACTAGACGTCAATCCCTTTTAATAGTACAACACCTATTCTAGCAATTTGATCTTTTCTCCAAACTAAGATCATTAAAAGCTACGAAAAGATCCTTAAACTTTTATACCTTATCCTTGAGCTTGAATCCATGATCGACTCACCGTTCATGTTTTCACCTTTTCCATATCCAATGACGAGGACCAATATTTTCTCATATACTTAGAAGAATATTGTCGATGATTCGGGAACCGGTCCCCCGCCGAGCTTACTTATTGAATGATGGATCAACCCAAGGCCCCTTTCTCGCGGGGGGTATAGCTTCCGAGGACCTACTGAGCTACAGAACGAGGTGGCAATGACAATCGCAACGAACAAGGGGTCTCTTTTTGTCTGGTTCGGGCCTCTCGCAGGGGAGATAATAACCCTACATCCAGTGGTTATGCTATGGTGTGAAAGGGGATTACAATATGCTTGCTCGGGGAGCCTAGGGAGTTCTGAGAGTACCCCTCAAGGCCGAGTGTAACAAGCACTGAGTACAGGTGAGAATATAGTAAGTAAAGTCCAACCACCCCCAACCCTTCGTGCGAGAGGGTATTTATAGGGTAATACAGGCGACACAACATTTATTACAGGGGGCGCGCTACTGTTCTGGACGTGGGCAGCGCCGGTTCCTTGTTTCCCGCTGGGCACAGCACGACGTGGGTACAACGGGCGCAGATCACGGGCGCGCGGACCGCGGGCCGTGCGGGTTGCCGGGCGCGTAGTCCCTCGGGCCGCCTTGCAATTAATGCCACGTCGTCTTCGTGGACCACGCCCGGCTTTCGTGAGAGGCTCGGGGTTCCTTCGGTAGGTCGGGTCACCTGGCCGCGGGCTTCCGAGCAGGCATGCTCGGGGTCGAGCTTAACGGAGGACGGGGACAGCTCGAAGGTCGGGTGGCCCGAAGGTCTTTCTTGGGGACTGGGCCCAAGCAAGAGCATGCTCAGGAATTGCCGGGATTCCATGGTCGGATATGGGGGATATCCAATCCCGACAAATATGTTTGCCATTTAATCTTGATTGTCATTAATTACTAAAATCTAAACAAAATTTGGGGACCTATATGCTTCAGCCACCGCCTTACACGATGCGTACACACGCGAAATGTCATAACCGAGACCGTCATGGGCGGTAGAGGGATAGGGCACCCCCATCGCCTTCATCATGGGCAATGTGTAAGCTGGGCTATTGAGTCCATTGCCGGAGACAATGGGGAAGACTGGACACTACTACTGCTGGTTGAAGTTCAGATCGGGACGAGGTCAAAATTCAATTGGGTTTATTAACCCTAACAGTTTTTGGGATTAGAGCGACTCAGATCCGAATAAGAACCCAATAGGGCCCAAAACCATTAGATTATAGAGCTTTTGCAAAAATCCCCTGTAATATCAGAAAATTATGAATAAGTCCAAAATTCATTGAAATTAGACCCCTAAGGGCCAAAGTTTTGCAAAGAAACCCCTAAAACTTTTGGTTTAAAGTTTTAGTTCTTCCACTATGTGTAAATTTATGGTTTAAACCCTAGAAAGTTTTTGGTTGTTATATTTATGTCTTTAGGCTTTATTTAATTCTTGGAATTTTTTTTGCTATTTTAATTCACAAAAATTAATTCTATATCTAGAAAATTAGCAGAAAATTTTATGTAATTGTTGGAAATTCATATCTTCATATGTTCTATGTTATTATGTTGAATTACTAATGTATTGAATGATTTGATGTAGGTAACCCTATTAAGCTAATCATTGTTGCTCTACTATTTGATAGGTGACATGTGCAGTACTGAAGACATCATATGAAGTAGGGAGTTCGCAATGCTGACTACCAAAAGCCATAAATACATCTATTGGTAGATAGAGGAAAGGCTTCATTTGACAACTAAAGAATTGGAGCATGTCCTTGAGAGAGACAAATGTGCTATCACAAATCAAAGGGCATGGGCCATGATCTTCCTTAGAAATCATCACTATGCTGAAATGTGCTATGAACTTGCTCCTATGGCATATTCATATGATTTGTGGGTGGATCTAAAGGAGAAGTTTGAGGTATTTGAGAAGATGAGTGTCCAGTATGAGGCATTTGAAAGTAGGATTTGTATGAAGATAACAGACTACACGTATGTTACAACATACAATCTAAACCTCTTATGTGTAGTCAACACACTCAGATCGTGTAGGATGACTATCATTGAAGATGAGATGATCCAAAAGACTCTTCACAATATTCCTCTAGATAATTATGTAATTTCTTAGCCCATCAAAAAATTATGTAATTTCTTACATATTGGAGGCAAAGAAATATAAAACACACTGCTTACTTATTGGTGCTCTACTTCAAGTTGAATGACATAGTGTTATCCAGTTAAGAAAGCCACCAAGAAGAAAATTCCTTGGAACGAGGGATGGTCCATCCATCAGACGTTGGTTCAAAACAAGTGTTGTAGAAGTGGAAGAATATGCCAAAGGAGACAATATAGATCTCCATCAATTGACTATATTCCAGGAAGTGAGAGAGATCATGGGGTTTATAAGGCTCAACCAATTGACATCTTTGGTGGATAGAGCACATGGCAAAGTTTTAGTTGAAACATACAAGCCCCATGGCATATTTATATATAATATTAGTTGAATCATGTGTTAGTATGATTTTAATTTATAAAACACCAAATTTTGATTTATCCTATTAAAAGATAGTTAATAAAGTTAAACTAAAGTATAATCTTTAGTTCATATCTATGAATAACATTTGATTCGAGATTATACATAATGTTTACTTGTATAGTTTATGCTTGATATTTATTGGCATAAATACTTTTTCTATATTTTAACACATGCAATTTTTTATCTCTTGCTTTAGGAGAAAGTACAACGAACGGAGGGGAAAAGAAAATATGTCAGGGGAAAGGAAAATATGTCTTGTAGACAATTACATCTCGAATACTGTCCTAAGAGATAGAAAATATTTGCAAACATTGAGGAAGATGACTGGCAATGTTCTAGCCATAGTTGGCAATTATGATAATATTATTGGATCTGGAAGATCTTCGATAGTGTTACCAATGGAAACTAAATAATTATTGAGTATGCATTGTGTAAGCATCTAGTTTGTTACTATTAGATTATTAACAATTTTGATGATTAATGGTGTTTGTTTGTCAAGACTCACTATATTTTAAGGTTTTAAGATGAGTTAGTGCTTAACATTGGTATATTGGGTATTCTTGCTATTCATGGGTCCCCAAAAGGTGTAAACAATGACAACAAATGAAGATTAAGACCTTGTGACTAGAAATAATCCAAGAAGTCAGGTTTGAATAATTGTAGTGATATGTATCGTTTTTTGCTTTAGGTGTACTATTAAGGAGGGGGGGTTCAAGGATAGTAGCTTGAGTTTGGTGAGGTTGGGTAGCAAGTTATGATGCACACTAGATCTCTCTATCTCATGTCTAGTTAGAAAAAGCTAAGTGAAGATGTCAGATTCGGAAAGTGTGTGAAATTTTAAACTTGATCAAAAAAATCAGAGTTAAGTAAAACAATCTGACTATATTGGATCATTAGTCCGGTCAATTCAACCGAGAGCATGTCGAGTAGTTTTCAATGGGAGTCAAATAATCCAAGTGACCAGGAGTATAGGTCTAATCAATTTTATGAAGGGCAAGCATTGAAGGTTCGATGGGTGTTGGATGATCCAAGCGATACAGACTATGGGTCAAATCAATTTGACAGAGACATGGTCTGAGATGGTTTCATGTAAGTCGGATGATCTGAGTGAGTCGAAGCATGGCTCAAATCAATTTTCATAAAGAATGAGTTCCTGAGGTTTTGCACTATCTTGAATGATCTGAGTTAGGTGGATGATATGAGTGGGTCAGACGATCTGAGTGTGTGTGCAACTGCTATATTTTTAATCATCTGAAGTATTTAAGCTGGATAATCTTAGAAGGTCAAATGATCCGACTTGAAAAGATATTTTGAAATATCTATGTCTATTGGCTAGTTTCTAAGGATATGAGTTATAAATAGACTTTATGTGGGTTCAAGTTAGCTCCCTTTGAATCTTGGATTGGAGATCTTTGAGTACTTGAGAGAATAGATAGTCCTAGATTGTTAATCATTCCTTATTGCTTGACCTTGTTGGATTCACGTGAGTGTTTGGATGTAGGTGACTCCTAGAAGGTTTGGAGCCGTTGGTTTAGTGACCTTCCTTGAGGGTGTTTGTGGAAAGCACCAGAAAGCTTGTAAAGAATTGGAGTCTATCTATCCGGAATGGATAAAGACTAACATGAGTGGATGACTTGATTCCTTGCATAGTCCCAAGTAGGGGCTAGATTCTCATGAGAGTGCTGCAATAAGGAGTAGGGAGATCACTGAATCTCTAAGATCTCGGTAAAAAATCAGTTGTGTTCCTTATCTCTTTTACAGTTCCACAATTACTTTAATGTATTTAAATTCCTAGCTTGTTAGAATTGTGTAGGGTTGGAACTTGGTTACAAAACTTCACTAGAAAACTCTAGGGACCTAGGATGGGCTTAGAAATCTGAAATTTATATTTTATCCTTTGTTGCTAAAACTATCGCTTAGAAATCTAAAATTTATATTTTATCCTTTGTTGCTAAAACTATCTCAATTTACCCCTCACTTGGGTATCCGATCCACTTCACAATATTATTCCTAGAATCAAAACACACTCTCTTGTGTTTTAGATATTTTTCCAAAATAATAGTTTCCATCTAGAACAAAAGAAGTGAATGGACCAGAATACCTTTTCTTAACCAACATAGTGGGATATCAAAAAGAAAACCTTGGAAGGCTTCCTGTTGATACCTCCAAATTGTACTACACGATTATTAAATGTGATGATAAATATATTGTGATAAGTACACAACTTACTGGACCAAATTGTTTCAGAACATAGCATGAACGTCTGGTCATCTTAGGTACTATATGATACGCTAGATAATACATCATTATGCTAGCTATAGGTTGAGAGGCAATCAAATCCCTAATCCATCACACTTTGTGTGTGAAAGTTGTGCTAAAAGTAAGCTGAGTATAAGACCTTCCTAACAAAAGATAAGGGATGAGATACCTGATTTTATGAAAAGAATTCAGAGGGACATATGCGGATTGATTGAGCCCATATATGGACAATTCAAGTACTTTACGGTACTGATTGATCCATCTACTAGGTGGACGAATGCGAGTCTACTTTTCACTAGAAATCATGTATTTACCAAGTGGATTTCACATATTATTGTAAGGCCCATGTTTTTGGATCATTGAATGCAATCCATAAGTATGGATAATGTTAGAGAGTTCAGCTCAAAAGCACTTAATGATTATTGCATTGCCTTAAGCATTAAAGTGGAGCATTATGCCCTTACATTTATAGTCAGAACAGACTTGCAGAATAGTTAATTAAAATGATCAAGCTAATTGCAAGACCTTTACTAATAAGCTGTAAGTTACCCACTCTGTGTTAGGGATATGCGGTTTCGCATGCTACCGCATTAATACAACTCCAGCATTCTACTTACCATGAGTATTCACCTTTCCATTTAGTGCGTGGGAAAGAACAATGTATTTCGATCTATATAAATTTTGTTGTATTGTGTATGTACCGATCTCACCACCTCATCGTACGTCAGTGAGCCCCCCCCCCCCCCACATAAATTGGGAATTTGGGTAGGATTTGAATTTCTATTAATTCTGAAATATCTTTAGCCCATGATACATTACTATAGAAAAGGCCATCCCAGGCAATTCAAAAACGTCATCACAAACGGTTTTTTGAATTGTCTGTAAACATATATTTATAATAATATGGCGCATCACAAATGGTTTCTAAATAATCTGTGAAACACCTATCACAAACGGTTCTTGCTACAGACCATTTGTGATAGCCCTACCACAGATGATCTGTATCAAGAATTGTCTGTGATAGTTTATTATCACAGACGATTCATAGCCTTAGCTGTCTATGTTAATAGGCTATCATAGATAGTTTGTAACTTGAACTATCTGTGATAGTAATCATATCAATGGAATGATGTATAGGCATAGCAGAAAGTTAAATACCTTCTCGCATCTATGAGAACAAATGTTGATAGATTTTAAGGTAAAATCCACTTCCATTCACAGTTCATCTGGAAAGTTGTCATACTCTGATTTATCTTTCACTTCATCTTCATCCCGAATGGGAATACCATAGGCATCCTACTTTCACTCTGATCTTGTGTAGGAATAAGATCATTTTGATGGTTCTCTATTTCATTAAATACAGAGTTGATTAAGCCATTGTATATACGTTGATCTGCTCGTACAAGGACCAATGTGAGATATGATGATTGCATATTTAATGAAGACTTATTCCTAGCATTAGAGGGAGGAAATAACCCTAAATTGGAATATTGAGAACTATCATGGCACGATAAAAGTCTTTATAATATGAATCCACATACTAAAGAAGCTGAATAAGAGAATCCTTGATTTGCAATACCTCCCAAACAAGCTACCATATTCATTCACGGATCATAGGTGAGTTACCTAGTCACACATTGTAGCTGTGAATGCACCTAAGATAGTAGAGCCATCCCGGGTTTTGGGTTCTACTTCGGAATCCTCTTTCTTGCGCAAGAAGAAAGGGAGGACTCCTGGTTCTAATAACCCCAAACCGCGGAGACATCCACCTAAGAAACCACTTACGAATGAAGATCATTAAGGAGACACCAGGACAGTCCACAGAGTTCAAAAGATAAGAATGTCTATTCTGGAAGAAATATGATAATTATTCATCAAAGAAGAGTTAAACAAAACCCAATGGAATCGTACGCATAACAAATAACACTGGAACTATGGAAATTGAAATCACACTATGCTGTATTGGAAAATCACGGAGAGCTAATTGGTTTAAAAGAAATGCCAATTAATTTGAATAAAGAAATTTCTCAAATTACGTGGATACCAGAGAAATAAACTTGAGACAAATATGTGCTAATAGTAGCAGATCAGTAATACTTTAGCTAATCAGTATAGCAGTCAATAGTTGCCATATAATTATTCCGAGATAAATTTCACTATATAAGATGACTCGTGAGTGCATTTGGCTTAGAGGACTGATTCATCATATACAAGAGTCATATGGTGTAGAGAGGAAAAAAACCCCCACAATTATCCATGAGGATAATGCAGCATGCACTACATAAATAAAGAGTAGTTATGTGAAGATAAACATGAAAAGCATGTATCTTCTAAGTATTTATGTTCTTATGAGCAACATGAGATGGGAAATGTTGAAATACAGAAGATTTAGACTAGTGAAAATCTAGATGATCTGTTTACTAAAGACTTACTAACTTTCACGTTTGAGAAGTACGTACGGGCACAGGTACAAAAAGACTCATAGAATTGAATTCTTCAGCAGAGATATTTCTAATTTATATGCGATTATCTTTGGGATAATTTGTTACACTCTTTTTCCCTTAGACCTTGTTTTGAAAGACCAAAATCCCGGCATAACCATGTGGATGGGCTAGGATTTTGGGCTTTCCAAACTAACCCTTAATTGAGTTTTTTCTCTAGATTTTCTCAATTGAAGGTTTTTAATGAGGCAACATGTATAATGGCAAGAGACAATCAAGCTAAGTTCTTTTTTCTCATGTTCATTTCTTCTCATTGAGTTTGCAAAAGGGGTTTTTAACATGGTATGAGCATAGTGTTGGAAAAGTGTCTAAGGGAACTCATAGAGTTTTCGAAAGGGATTTTTAACAAGGCATAAGCATATTGTAGAATATTCTATTCTATGCATGTTTGGATATTTTCTTAAGTAGATTCCTAGAAGTTTCCTAATGAGGATTGGGAGTCCTAGTAGGTTACTTTAGAGTTACACTTTGCTCACAAGAAAAGTTACTCTTGTCAATTATTTGTTGAGGATACATCCAGATGTTGCCGTATAGTATCCCTCCCTTTACTCTTTCTTCTCTTCCCCTTTCTCACCTCTTCCTTCTTCTCTAATATAAAAATTTTTTATTCAAAACTTTCATAAACTTTTAGTTTAAAAACTTTCAAAAATAGCTATAAAATACTTCCTATTGAGAAACTTGAGGAAAATTTTGGGAAAGAAGCCTTTTTTTAATTCAAGAAAAAGAGAATCAGCGAGGAAAGAGAAATGACAAGGATGCCACTTAATGTCACGGAAGGAGAGTCAATCATTGAAGTATAAGAGAAACTAGATAGAAACCCGCGCTACGCCGCTCCGCATGAAATTTGGTTCGCCGATCCTCTACGGAAAAATAAAGTTGGAGGACACACACGTGAATATACGAAACCATAGGGTTCTTTTTGTAAAATTACCGGTACGACGTTTCGTACGAAATTTGGTTCGCTGGTTCTTCTCGGGAAAATAAAGCTAAAGGGCCCGTACACGAATATACAAAACTATAGGGTTCTTTTTGTAAAATTACCAGTAGAAGGGCCTGGATGTATTTTTTGTTTCATAAAACTACCCACGGAGGGCTCAGCTGTGAATACAGCGCAAGTACGGCACAAGCGTGAGCGGAAAACAATTTCCCGTTTTTTGAGGAAAAAATAGATCGAGATGTATTTTCTATTTTTTTTGGAGGGTCTTTCGGTGTTTTCTTGGAAAAAACCGAGGTGGGAAAATAGCTTAGAGGAAAAAGGGCGAAAAATTATTAGAGACGACAACCTTCTTTTGTCGAGCCTAACACTCTACGCATCCACTGAGTAATAATACATGCTTTAAAAAATATCGAGATCGAGATGGAAAATCATTTGGGAAAAAAGTCTATACCGAGAGAAGGGCCGGATGTATATTTTTGTTTCATAAAACTACCCAACGGAGGGCCAAAGCGTGAATACAGCAGTATGCGGTGGCGAGCGAAACGATCCCGTTTTTTGAGAAAAAACAAATCGAGATGTATTTTCTATTTTTGGAGGGTCTTTCGGTGTTTTCTTGGGAAAAGCCGAAATTTGGAAAACCGAAGTGGGAAAATAGCCCAGAGGAAAAAGGGCAAAAAATTATTAGAGACGACAACCTTCTTTTGTTGAGCCTAACACTCTACGCGTCCTCCGAGTAATAATATATGCTTTAAAAAATATTAGAGATCGAGATGAAAAATCGAGATGGGAAAAAAGTCTAGAGATAGAGCTGCACACATATTTCTGGTGATAAAAATATTTTTTCCAGGAAAAACGGAGAAAGGACCTAGACGTAAGGAGTAAGGACCTGTTTGTTTCGTTTTTGAACCTGTCCGCTATCCTGAAAAATTAGAAAATGGCTTGTTCGCGATTTGAATTTAACGGGAGGTTTTTTCCGTAAAACAGCGCGTCAGGACCCAAACGCGATTCGGGAAAAAATATCTTTCCCTCACAAAAATCGCGAAGGATTTATTCGTAATCTATAAGGATTTATCCGTAATTTGACGAAACGGAGGGGTTTTTTCGCGAAATCACGTAGGGTGACAAATGGATGGGGTCTCTGATCTCCAATTCCACCGCTTATAATAGGAATCTTTATAAAGGAAGAAATGATGTGCTTTCATATGTCAAGACGAAAAATAGTCCTTATCAATTTGACGAGCATGTACTTAAATTATCAATTCCTTGGAACGGTAGACTTTAGTATTTTCGAAGTCTTTTCACTGCAGAGGCACCCTGAAGCAACAGACCCAATACATACATTACGTTCAATACTACCTGTACTGGACAAATACATAAAGGACAGCAGTGTGTACTAGTAATTGTTTTTGAGATTAGAATATGCACAAAGTCAGATATTCCCAACCCAGCGTTCCAATTTGCCAATCGAACTAACAGGACAGCTAGGGTCTATAATCTACATATGCATGCGTACAAGGACATGCTCGATCGGACAGGAGGTCAGTCGAATTCATCACTTTATATAAGCTGAAGGTGCTACAGCCCAGGATAAAAAAACCCGCTGTCGCCGAAATTTCGATTTTCGGACTCCCAGTTTATATCTACCGGTCGAATTCAAAATCAAAAAAATTTGATTTTGCTACAGTAAGTTCGAAAATTTCGGCAGAATTTGGGCAAATTTTGCCGAAATTTCGGGTTTTTAATCCGGATTTTCAAATGTTTTGGCCGGATTTGAACGGAATGGGTCCAATAACCCTTAACAAAGTCTTGTTACACGAAAATTTGATGAAAAATTAATTTTTTGATATTTTTTAAAATTTAGGCGGAAACATTGTCAGATTTTTAAAAACATTTACAAGCCTGATAATCATCTGACAAAATTATGGTACCATCCCTTGTCGTTTGGGATCATAGACAAAAATTTTCAAAATAATTTAACATCATTTGTTATCTTCAAAAAATCAAAAACAGAATGGACTTAATTGGGACAGTAAACTTGTTAGATTTTTCTAAATTTTTTCGAGTGTGATCATCATCTAAAATTTTTATGATAGATTAAGAACTTCCTCAGTACCATTCCATAAAATTTCCAAAAAATTTAAACTTCCTTGGTTTGCTCAATAAAATCTATCAATGCAGTAAGCACTAAACTTAATTTGTTGTATTATATTTCAAAAATCAATTCATTTGAGCTAAGGATTTATTAGGCAATTCAAATATTTTTATAACTTTTTGAAATTTTATTTTTCAAATTTATTTGAGCTAAGGATCCTTACGTAAAATTTTAAACCAAAATATTTCTCCAGGAATTTATAAAAATTCTGACATTCAAAGTACTAGTTTTCAATTCTTTCTGTTTTTGAATTTTTAAATGTCTTAAATTAATTTATTAATTTCTGATATTTTTAATGTTGATGCATTTATTTCTGGGAAAGATAATATAAAATTTTCAGATTGAAATTATGACATAATATTTTCATTTAATTCTGAGATTGAACTTAATTTGTTGTATTATATTTCAAAAATCAAACAGAGAAAGAACATAAATGGCACTGTGACTTCTACGAATTTTATAAATTTTCTGGAGCGTGATCATGATTCAAAAGTTTTATGAGATATTAACCATTTTCTTTTCACCCTTATGTAAAATTTTTGAAAAATTTAAACCTTTCTTATTGCTAAAGTAAATCTATTATTGATCATCGGCCTTTTAACAGGATAGTACCACTGTTGGAATTTTTAAACATTTATGACAACTGATCATCATATGAAATTTTTTTGAGAATGTTATGGTTGTCTCAGGACCACCCAGAAAAATTTTCAACATTTTATAACCTAGTTTGTTGTAATTTTCATTCGGCTGAATCTTGCCGCTCAGCGCTTTACCAAGACAGTACCAATGTTTGAATTTTTTAAAATTCCTCACATTTGATAATCATCTGAAATTTTTACAAAAATATCACAAATATGTTATGAATGTCCATAAAAAATTTTAAAATGTTCTAACGTCGTTTGTATTATTTTTCATCCAGTTCAAACTTGCCGATCAACGTTTCATCGGGACAGTACCAATGTTTGAATTTTTTAAAAATCCACAGAACTGATAATCATCTGAAAATTTTATGAGAACATCTTTAATGTGTGAGGGACCTACAAAAAAATTTCAAAATATTTCGACATCGTTTGAACCAATTTTCAGTCAGTTCATTTTGACTGAAATTTCGGGAAACTTCGGCGAAATTTTGGGTATTTTCGGCGAAATTCGGAAATTTCGGTGGAAATCAAACCGGAATTGAATTTTGAATCTCCTCCGGCCGAAATTACCGAATTTTGGCCGAAATTTCGGATTTCGGCTTGGTCCGGTTTTTCTCATGCAAACGAAAATTTGAACCTTGCTACAGCCTACAATGTGTGATTCGTCCGGTTCATCGAACATACCAACCCCGGAACAGAAAAGAGAAATCATCGTCCGGTGCGTAGCTTTTTTTAAATATTTTTTTGACCTTTCTCTAAATATAATTGTAAAGATAGTTATAGAACTTTGAGAGAGTATTAGCAGCTTCTACAGTAAGAGAGTATGGAACTGATATGTATCACCTTTCAACGTTTTGTGATCGAAGATAGGATTATATTTACAATAAGTTCAAAAAAAGATTAAATTTTCAAAAAACATATTATACACGGTTGAAAAAAAAAAGTGAACTCTAGAAAAGACTTCGCATCAGGCATTCAGGCCTATAGCTTGTCTGCAGGACTGCAAGGTACATCGGCTTGTACGTTGCTGCCAACTCCTTACTCCCTGACGTCGGCAGTGGATGTATGGACAGATCGATTTGACCGATGGATATGTTGTACCCTTGCAATAACATGACGAGTGACCGGCGAGAATTTTTTTACTGTTCTGGCCAAACGAGAAAAATTATTATGATTTTAGCCGCTGCGTCGATAGAATTTTAAAATTAGTGTTTAAACAGTAAAATTCAGCGGATCCATTCCGCGGAATAATTTTTTTAAATTTTTTAAACGATTTTCCGGGGAGCAGATCCGCTGCATTATTTTTTTATAATTTTTCCGCCAAATTCCCGCGGATTGGAACCGTAGAAATATTTTTTTTTATTTTCCTCATTTTCCGCTGATTGGAACCACGGAAATATTTTTTTATTTTTTTGAATTTTCCGCGGATTGGAACCGTGAAATATTTTTTAAAATTTTTAGCGGTTTTAAACCGCTGAAAATTTTCTTGTTTTTTCGCGCTTTTTTTTAAAACCGCGAAAAAAACAAGAAATTTTTCAGCAGTTCAAAACTGCATAAAATTTAAAAAAAATAAAAAATATTTCCGTGGTTCCAATCCGCGGGAAATTAAATAAAAATAAAAAATTCCCGCGGTTCCAATCTGCGGAAAATGAGGAAAACAAAAAAAAATTCCGTGGTTTCAATCCGCGGGAATTTGGCGGGAAAAATTATAAAAAATAATGTAGCAGATCTGCTCCGCGGAAAATCGTTTAAAATTTTTTTAAAATTATTCCGCGGAATAGATCCGCTGAATTTCACTGTTTAGAGGCTAATTTTGAAATTCTATCGACGCAGCGGCTAAAACCGTAATTATTTTTTCTCGTTCGGCTAGAACAGTAAAAAATTCGACCAACAACGACTGATTTATCGATTTTTTAAATAATATTTTTTATTCAAATTACAAAATATAGCTCAATTCAAGAAAATTACAAAATTATATCTCTGTCACCATATGGTTGGGCTATAAGAGTGTAAAACACAAAAAAAGCTATGTCAGCGTTGATGTGGACTCTGTGTCGCCAAATAAAAAGACGACAGGGCTCTGTCGCCTACAGAGTCTCCAACCTAAATAAATTCTAAAAATCATGAAATTTTTTTGGAGGAAATTAAATTTATGAGGAACATTTTTGTACTGATTTCATTCGAAAATTTACTGTAACTTGTGAGCATTAATTATTAAAAGTCAATATTATTTTAACAGTTGATAGAATTTTAGAGTTCAAACCAGGGTGCAATAAATTCAGAAAAAATTATATTTGTTAGTGATAATTTGCATAGTATTTTACAAAATTATTTGTCAGATAATTTTGTTTGATAAAAAATTTAAATTTCGTTGTTCCTCGTTCTCTTTCGGTGTGCGACAAATTGAACGACAAATCAATGTTTTAATAAAACCTGACATTGATATTACAAAGTGCAGTAAGTACAACAACTACAATAGTATGGTATGTGAACAACACCTAAGATACAGAAGGAATTTATAAAACTAGGATACAACATAGGTACATACCTCTGGTGAAGGACTAAGTCATAAAACCATATATTCTATGGCCATGGTTATCGAAATAGGTCACTACTATAAAAATTATAATAGTTATCTATTGGTTCTTGAAGAGGTACTACATTCGAATAGCTGATAGGGTTTAATATAATATCATTGTCAGGATTCGAAGGACTCTGAGGACGCAAGGTTCGTAGCCTAGGTGGCATGAAATCGTTATCATTATCGTCATTGTATGGTTAGGAGCTATCCCTTCTTCAGTACAGGTTGTACGTCCTCTTGTATTGTTGCTTCAATGGCCTATTGTAGTAGTGCTTGAACGGTCTGTTGTGATAGTGCTTAAACGTCGAGGTCTAGGTGATATGAAATCGTCATCATCATCGTCACCATCATTTGTAAAGTCAGGAGTAAACCCTCCTTCGGTGGTGGTTGAACGTCCTCTTGAACTTTTTGCTGTAACAGTACTAGACGGACCTCTACCCCTGCAGTTAGATTCTTTTATGCGTCTTCTGCACGAACCAAGCATCACACCTCGCCGAAGAGCATATACATCGCTACGAATTCTAGAATATTTTTATTCAACAACTCTTTATCCTCCGGGAATGACTAACACACAAGACGAGCATATGAATTAGTGAACTTATGGATAACGCTAAAAAGATTAGTAGGGTGAACAAATAGGAAATAACTAACCTTAATATGTTCTGCATACTGATTGGGCAGCAACAGTACCCTATAAAATCTCGTAGAGAAATTTGTAGTAGAAGAGTGGTCGGCTAGTTCGCATACCCTGAAATACTTTTGACGCCACCCTTGCAAGTGCACCTTGAGATCGTCAGAGGTCACAAGGTTCAGGCCAGAGGTTGTTACGTTATGCCTCGATAATGTCGGACGCCACTCTTGCAATTTGAACACCACTTTAATTATGTTCTCCTCCTTAAATAGATCATTCTTTCCATTACGTGTAACCTTCAACGTGTAATGAAGAGCTACGCTGCTCATATCAGGTGTCCACAAGAATGCTCTACTAGAGAATCCAGCTATAGTGAAGTGTGAGTGAGAATTGTGTATGTGTGCCTATGGTTTGGCCTTTTATAGTCACAAAGGTGTGGTGTGTGGACTAAATGTTGGAAGGTAAGATTCAATCATGCAGACGGATAGCAAAACGGTGGAGTGTGTAGACAAGTCGGCTGAAAAGGCAGTCATACATGCAAGGTATCAGTACTGACAAATATACTGTGTAATAAGTGGTCACTTTAGAGTTAAAAGTAGGCAGTGAGTGGTCACTTCAGACTATGCAGTATGCAGTTAAAAGTACAGCTGTTGACCATTAGAAGAAGATAATATCCATTAATGACAACGTGTGATCAAATTGGCCTAACAAAGCTGATGGTAGAGTGTTGCCAAATCGGCCTGAAAAAGTTTAAAGTATTGGACAGAGTGTTGCAATTTATCACTGCAAAAGGTGATGAATGCTTTCTTTTTGACAACTCATCCTAACAAAGCTGCTACCTGTGACTTGTCTAATCGGCCTGATAGAGCTACACGCTGTGAGTTGTCTAATCGCCCTAAAAAAAGCTACTACACTGTCTAGGATATTTCGTAACCAAATATAATAGTTCGTGATTATAAAACTATATGTCGTACAACATATCTGGAACGGATTAACAAAATACATAAGATAAAAAGTTCTAACATTCCAAAACATAAAAAAACTACTGCTGGCCCCATTTTTGGGTGGCTCCTCACGGCTGGGCAGTCCTCTTGCGAGTATGCCCGTGCGAGTAGGTCAACTGTGTCAACACACGGTGGGCCCCCTGTGGTCTAGCTAGAGGTATGACGTACTTCGGCTGAGAAGGCTACGTCGGTGGTGGCGCTCCCTGCAACTGTGATGGTCTAGGCTCACCCGCATCAATGAAGAACCTCGACACACCACCATCATCGAGGTTGTAGTTTGCATGGGCTGGATCATCAGGCTGCCCCTCATAGTCGTCAGATGCAGGTTGTCGGTGTACTTTACACCGAGGTACCCTCTCCACCTAGGCTGCAGTGAGGACAAAAAATTCAACGTAGAACGTTACCGTTAGTACTGGCAAATGTTAAAGTGAAAGTTTCACAATTGTGATTGCAATATCTTACCCATCAGTAGCACCAGATGGTGCCCATAGTCGAAGCGTCAATGTCATCATCACTAGCATGTACAAGAGGCTGCAGGTCGATGTCAGGCCGCCCGATCTGGAATCTCTCGTATACCAAAAGTTGTACAACCAGTGGACATCTGGTGAAGGTCGAGTTGTCGGTGATCCGTCCACAACTGTCGCAGAGCGCATGTTATGTGGCGCACAGCACAGCCGACCCCTAGGAGTACTGTGGCACAGCGTTAAGGGTGCGTCTGCAATCGCCCTCTCAAACTGGATGAGGTGCCTATCCACGCTATCCCCATGGAAGCTCGTGAACATGCACCCGCCAAAGAGCCACAGTAGGTACACCTCTAGGTGGCGGCTCACACTCACCTCGTCTGCAGGCTCGACGATGTGCTCCGCTTGTAAATTTAAGCTTTCTTGTTAGTTCAACCAGTATATGCACCATTAAGCTTTAAAGGTTAGCTGCATACCACAAACTGTTGAAGCCACCTCAGTGTTGAACCATATGTGCTGGTGAAGGGTCTGTATGCAGTAGTTGGGAGTACACCCTGCAACCACGCAAGTAGCTCCTGGTGCCACGTCAGGTCGACATCCTGAGGCACCACAGGGTGACCGGCAATCGGGAGTCCAAGGAGGTACGAGACGTCCTCCAAAGTAATGGCCATCTCCTCGATACGCAGATGGAAGGTGTGCGTCTCTAGCCTCCACCGATCCACCAGAGAAGTGAGCAGGGACATGTCCAATGGGAACCGGCAACCCACATCCTGTCTCTGTATATTGTCGTGAGCCACCTCCACTATGCGGGCGAGTGGCAACAATCCTAATGCTCGAAGCCTACGAAACAAAAATATGAAATTAATATCAACACCGCACTAATTAATTAATATAAATTATGATGCTACAACAAAGATATTTAGACATATGAAGAATAGTATGTTACCTGGGGATCCAATGAGGATCAAGCGTCCAGAGCTTTTGCGGTGTCCTCGGTCGTAGTACGCCGAGCTCTAGAGGATCCTGTCCCTCCTCTGGAAAAGCAGTGGTGTAGTGGGTACGGTGACGACTATCAACGATCGGATCTAGCAACTCAAATGGCCAATCGTCATCTCCATCCTGGTGAGCCATACCTGCAAATTGTAATAATGAAAGTTATATTTTAAAAGCATGTAGAAACAAAATACATACAAAAAAACTATACAAGCATCATTACTACTTCAGCAGCTCGATGCCTATCCACAAAGTACTTGGTTGTGCCCCGTAGCACTCTCTCAACAATTCCTACCAACGGGAGATACCTCATCCCTCTCATTACCCAGTTGTACACCTCCACCAAGTTAGTTGTCATGACACCGTATCTAGCACCATGTGTGTCATGTAACAATAACCATTTCTCTTTCGGCTTGTGCTTTATCCAGTCTAAGAAACATTTGATTAGCCTTTGCCTTCAATGACAATTCGTCTCCTCATCTTCTATTGGCAGATAGAATAGAGGCTCCGCCTGATCCTGTGTTTCACTACTACTAGCCTTGTTCATCTGCTCCTCTTTGTGTTTTCTTGTTAGCTCATCAAGATTCTTCCATTGAGTACGAAACTTACTCGCTTGGTTCTGCTTACATTATCTCTTAAACATGTTTATTAGTTCTTTATTCTTAAATTGCTTATAGAACTTTGCACCCAAATACCTTATGCACCATTGGCTCTGCGAGTTAGGCCATGGAAATGGTTCCTCTTCCCCTGTTTGCAACTGTTTTATAGCACTAAGCAAACCAGTATGCCTGTCATGCAGTATGCACACATCTTGATGAGTTTTCACCACCCCAATCTTCAAGTTCCGTAGGAACCACAGCCAACTCTCGTAGTTTTTGCTTTCTACAAAGGTGAAAGCAACAGGCAAAATCTGGTTATTCCCATCAACACCTGCAGCTGTCATTATTGGCCCTTTTTATTTCCTGGTCAAGAATGTGCCGTCCACGCACAACAATGAATGATAGTGATAGAAAGTCTTAATGCAAACTCCGAATGCGAAAAAACTCTTTTCAGATGCCTCTTGGTCAGCCACTTGCTTGACGGACAGCCTTGATAATCATAATAAGTGCCAGGATTTCTTCCCTAAATGCAACTGAGCAGTGCGGGCAGATTATGGTAGGAGTCTTTAAATTTTCCAGACCTCATTTCTAAAGCCTTCTGCTTCATCCTCCATAACTTCCCGTAACTAATTGTATACTGATATCTGTTCTCGATTACTCGGATAATAGTATGGGGCTCAAAATTGAGGTTCTTCACTATCTCTGGGTATATGATATTTGCGACATACCCGGATAGCAGGTTCCTATGAGTCATCAGGGTTTTCTCTGTCATACAGATATGTTGCTCAAGTTTCGAACATAGCCAGTGGGTGCCCCATTTGGGCTTGTACGCGTGCACTCTCTAGGGGCACCCATAGACCTCGCACACCACATCGTAGTAGGTTTGGGTGGACTTCTTAACCCTGAAAGTCCTTACTGATAAGGCCTAATCTTTCACAGCATCCTACACTGTCTATTTTGTCGGGTACATACTTGTCGGGGACTGAGAAACCTCTGACAAAGTCAACGCACGGTCAGCAGGGTCCCCAGCTCGGAACGATGCAGCAAGGGGCTTCGACCACGACCTAAGCGATGCTGATTCCCGCACGACCTCGAGCTTGGGCAGTGGGGGGTCCCGTCCCTGCACGACCTCGACCTTGGCTTGGGGGCGTGCGTTTACTCGATGGTTACCAAGATCGAAGATCCCGGAGTTAAGGCGGATGTGGGCGTCAGATCCGAGACGGTTGTAGCACGTCTTCATTTCACGCCATGCACTACCCCGGGAATCTCTCTTGGCCGTTTCTTGTAACGGCTGGGAGGGGTATAAAATCCCCTAAAGCAGAACGGTAGGGGGACAACGCGACATCAGCACACTAGCAATAGACCAGTAGACACAACCAGAACGCTCAAGCCCGAGCTGTATTCCACTCTCTGTACTCACGAGTAGTGAATTCCTCCGCCTCAGGAGAAGACTAGAGTAGGGCTATTACCCTCGTGGGGGCTCGAACCAGTATAATCCGCTGTCTCTAGCTCGTTGACGCCTCGCCCCGACCTACGTCTGATCCATCGTTGAGCGCAGCTCTTCCTGGGTCCCCTATTCACACTAACCCTATTTTCACATTTGCAGTCAGGCGATCCCGATCGTCGACAGCTGGCGCCCACCGTGGGGCCCAAAAGCATCGCTCACCAAGAGAATCAAGACTTTTGAGGTATGGCATCTGACGCAGCAGCACATTCCGTGGGCTCGGGTTGGAACGCCGTCCCCGAGCATGGAAGCTCCATGTCCCTGTTCTCACCCTCTCCGCCGCTACGCAATCGGCTCGTTCTCATGGGCGCTAGCCATGGCACAAGCGTAGAGGAGGGGGAGCGCAGCCTGAAGACCCCTGAAGACGCTCGCCGGATGGCATAAGTCGCCATCAATCAGGCCGTGACTGCCCTCCGGTGGGAGGAGCGTGAGAAAGTCGGAACGTCGTCAGGTCGTTCCAAGCTCCCTCAATCGAGCGAGCGCCTCCGTGTGATCGTCCGAGTCATGACCGACCCCGCCCGTCCGAGGTCGGGTCTCTTTGGCTGAGCTCTCGCAGATGAGCTTGATAAGGCCGCTACCGAGGCTGTGCCATCGCAGCACCAGGGCCATCCTTCTGGGTCCCAATCCCTGAGGAGCGATGGCAGCTCCTCGCGCAGGCGCCAACGTCCCCACTGGTCTCCAACGCGCCGGCAATCCCGAGGTCTGTCCCGTACACCGCCTCACCGTCGCTCCCCGAGTACGACTCCGGATGGTGTCTTGGCGGACGACCGGTCTTGGGCTCTCACTCCAAAGAATGCACGTCGAGCCTTTCTCCCGACGTTCTCCGGCGTCGTCCGGGTCCTGGCGTAAAGTACCTCCCGGGTAGGGATGAAAAGCGGATATCTGAATTTACGAACAAATTCGACATTTTTAAATAGATATATAACGATTTTGGTTTTCATTTTTAACACTTTAGCAAGCTCATTATAAAAAATAAGATTATAAAATTAGATAAAAAAATTACGCATTATTTGCTTCCCATAAATAAAAAGGTGAAAAAATATCCGAATCCGTATCCGATTGATATCCGAATTTTGTTTCTATCATTTAAATAAATATATAATGAATTTGAGGTTCATTTTTTATGAATTTGAATAAGCTCAACACCACAAACAAGAATATAAATTCGGATAGAAAATTCTATATCCTATTTGTTTCCCATTGAAGAACAAAGACAAAAAAATTGATATCCGAATTACTATCCGTTTTCATCCCTACTCCCGGGTCATGCTCGGACCCACCGCCGTGGCCATTGAGGTCATAGGGTGGAGCGCCAGGGCGATCGGGAGTCCGACTCCAGCAGCAGTGAGCATCTCCCAGCGCGCCTGTCGACTTCTGGTGCGCGGCGATCTCGACGACCTTGGTGGTCTTGTTGGCCGCTCGTTCAAGCCCGCCGATCGGCGATTTGGAACGAAGAACCCAAACGAGTTTCTGTCGATCTACACCACCGCTATCTTGGCCGCGAGGGGAGATGAGTACATGATGGCTAATTACCTCCCTACCGTCTTGGACGGTGCTGCCCGCACCTGGCTCTTCAACCAGAAGCCAGGTACCTTCCGCTCGTGGCGCCAAATTCAGTGCACCCTCTGTTCAAACTTCCAGAGCTGTTACTAGCGGCCCGGCAGGGAGAAGGACCTGGACCGAGTGATCCAGGGAAAGAACGAACCTCTCCGCGACTTCGTGCGGCGGTTCATCGGCACCAGGAACCTGATCCCAAGTGTCTCCGACAAGGCCGTGATCAAGGCCTTCAAGTTCGGCGTCCGCGACCGGTGCCTTACTGAAGACCTGGAGATTACGACAAGGCTCACCGTCGGCAAGCAGTTTCGCATGGCGGAACGCTATGCGGACGCAGACGACGCGGTCCGCTGGAAGCGCGACTACGACCAAGGTAAGCTCGGCGTTAACTCGGGCGAGGCCGAGCCCTCCAACGCCAGGGGAGTCGACCCGGGATCGGCTACCAAGAAGCAGAAGAGGGACCGCAAGCATGGCGAGGGCCGACCGCGGGTGACCGTTTCGGCAGACGGCCACCGTGAGGTCATGGAGGTGCGGGACTCGGCCCAAGAGAGGCCCCATCCCCAGCGAAATCGACCACGGCCCCAACAGGTGCCGCGCCGACCTCGGTAGGAGGATCGCCGTGCAGGGTCATGGCAGTCGACGACCGCCTGCAAGGCCACGAGGGTGGCCCTGTTCGATGAAGGTAAATTCTGCCTGCTCCACAGGACTCCGGGCCACGATCTGCGAGGCTGCCGGGCCTAGCAGAGCAAGCTGGAGGCCTTCTACGACGGGCGTGGAGAGATGCCCACGCTCCCAAAAGAGGGAGACCAGCCCGAAAGGGTAAACACCGGAGAGGACCAGACCGACCTCGACCTGGATTTCCAGCAGGGCGACCGCCGGATCGACGTCATCTTCGGTGGCTCGTCGGCGTATCAGTCCCGATGCGAGATCAAGGATGCCGCGCGCGTGGTCTACCAGGCCACCGTCGGGAAGCCCGTGGACCAGCCCTGCAAATGGGCCGGGGCAACGATCACCTTCACGCCGGAGGATGCCCCCCAAGGTATGTCTAAGGATCTTAAGACTGCCTTGGTTGTGACCCCGACCATTAGTAACACCTTGGTCGGGCGGGTCATGGTTGATGGGGGCAGCTCCCTCAACCTACTGCTGGCTAGCGCACTCGACCGGATGCAAATTCCTCGGTCGAAGGTCAAGAACATCGCGATTCCGTTCTTCGGAATCGTTCCTAGAAGCTCGACCACCCCTCTGGGACAGGTGGTCCTGCCCGTCATCTTCGGTACCTCGGACAACTTCCGCACCGAGCTGGTCACCTTTGAGGTGGTCGAGGGTGATCTCCCCTACAACGCCATCGTCGGGCGTCCGGCTCTGGTAAAGTTTATGGCTGCCAACCACTACGTCCACCGCTGGATGAAGCTCCCAGGGCCTGGCGGCATCATCATTGTGCGGGGCGACCTCAAGGCGGCACACGGCTGCGAGACTCAGGCCTTGACCCTCGCCGGTATGTTGCCTCAGCAGGGCCCTGACGTGACTACGAAGGTCGCCCGCCAGAAGACGGTCATCCAGCCCGGCGGAGCAACGAAGGCTGTGCCGCTCGTGGAGGGGGATTCATCCAGGTGTGTCCATGTCTCGTCCGAGCTAAGTTCCAAATAGGAACTCGAGCTCGTCACCTTCCTCCGCGCCAACAAAGACATATTCGCTTGGGAACCGGCAGACATGCCAAGTGTCCCGAGGGAGGTGGTCGAGCACAAGCTACAAGTGCGGCCCGGCTGCCGGCCCGTGCACCAGAAATTGCGATGTTTCTCTCCCGAGAAGGTCGCCACAATCAAGGAGAATCTCGACAAGCTATTGAAAGCAGGCTTCATTCGTGAGATCGATTACTCCGAATGGCTGGCCAATCCCGTCATCGTGTAGAAGAAAGGCGGGAAGTGGAGGATGTGCGTAGATCACACGGAAATTTGAACTCGGCGTGTCCCAGGATAACTTCCCTCTCCGCAAGATCGACGGATCGTCGACTCCACGCGAATGCCAAGTCGCTAAGCTTCTTGGGCGCTTATTCGGTACCACCAGATCAAAAGTGGCGGTTAGCGATGAAAGCAAGACATCGTTCATCACACCGTTCGGGACCCTCTTGCTACGACCATATCATTTGGTCTCCATAGAACGGCGTGACCTTCCGGCGCCTAATGACCAAGGCGTTCGAGCCTCGGATCGTTTGCAACCTTGAGGTCTCGTGGGCGACATCATCTTAAAGAGTTCAGCCGAGGCCGACCACATTCAAGACCTTGGGGAGACCTTCGCCAACCTGAACAAGCACAAGATCAAGCTCAATCCGAGAAATCGTGTTTGACGCCGCTACGGGAAGGTGCTCAACAAGATGATCGGGGCTCGGGTCGGCGAACCGAAGAAGATCGAGGTGATAGAAAGGATGGCCCCCCCGAGTTCGATAAAGCAGGTACAGTGCCTTACTGGCCGCATGACCGTCCTCAGCCGGTTCATCTCGAGGCTCGGCGAGCGTGGGTTGCCATTCTTTAAGGCTCTGCGCAAGCAAGGGGCTTCGAGTGGATGCCCGAGGCGCAACGGTCTTTTGACGAGTTGAAGGTATACCTGTCAACCCCACCCTTACTTACGACCCTGCAGCTCGACGAGAAGTTGTTGCTCTACCTCGCAGCCACTGTCCAAGTCGTCAGCGCTGTCCTGGTGGCCGAGCGGGACGCACGGCAGCACCCGATCTACTATGTCAGCGAGGTTCTCCATGGGCCGAAGGAGCGCTACCCCCAAGTCCAGAAGTTGCTGTACGCTCTCCTCATGGCTTCGCGCAAGCTTCGGCATTACTTCTAGGCTCACCCCGTGGTCGTCTCGAGCAACTTCCCGCTTGGGGAGATCTTGAGGAATCCAGAGGCTGGAGGCCGCATCGCCAAGTGGGCCATGGAGTTGGCCGTCTTTGACCTCCAGTTCGTCGCGCACACGGCAATCAAGTCGCAGGTGCTGGCCGATTTCGTGGTCGAGCAAACCTCGCAACCGGCTCCCGAACTCGAGGTCGAGTAGGAGAGGCCCTGGGTCATGTACTTCGATGGCTCAAGATCCTTCAAACGCTCGGGGGCTGGGATCCTCATTCTCACCCCGTGGGGCGACAGGCTGAGGTATGTGGTTCATTTCAGATTCTTAGCGACAAATAATGCAGCGGAGTACGAAGCTCTTCTGGCGGGGCTCCGGGCTTGCAAGGCGCTGGGTGTTCGCCGGTTGGTCGTCAAGGGCGATTCGCAGCTCGTCATCAACCAGTTCAACAAGGGCTACCAGTGCTCGGAGGATTCCTTGGCCAAGTATCTCGCCGAGGCGCGCAAGATGGAGAGGTGGTTCCAGAACCTGGAGATCACGCATGTGGCGCAGAAGGACAACTCCGATGCAGACTTTCTCTCCAAGCTCGGGTCGTCCGACGTCGCAGTCCCTCCAGATGTGATCCTAGAGACCCTGGCGTCGCCCTCAATCTCCGACCAAGGGGCCTCGATCGCCTTCATCAAAGGTATTCCCTCATGGGCCGAGCCAATCCACAATTTCCTGGCAAGAGGGGAGCTCCCGACCGACCCCCCGAGAGGAGCGAGGTCAGTGCGGCGAGCTCAGACAGCTTGTGGGCGGCAAGCTCTTTCGTCGAAATGTTTGAGCATCTGGCGAAGTGCGTTACTACGAGGAGGTAAGTACTGTTAGCGACATTCATTCAGGTCTCTGTGGGGCACATTCTTCTTTCAGGACCACGGTCGGGAAAGCTTTCCGCATGGGGTTCTACTGGCCAACAGCAGTCTAGGACGCTCGCGACATCGTCCGCACCTGTCGAGCCTGTCAGTTCGATACCCGGAAGGCGCATCAACCTGCCTACGCACTCCAGACCATCCCACTATCTTGGCCTTTCTCGACACGGGGTGGGCGTCCTCGGTCCCTTCCTTGAGCGCACGGGGAAGAAGTTTTTGTTAAATCGCCATCGATACCTTCACCAAATGGATCGGCCGAACCCGTCTCGACCATCACGGCTCAGCGGCGTCAAGTTCTTCCGCTTGTTCGTGGTCACGGTATGGGGTTCCATGCGAGAATCATCGCGACAATGGAACACAATTTACGATGAGTTGTTCGAGAATCTGCGAAGACATCGGCACCAAACTATGATATGCTTCGGTGGCCCACCCACAGAGCAATGGAGCAGTGGAGCACACCAACGGACAAATCGTTCAAGGCGTCAAAAAGCGAGTATCGGGTGAGCTCGAACGACACGGCCAGACCTGGGTGGATGAACTTTCCACCGTCTTATGGTCTATTCGTACCACAGTCAGCCGAGCAACGAGGTCCACACCCTTCCGGCTCATGTTCGGTACCGAAGGCGTCCTGCCTCCAGAGGTCATGCTGGGCTCTACGAGTCGGCAGTCGACGGATCGACCGAGCAAAACGGTCCCTTGACCTTACCCTGGCGGAAGAAGTAAGATGTCGTGCACTGCTACGATCGGCGCACTACCTGCAAGCTCTTCGCAGACACGCTTCTCGGTCGGTACGACCTAGGGAGCTCCTTGTTGGGGACTTAGCCCTGAGACGGATTCAGGCTTCGTCCAACACCAACAAGTTATCCCCGCGGTGGAAGGGCCCCTATAGAGTTGTTTCAACAGATCACACGGGGGCTTACCGGCTAGCGTTGCCCGATGGTAGAGAGCTCTCTAGCTCGCGGAACATTGACCAGCTTCGAAAATTCTATGTGTAACCCCTTTACCTCAGATTTCAATAAAGCTGTTGTTGTTTATTTGTTATGTTTGGTCTTCACGCCCTTTTTCTACGATATGTGTTGACTCGAATTCGGGGCTTCTTTGAGTCCGACTCATGAGCCAGCGCTTGCTCTTGCCCACGGTGTCGGAAGCTTAAACATTCACCCCTAGTGGTCGATTGCTTATAAGCGAATCTCTTCACATCAACGCTCCCCCTATTGGGTTCAATTAAGCTTCGTGCGGGTCCAACGAGCAAGAGCGCAAATCGTTGTCGGGGACTCGGCGGCTTGCCTACGAAACAATCCTAATACTCGAGCCTAAGTTTTTCCTCGTGCGCCTATGTTATGCTCCTGTGGGTTTTCTCGGTCTCGCGAGGACATGGTCTCTGAGTTTCTAACTTGCGCCCAAGGCGGCGTCGCTCGACCTTGAGCCCAACGAAATTTGGACGAGATATACCATGACCAGAAAAGGCTAAGTGCACGATTAGGGAAAAAATCTCTTGATCGAGAAATGATAAAGCAAACCAAGACATTAAACTATTCTTTCCAAAATAATATCATTTCATTGAACCTTTTTTGTCTTACAAAAGGTCTTGCTTACAGGAAATCTAACCCTATTTATAAATCAGCCATCTCACGCGTGAGCTTCTCCTGCTCGAGCTCGGCGACCTTGGCCCTCAAGGTCGAGAGCTTGCCCTGAAGTCGGAGGGCTTCGGCGGCGCGGCGTCATTCTTCTTGAAGTTGGGACAAGGCGCTCTTTGCCGTCCTGCTCGCCCGACCCAGCTTCTCCTCGAGCTCTTGAACCTTGGCCTCGAGCTCGGGGAGGCCCTCGGCGCTTGTGGGCTGCTTGGTCCGGCCTTGCTTAGTTCTTGACCTTGGCTCGCTCGGCCTCGGCGCCTTGGCCGACCTCGCGCGCTCCTCCTCGGCGGCCTTGTCTGCGTGGTCCCGCTCGAGGCAATGGCCCTCGGCTCGGTTGTGGGAAGCCTCGAGCGTCTTCACCACCTTGCGGAGGCTAGCGATCTCGTCAGAGTCGTTTGCCGCCTTTTGCGCGGCCTCCTCCCGCTTGGCTAGCAAGTCCTCCACGAGCCCGGAGCGCGCCGTCTCTCGGGCCTCCACCACATCGAGCAAGACCCTCAGCGTGTCGGCATGCGTCTGAAGGCCTTGCAGCCCTTGGGTGACTGAGTCGATGGCCTGCGGGGCTCGAAGGGTCAACACGGTACTCGCTAGAAGAAAGAGAGAAGGAAAAAGGGAAATTCCGAGCCAAGGTTCGAAGAAACTCAAGTACCTGGGTAAGACGACCCTCGAAGATTGCACGGGAGTACTCGGCGGGTCTGCTGCCCGACGTTCCTGGGGCGGTGTCGCCCACTGCTGCCGCTGGGTCATCGGGGGTGAGGCCTTTGTGTGCTCCGTCGTGGGCGGTCGCGCCTCAAGCTTCCTCTTGAGTGGGCTCGACCGCCTCAAGCTCGGTCCGGTGGCGGCCGGCCTTGTCCCCCTTGGTGGAGGTCTTTAGCCCCCTCCCTGCGATAGTCTGGCTCGTCCACGGCTCGGTCCTCCGTGCTCTTGCTGGCGAATGACCGAATCGGCTGACTCGAGTCCCGACCGCCAGTCGGGCGGTCTCGCGATCGTGGTGGGCGCCCGGTGCCATCTCCTTCAGTGGCCTCAAATGGGTCAGCACCGTCCTTAGCATCCATGGAGCTGGCGGCATCATCTCCAATGGCCGCGGGCTCGACGTCGTCCTCGACTAGGTCGTCGAGTCCCTGGTTAAACTCCCCAACTGTGGCCCAACTCTGGGGGCCTAGGGGGTGCGCCCCTGGTTCGAGGGTTGGCGGGGCGCCAGCATGTAGGAGGACTCCTCCTCTTCATCGGACTCAGATTCGCCCTAGACAACAGTCATCGTCAGGATGGGCAGGCATTGAGCTCGAGTGCTCAAGGTCTGCGATAAAGAAAGACTGCTAAGCTAGAGAGGTAGAGAGGAAACTAGGCAAAGCCAAGGGCCGGTGGTGTACCTGAGTCTGCAGTCTCCGCTTCGTAGGGGGCTGGTGGGGCTCTTGGCGCCCCAGGGGTGAAGAGGTGTCCCTTCCTCAGGAGCCTCGAGCTTGCGACCTTGGGGCCCGCGGTGGATCCGGGTCTTCGAATGAAGTCCTGGCGGTGGCTGCAGTGCTCTGCTGCTGCGGGATGAATGGCACGTCAGGAGGCAGAAAGAGCACGAGCAAAAAGTGATCGGGGGCTCGACCAAGGATACTCAACATCGTGCGGTCGCCCCACTTGACGTGTTGCTTCTTCGGGCCTTTGCCGCTCCTCCGTCCGGGGCTGGCCTCTTGCCCGTCTTCTTGCCCTTGCCTGCCCCGGGCAGCGGCAACATCTTCCTCGCCGTTTCAAGCAATTCGAGCTTGTCCTGCAGGTGCAACAAAGAATCAAGGAAGGCTCTGGGCGTATGCCGACTAAGAAGCTCGGTTCAAGGCCGCTTACCTCGTCTTTTCGGCGTAGCACGTTCCTCGGAACAGGTTCATCGAGGGTGTAGTGTAAGTTCAACCTTCATTAGTTATGGTTTTGGTGTTAATGACAAATCTAATATTGAGATTATCCATTAATGTGATTTTGTTATTAATGACAAATCTTATATCGAGACTAACTTGTTTATTTAGAATATCTTTGATTAGTCTCATCGCATTGAAAAATGGAAAACCCAAGGTATGTTTGCATATTCATTCTAGTATTAGTTGCATACTTTGGAGTCAAGTTGAAATATGAATGTCCCCATTATATTAACCATAAAATGTGCATTATGTTTCTCAATCCATATATTACATGGATGCACATATTTAGGGGGAGTTTGTAGTTTAACATGAAAGTCTCTTTGTATTGATCGATTCGTTATTGACACATATAAGGATCAAGACAAAGAAACTATATCCTTGAGTATATATTTGAATTGCCTAGTTATAAGTATACTCGTGGAATTATAGAATATGCTCCAATGCAATCAAATTGAATATGTGCATATTATATCCAAGTCAATCATACTTATGCACATATACATGTGGGGTTTATTCCATAGTTGATGATTTAGAGAAATGATCATTTCCATATAATTTACATATAATGGATCATTACTTTTCATCAACATGAGTATATGAAAACTTGTGTAGTTAATATATACTCATATCAATTTAAATGATAATTTAAATTGAGTTCATTTGTCTTATTAATTATTAAAGAACACTTCATCATGTGTTGATGATGTTTCGTGATTAATTGAGAACAAATGAATAGTTCTTAAGTATAATAAAGCATGAGTTGCATTATTGTACTTAAGGCACAATTAAATCATTCAAATTGATTTAGGTTGTGCTCAATTGATCTAAAGGCATCCATTATGTGTTAATGGAGTGCAAGAGATAATTGAGACAACCGTGCATCTTGGACTAACTATTTGTATGAGTTGTGATTGAGTTAGGTCCAAGATGGATGAGATGATGAGAACGGGACAAGGATGGCATCATGAGTTGATGGGCGTCAAGAGAAGATCCTGAAGTCAAAGAAGAGGAGTCGAGTGATGTTCCGGGGGAGTATCAAAGTGAAGATCATAAAGACCCCAAAGGGGATTGCTTGCGCGCTGCGGCGAAGGTATAATTAGATAGGCTAAGAACTTTGTAGTCTTTGAGTCTAAGGTTATTATCGTGAGTACTATTAAGAGGGTTGTCTCTAGCTTGAGCTTCATCATGTGTTGGTGATCTCAATCAGCGTTCACTCGAGCTCAAACCAAATCCAAATGGTTGTCTTGTGGTTGATTTGGTTTTTGCATAAGGGTTAACGATTTGGCATGTGTTGCGAATGGGTTAAGCTTATGCTTGGTTGTGTTTGGTTTATGCTCTGATTTGCATATGTTGCAAAGAGGAAGAGCATGTGCATTTGGTTTTCGCATAATGCTTTGATTTGCATGTGTTGCAAATAGGAAAAGCTAGTGCGTTGGCTTTTGCGTGAAGTTCACTTTTGCATGTGTTGCAAATGTTGAAGCCTCATGTTTTGGTTTTGTTTCAAAACAATCTTTCTAAAACTTGTGTTTGCTTGGAGCTAAGTTTTGCATGTGTTGCAAAAGGAGAGAGCTCAAGCATGATTTGGTGTTTATGTGTTTGTATGGAGCTAGAGGCTTGCATGTGTTGCGAGTAGAGAGCTCATATGGTTGAAATGGTTTTGGTGTGAAATTGAAGTTTGGTTTTGGTGTTGCATGGAACTAGAGAATTGCATGTGTTGCAATTAGAGTTCATGCACCTTGATTAGTGTTGCTTGGAGCTAGACTTTTGCATGTGTTGCAAAGAGTAGTGCTCAAGCATGAAATGTGTTTATTGTGTTGTTTGCAAGTTAGTTGTGCGAATAAAGCGAGGTTTATGAGTCCGAATTCGAGAGCATGTGAGTAGGGCTTGCAGCGGTGTTGGCAAGTTAGTGGGTCTCGTGTTGACCTTCACATGTCTAGGGAATTAATCTCATAAACTCGGGTTTGATTTGCTTATCGTTTTGCAAATAGATCTTGAGTTGGTTGTGAAATGTGTTTCGCAATTTGGTTTGAATTCTTTGAGCATGAGCTAAGTTGGTGCAAATGTGTTTTGCGTGTGTATGATCATGTGTTGATCATCTAGAGGCTCAAAGAAAGGGTTTCGGTTTTTGGAGAAATGATTTTGAGTAGAATTGTGTTTTTCTCTCGAGGCCGGCACTATCATGACGTTTGGCGGTAGTACCATGTAAGTCTTGATACTCTGGGCATATAGTCTTGTAGCTATTTTCGATGGCGGTGTTTTCTTTGGTGTCTTTGTGGTAGCACTACTGCTCGGTGGGAGCGGTAGTACATAAGTCTTGATACTACTGCGCCTCGAGGCGAGTAATCAGGAAAGTATCCGATTAGCCGGCCGTTGAGACTCTGGGTACTCTAGGCCCTTAGAGGGCTGTAGTCTGACAAAATCTGTTTTCGCCCAATTTGCCCCCAACGGCTAGTTTTGGCATGGAGGCTATAAAGGAGGCCTTGGGGTGTTGAAATTTGAGTTTCTTCTTGTGTGTAGGAGTTGTGTGCATGTGTTGCTCCTCTCCTTTTGGTTCTTGAGCATAAGTGTGACCCTAATTGCATTTGTTGCAATTAGGGAGTGGTTTGAAGCCTCTTGTGCATGTGTTGCACTTGAGTGAGGCCTTGTGCATGTGTTGCACTTGGTGATCACCGGGGCGATTCGTTGTGCTCGGTGAAGTTCAAGCGAAGGCGGCTTGTTACTCTTGGAGGTTGCCGACTCTAGGCGGCGTGGCGTCGTCTTGTGGAGCTCTCAAGGTTGTGAGAAGCCCGTCAAGTTTGTGAAGGTTCGGGTTGAGCCTCTGGCATAGCGTGAAAAACCACGTCTAGTGAAAAGAGCGGGTGCTCGGCGGGAGCCGGTCCAAGTGTGGGGTTGCCTCAGCGTGGACTAGGGGAGACCAGCAAGTCTCCGAACACCACGGAAAAATATCGGTTGTCTCTTTTACTTTCAAATATTTACATTTATTGTATATTGTTCAATTGCTTGATTGTAATTAGAATTGCTTAGTATTAATTACTTGTTCAATATAGCAATTCTTGTGTAGAGACATAATTTAGTTAGTGCACTAGTGAGCCTAGTTGATTTAGGTTTTAATTGTCAAAACCTAGTTTATAAACTTCGCATATATCTTTGATTAGGTTTTGACATAGGGGTTGATTAGGCGAATTGTTTAATAAGCGATCGAATTTTGTAAACGCCTATTCACCCCCTCTAGGCGCATCCTCGACCCTACATGTAGTGGATTATTTGCCTTCCGAACATCTCGCTCATTAGCGGCGATCCAAAGATTCCTTTAGTATTCTTTGGAAAAATCAACTCATCAAAGGAACCCAAAGATCTAAGTGGCGCAAGCTTGTTGGGATGGCTTACGGATGTCCCCTCACGGGTGAGGTCGTCGCGTCCTTTGATCTTGAAGAAGCAGGTGCAACCTCTTTCGAGAGGAACACCGGCTCCTCGAAAGTCATTGGCAATGGCTTTGCCGGTGAGACCCGTGGTAGCGCAGATGTGAATGGCGGCGATGGCCTCTTGATCGTCCTCCAGTCGCCCGCCTCAAAGTCTGCTTCTTCCGTTGATGGGGGCTCTGTCGAGCGCCCGGTAGCGCCGTCTTCACCCGCTTGAGTAGAACCACCGCTCGGTCCATGGGCGAGAGAGTGGCGCGATTCGGGGAAAGACCAAGGATCCCGTCCATGACGAAGTAGAGGCATCCGACCACGGGGTCCTTCCCGGTGTGGAAGAGGGAGAAGAAACGGAAGAAAAGCGAGGGGGTGGGAAGGATTCCAAGAAACCCTTCGCACAGGTGAGAAAAGACAGAAAGAAGGAGGATGGAGTTGGGTACCAAATTGATAAGCTCGATCTCGCATTGTGCGAGAACGGCTGCAAGGAAGTCGCTCTCCGGCGTCCGCAGGCCGAAGAGCATGTAGTGCTCCGTGCTGACGAGCTCGTCGTCCCGTGGCTGCGGCTCGGTCTCTCCGTCCGGCAGCCGCCACGTCGCCGGGTCCAACAACCCCAAGCCCTCAAGCTCTCTCATTCTCGCCGCCGTCAGAGAACTCTTCCCGAGTTTGGCCATGGCGGTTGAGGGAAAGTCTGGTCGGAGGAAGAAGGGCTCAAGCAAGGAGTTGGGAGGAGAAGGCTACGAAGAAGTCGAGAGTTCCTCAAAGTTGCGATAATCTCGAGTTTTATAAGCCTAGTGCGCTGCAGACCGGAGGATAGGGCACCTCAAAAGGCGCGTCGGTCAGGTGATTCGACAGTGCGATTAAGGGTTGTCTTGGCGAGAATCGGCGTTGCTACTTGGTTCCTTTGCTTTCGATCATATCCGTACCAAAGTTCTGAAGATCAAGGGCCGCCAGGTGTAACGTCGCCAAGGCTTGGTGGTAGGTCTCCGCCCGACCTTGACTTCGGGCTCGAAAGTTCCAGAAAACAGTCCCCTCTGTCTGTATGGGGAGGCTCGAGGTCGACCCAGGTTCTTGCCACGACCTTGAGCCTCAGAGGCTAGGCGTCGGGGGCGAAACCTCGACAAAGTCAGCGCCGCGGTCGATGGGGTCCCGGCTTGGGATGATGCAGCAAGGGCCTCGACCACGACCTAGCGGCCGATTCCCGCACGACCTCGAGCTTGGGCAGTGGGGGGTCCCGTCCCGCAATACCTCGACCTTGGCTCGGGGCGTGTGTTTACTCGGCGGTCACCAAGATCGAAGATCCCGGAGTTAAGGCGGACGTGGGCGTCAAATCCGGGACGGTTGCAGCACATCTTCATTGCACGCCATGCACTACCCCGGGAATCTCTCTTGGCCGTTTCTTGTAACGGCTAGGAGAATATAAAATCCTGAAAGCGAGCAGCGAGGGGACAACGACATCGACACACTAGCAATAGACCGATGAGACACAACGAGGCGCTCAAGCACGAGCTGTATTCCACTCTCTGTACTCACGACTAGTGAATTCCTCCGCCTCAAGAGAAGACTGGAGTAGGGCTATTACCCTCGTGGGGGCTCGAACCAGTATAATCCGTTGTCTCTAGCTCGTTGACGCCTCGCCCCGAGCTACGTCTGATCCATCGTTGAGCACAGCTCTTTCTGGGTCCCCCATTCACACTAACCCCATTTTCACATTTGCGGTCAGGCGATCCCGATCGTCGACAATACTGTTAGGCCTAACCTCATTGTCACTATACTACTAAGGTGTATCGTTGCTTTCATTCACAACTAGCTTATTAAATTGATGCATGTTCTAATCTGTTGGCACAAGCAGCTCCGTACCTCCATCTCCTCATCTGAGTCATTGTCGTTTTTCACTTCTCTTCTGGTGTATTCACGGTCTTCCTTTTCCATCCTTGCTGTTATTTTCTCAATTTCTTCACCTTCGTCAACTTGTCTCCGCGTTTCTTGTTTAATGTTTCCATCATCCTCTCCAATCTCAACTTGTTTACTACTCTGGTAAATGACGTTCTCATTGCATTTCTGTACATGCTGTTCACGGCCAGATTCCCCAATTTCGGTGTCACCATAACTGAACTCATTTTGAGGCTCACTACACTCACCGGCGTCCAACTGCTATTGCGGGGCAACAACCCTATCACATGCTTGCACTAAAAGCACCCGATACCATCCACGTTGCTCTACCCCCCTCACATATGACCTCCACGATGCAGTTCCCTTCACCTTAACTAACTCCCAATAAATAGGATCATTTCATATACTACAAAGGCAAAATAACTTTAGCTAGCACTGATCTGGTTCCATCTGAAAAGTATAATACAACCAATTCAACACAGAAGAAATGTACGCTCTTCGACCCTACTCAAACTTCTATCCATATGCTGGAAGTTACTTAGATCCACACCCTCTAAACCATATATGACAACACCTTCTCCATAATAGATTCTAAATGGAACTCGTTCTGACATACTTGCAAACCAATTTATTAACCCATGAATTAATTACTTTTTGTACAAAATATTGTGACACCTAACATAACTATATCTATATTCTTAAAAAAAATCTAGAACTATCTATATCTACATTTCTAAAAATATATATGTATCTAGATCTTTACGTAGAAAAAACAACTATATTCCTCAAAATATATATCTATCTAGATCTATCTGTAAAAAACTATCTACATTCCTAAAAATATACATCTCTCTACTTCTATACGTAAAAAATATCTACAATCCTAAAAATATATCTATCTACTTCTATCGTAAAAAATCTACCCTCCTAAAAATACATATCTATCTACATCTATCTATAAAAAAACATCTACATTCCTAAAAATATATTATTATTCCTAAAAACATCTACGTACATGTAATTGTACAAACCAACTAAATTACTAAAAATATACTAAATCTATTCGTAACTTCTAAATTTAACTAGATCTAAAATTTTTGCTATCCTACCATAGTTTATTGCTAAACAAAATAAACAAAAAAATTTACCTGCACAAATCTCGCACGGCTCTAAATTTCTTCTCCTATCCCCTTTCCTTCTCTCACTTCCTCTTCTTTCCCTCCCTCCCTTTTTCTCTTTCTCTGTGCTGAAGAAACAGGAGCTCACGCGATTACAGAGGTGCGCCCCCCCTCTATTACCAAATCAACGATTGATTTATTATCTGTCACCTTATAGTTTGGTGACAGGGAGACCCTTTGCTTACGTGACGTCGACGTGGCTTCTTGTCGCCTGATGATACGGCGACACGAGTCTCTGTCTCTATATCATCGGGCGATATTTTCCTCTTGTCTTTTCAAACGGCGACTGAGGTATATTTTTGTATTTTTTATCAAGATATATATTTATAATTTGAATAAAAAATGTGTTATTTAAAGAAAAATTCCTGATTTATCAGGATTCAGGACTAATGTGTCAACTCATCTGTAGATCGAACTCATCGGAATACAGAACTCGATGGAGATCTCTCTAGGTGTACATACTGGCACTAAATCAATTAATCATTCTAGACGCTTAGGGATGATAATTAGACCTGTGGGTTCGGGTAATCGAGGGTTTTGCACTCGATCAGATCAGGTTTGTGTTTTAATTTTTACCTACGGGTTTTTCGGATCGGGTACCCGAAATGGGTTCAGGTCGGGTTCTAATTTTCATCCGTGGGTACCCATCGGGTATCCGAAATACCGCAGATACTCATCGGGTACCCGTCGGGTTCAGGTACCCACCGGGTTTAGGATCAGATTTCGGGTACCTGCCAGGTTCGGCTCCGTTTTTGAGTTCGGGTTTCTTGTCGGGTCGAGTTTTGCAAAACCCACACCCGACCTAACCTATTGCTATCCATACTACACAAACCTGTCGAATTTCAGGTACCCGCCAGGTTCGGGTATAGTTTTTACCCGATAGAGTATTCGGATTCGGATCGAATTTTTTAATTCGAGTTTTGGGTCAGGTCGGGTTTTGTAAAACCCACACCCGACCCGACCCGTTGCCATCCGTATAGACGTCCTAAGAAGATCGTATTATCTCTACTACTTCTAATTAGGAATTGGTGGTGCTCGTTCGTTCTCCTTCAGAGTATTTGATCCGCTAGATCTGACATGCACGATTGAGATGAAAGGGGATTTAACCCGATAGTCCCACCCCTTCCTCTCGTCTTCTCACACGGTCACGCAATCCGAACCGCTCCAATCATGATGTCTTTCATCTCAAACCAATTTGAGCCCGCACCACCTCCCCCTCCATCGATCAGGCGCGCTCAACTCCCCCTCTCAAATCTCTTCGGAGGAACAAGCCTATACTATTGTTGAAAGATAACTAAAGTTAGTGCTCTTTATAAATAAATTTTTTGTTGTAAATTGAATTTTTATTGCAACGCACGGACACAATAACTAGTAGACATTGTGTTTTGGCGTGATAGTAAACGCAAAAGAGACAGGTCTATATATTCGGATTTAGCTTTTTGTTTTATTTTTTTGTTGGGATCGATCGAGAACTTTAACTTTTGCCATCGAATCAACATCTAGCAACTGAGGCACGCGCATATCCAAACCACATCTAACTGATAGAAAATTCTACTTGCTTTAGAGACATGTATATAGCCATCTCCTATGTGTTAATATCATATGGAGTACCTGGTAATCCAAAATTGTTTAGAGAGGGGAGAAGAATTGTAGTTTTGAATGGCATAGACAAAAATATCTGTTTCCATGACAAATTAAAGTGTGCCAATTGGGCCTCTAGCTACTTCGAATCTCGTAAAGTTCACAAATTTTGGAAAAGAAAAAAAATGTGAGTATCAAATGCTAGCTCGATTAGACTAACGTTGTAATTTACTCCGAATCAAATTAGGTTGGAGGTGAGGCTATACGAAGAAAACGACAAGACATATCCTGTAATTGTTTTCATTACTAGCTAAGTAGTTGCATTCACACAGCATCCTCACCAAACTGGTTCATGCATGTTGAGCAGGTTTAGTCAGGTCAGGTCAGGTCAGGTGGGTCTCCAAAGGCGCAGTCTTATTATAGGGGTTAACATAGCTGTAGCCTGTTAAGTACCAGCTAATCCTGGGGTGATGATGATTAGTTTTCTGGTAAAGTAAATCAACGAGTGATGCGGCTGACATATCTGTCGATGGCTACTTTCAAATTTTAACAAATCCACATTGATCGAAAGCGTTTGGCGTTTTGTGCTTCTTTCTCTTAATTATGTGCTGCCTTTTTCTTATAAATTTTTTGAGTTTTTTCCGTATATCCGCCGTAGCTGGCCGGGCGGCAGTACAAAATTCCATGGAGACTTCAGGCTTGAATACAAGGAACCTGTCACTCTGTCAGCAGTGGCGGAGTCAGGATTTTTATACGTCTAGGGTCGGAAATAGGTGACTATTACTATTGTTAAAGACTACAGAAATTTAGTTATGACAAAAGTACAGCACAAATACACAATTAAAAATAAATTTGAATTCCATACTGTATATATACCTGAACAAGTAACATAAATATGTAGAACAATGAACTAGAAATCCCAATACCATAAAAGATTTAGAATGAAGTATTTACTATTAGGTGGCCAATGAAAATTGAACCAATTCAGATTTAATCAAGTGCTTTGCATAGTGGGCGATTATTTACGCATGGGTTTGCTGATCCGATAAGCCAAAACAAATTATTGAATCTTGCATGGGTTTTGGGCCGCTTACGAGAGCGAAAGGGTGTGGCAATACAAAACAATACCCAGACGGAGGCAGCGAAGCTGCAGGCGCCTGGTGAGGCGGTGGTCGCGGGCATTGCCGCCTTGTGAGGCGGCCGAGGCGGGAGTGGGTGTGGGCGAGCAGCAGCCGATCGTCTTGCGTGAGCAACCCACAGCCGAAGTCGCCATCGCTGAGGACCACACGGAGGCAATGAGCAGCGAGGCGTGGGGGCTGGGCGATGGCTGCGGGTAGTCTTTGGGCGGGAGTGGGCGAGCGGCGGGCCGTGCCACTGTCGGCCGATCGGCTACTCATTTGGATCTGCGAACGCAGGCGCCAAGGCGAGCCGCAAGCAACAACCAGCGGTCGAGGTCTGAGCGGATGAGCAATAGGCGGTAGGAGTGGGGGTGTGTGGCTTGAGCTCGAGGAAGCTGACGCGGCTGTGAACAACCGAGCACCAGGCGGGTGTGTGTCGGGAGCGGCCAAGTGGCGATCATTTGGCGGGGCAGGAGGCGGATCGTCGGATCGGGTGCAGGAGCACTACGGCTGCGAGAGTGGTGGCGTGGCCTTTGTCTAACCTTCCCTGTGCTCACAGCAATGCCCTAGACGTTCGCAAAACTGGACCGACTGCGTCTCAGGCTAAATACAAATTGAACAGTATTTTGCACTGTTCTTTAGGCCAAGCCTGGGGCCCGGACCCTACTTGCCCCAGGCTTGGATCCGCCCCTGTCTGTCAGTAAAGTTCGAATGATAAATTGATCAATTAAATTCAAATCAATGGACGTTAAAGGAGCTCGAGGAGTGCTTTTATGCTCTTCTGGAGAATTGCAAGAGCAAATACGCGCATATCATTTTCAGTTATGGGATGTTCATTTAACCAAGCAAACAAAACAATTCTAGTAAGTGTTTTATGTGCGGCAATCAGCCAGCTCCAGCTGAATGATCATACGATGTATGCTTTCTTTGTGAATTATTTGTAGATTTTGCACGTCTTGCAATACCTAGCTCACTATGGAGTATGGAGTGATGGTGAAATCCAGAAACCGGAGAAGTGATGGGTGACCGCTCATCTCGACATCTACATGCAACTTGGCCTGGAGAAACAAGAAAGGCTTCGTTGAAAAGGAAGCACACCACTTGCTCAATGCCAAAAGCAGGGTCAGGGTGCAAGCAACCGCAAGTTGATCTGTTTTAAATAGTAGTACCAGTATTAGCTCCGAAGGCCAGAACGTCGGCACCGAGCCTTTCTTCTTCCTTTCGTCTCCGCCGCTTTCCGACCACTCCTTTCTGCAAACTGAATCTAAATAGCAGCGCTAGTAGCTGTCTATCCCCATGGCATGTGCACGGCTAGTCTATTTGGGCGTGTGTGTATCTTTGCGGCGGGCCCCCCGTGCACGAACAGAACACACGGCGGCCGCCCGTGTGGCGCTTGCTCGCACACGAGCGGTGCCTCGTGTTTGATATTGTCCGGTCGATTCTGTGATTTCTTGTCGTGGTCTCAAGTTCGGTTCGTGAAAAGCTCTTCCATTGTACATATACGTAGACGCAAGCAAAGAAGCGATTTTTTTATTACAAATCTAGCCTCCGTACGAATGTATTTATAAAATATTCATCTCTCCAATTGTAGAAATACCAACAGGTGACATGTGTCATCTGTCACGTTCATATACCGTGACAGGTGTTGTTAAGCTAGGGCAGAAATGCCTATATTAAATACTTCATCTCATGTGGTTCTATAAAACTGTCTGTGATGATAGCTATCACCGACTATTATACATTAAAATCGTCAGTGATGTCATCATAGACAGTTCTATCTATAAACCGTCAGTGATATACAAAGATATCACATACGATTTTAATATAAAACCATTAATGATAACACCTATTGCTATCACAGATGGTTCTATTATCTAACTGTTTATGATAGGTTAGTATCACATACGGTTTTATAATAGAATCGTCTGAGATAACATCTATCCCTATAAATATACCAATCTGTTTCTTGCGCAGGATACCCAGTGCGTTTCGCCTCTCCCAAACCCTAGTGCCTCCTCCCTCGCACCGGTCTCCTTCCCCACGCCAGTGGCCTCCACCTCACTCTAGTCTTCTTTCCCGCACCGCCGGCCTCCTTCCCACATCGGTTTCCTCCCCTGTGCCGCTGGCCTCCTCCCTTGCACCGTCAATCGGCCTCCTCCCCCTCGCCAGTCTCTTCCATTGCGGCGGTATCCTCCTCTGCACCACCGGCCTCCTCCCCTGCGTCGGTATCCTCCTCTGCTTCGTCAGTATTTCTTTTAGTAAATGTGAAATATGAATGATTAATTTGCTATGATTATGATTATTAGATACATGAATGGCTAGTTTGCTATGAATATACAAATAGTTAGTTTGCTATGATTATGATTGCTGGATACATGAAAGGTTAGTTCACTGTGAATACATGAATAACTTGTTTGCTCTGATTATGAATGATGGATACATAAATGGTTAGTTTGCTATAATTATGATTGCTAAATACATGAATGGTTAGTTTGCTATGAATACATGAATGGTTAGTTTGCTATGATTATAAATGCTGGATGTATGAATGCTTAGCTCGCTATGATTATGATTGTTGAAAATATGAATGGTTAGTTTGCTGTGAATATATGAATGGTTTGTTTGTTATGATTATGAATATTGGATACATGAATAGTTAGTTTGTTATGAATGATTACTAAATGTGAATAGATGAATGGGTAGTTTGCTATGATTATGATTGCTGCATTCATGAATGGTTAATTTGTTATGAATACATGAATGGTTAGTTTGCTATGATTATGATTGCGCGATACTCACTTCATACTATCTGCTATGCTAGGGTTGTATGTACTTTTATTCTCTTATGATGCCGTTTGTGTGTCCAATGATGATATGGGACTTAATGAACTAAAACAATTAAAGTAGTGAATGTGGCTTTGAACTATAGAGTTGCTTCCTATTAATGCTAGGAAGTATTGTTTTTATTTTACTCTCTTTGAGTTTGATTATCATAGTCAGTATTCAGTAATTGTAAGAACATGACATGTAATTTAATAATATGACTTGTTTAAGTAAGTAGTTGCCTATAGTATTCAGTAACTCTAACAACACGAAGTTGAATTATAATTCTAATAATTTTAATAACAAAATACCCATACACTAGAATAATACTTAGATACTATTTATAATCTGATTTTGATGGTGTATAATTTAGAAAGGTAAGAGTTCAAAAACTTATTTGCTTAGTTAATTGTCTAGTTCAATTTTGATTACATGACTCTAGTGTAGTGGAGGTAAGAGATTGTCTTTAGCATCCTTATACCTTGTGGCGAGGAGGCTAAAGATCTAACCTTTAGTAGCCTGACACCTAAGAGCACTCTATCACATAATTACTGATTAATCTATTAAGTAGACATAATTCAATGTCAAGTCAACATAATAATTATGAATTATTTTATCCTTTCGATTATGTTATTTTTGCAAGTTGAATTGTGCATATTATATTCCAAAGACTTCTAGATGTTTAACTTCTGTCGTGATTCATCATATATATATTATATGTCTCAGTGACTGTAAATAGTACACATATCTAAAATGGAGTCTACAAACAAGATAAACGATATAGAAAAGCGGTTAGATGCTAAACAAAAATTTGAGGTGATGGTAGAACAACTGAAGGGAAAGTCTGAATTAACAAAAAAGATTTATAAGATGAAACGAATACTTAAAGACATAGATGGCAAATCGCAAGATATTGGTTCTCTTAATAAGGCACTCATCATTGATGAACGTAAGATGAATGCAGAGTTGGGAAAAAACCAAAGCTAATCATATAAAGGTTTCTAGTATGCAATTCGACGTGATTATCGTTAATATACTGAGACATTCTTTTTAAAACAATTTCATCACTTTTGTAGGAATTAAGAAATATGACCGAAAGTCAACCAATTATTGGTGTCAAATAAATAGGCACTGTGCCGGTGCTGTGAAACTTCAGAGAGAACTGAAAAGCCTCCATTGCGGAAGCTATGGCACAGATGATAGCACACATGAAAAAGCCTTAAGGTGGTCTTGTATTGATCTATCAAATAATTAATGTTGTTTCTTAATCAATGCTTGTTGATATTTGTGGTATCACATCTTATCAATATATTGATTAATGAAATTATCCTTACTATTTGGTCATCTTAAATTAATCCAATTATTAAATAGTGTTGAGCTTGCTTGCTGAAATCAAAAATTCTTCTATCTCTCTTGGTAAAACTTCCATGATTAGTATGTATTGTTCAAAATTTTCTTCTGTTTAGATATTTCTACAACAATATTTATAAGACACAATCAGGTATATATTTTGTAATTAAATATCAAAACATTCTAAATGCATTGAGACAACAGTTTATCTGATGAGGATGGTCTTAAAATATGAATATTTGTAACACTTTCATCACCTTTCTTATTTTAATATTGATAGATTCCAAGACAAAATTCAATTTCATCTACGGCTCGTCCTAAAAGTTGTCATGCTTTTATTTATCATTTCCACTTCATCCTCATTCTCGAATGAGAATTGTCGACGATTCGGGAACCGGTCCCCCGCCGAGCTTACTTGTTGAATGAGGGATCAACTTAGGCCCCCTTTTCCGCGGAGGGTGTAACGTCTGAGGGCCTGCCGAGCTACGTATTATGAGGACACAACGAACAAGGGATCCTTTTTGTCTGGTTCGGGCCTCTCGCGACGGAGATAATAACCCTACGTCCAGTGATTGCACTAGTTTCCAAGGATGGATTACAGGGTGCTTGCTCGAGGGTCCTAGGAGGTTCTAAAGTCTATCCTCCCGACCTCCAGCGAGAGACTACTATGTATGGGGGGACCAGTAAGAAGGAGTCGAACCCCAAACCCTTCGTGCGAGAAGGTATCTATAGGGGATTATAGCGACACTACATTTATTATAGAGGTACGGGCCACTGTTCCAGACATGGGTGGAGCTGTTCCCTTGTTTCCCGCGGGGCATAGCGTGACGTGAGTACAGTGGACGCAGATCGCGGGTGTGCAATCCTTCGAGCCGCCGCGTAATTAATGCCACGTCGTCTTTGTGGAGCGTGCCCGGCTTTTCGGTCGATCCTGGGGCTCTTCTTCTGTCTTGGTCGCCAGCCACACTTTCCCGAGCAAGCATGCTCGGGCGAACTTGACAGAGGACGAGGTGGGCCTGCAGGCCGGGCCATCCGGAGACCTTCCTTGGGGACAACGTCCAAGGGCAAATATGGTCGGCTGCTGGCCAGCCGTCGGGGTACGATGGTCATCTACGGGAATTTCTCAATCCCCGACAGCTAGTCCCCGAGGCTAAAGGGGGAAGTTGCTCGACTGAGCCTCCACCTTAAGCCTCTAGACTTATAGTGAGGATTGGGACTTCGTAGCGAAAAACTACCGCGGCGTCCGAGCAACACTGGCTCGGGGAGAAGAATCTCGCGGCGAAGAATTGCTGCGGCATCCGAGCGGCGCTGGCTCGAGGAGAAGAATCTCGCGACGAAGAACTGTTGCGGCATCCAAGCTCGGGGACGAGGGACGAGCATGTTCTAGCGGGGCCGAGCATTTTGCTGAAGACCCGACCAAAATGGTGCTCAGGAACGGAATCGAGGGGTCGCGAATGAACTCGCCCAACCTCATCCCGGGCATGGTTCAGATGCCCAGGGAAGCTAGACTTAGATCAGATGTCTAGGAGAAGGCAACTAGTAGATTGCGGGCGGGCCCGCACTGCCGCATCCCAAGCATGGGTCAGATGCTCGAGGAACTGACAGACGAGACATGCTCGAACTGCCACATCCTAGACATGGACTAGACGTCCAGGGAAACTAACTAGCAGGTCACGAGATGACTCACGCCACCACGCTCGGGCGAGCCCGGGCGCGAGTGGGCGCGAAGGACGTGCTCGGCGCGGAGCATGGACGGTCCCCGAGCGAAACGCGTGCTCGGAGGAAGAGACTCGCGCCCGAGCGAAGGGCGTGCTCGGCGCGGAACATGGACAGCCCCCGAGCGAACCCGTGCTCGGGGGAAGAGAATCGCGCCCAAGCGAAGGGCGTGCTCAGCGCGGAACATGGACAGCCCCCGAGCGAAACGCGTGCTCGGGGGAAGAGACTCGCGCCCGAGCGAAGGACATGTTCGGCGCGGAATACGGACTCGGTGTGGCCTTCCGGATCAATCACACCAGCCACGCCTTCGCCGGCGTAGCACACGTCGCCGAAGACGCAGAGGTCTTGATTGACTTGAGAATTCGGCATCCTCAGGGATTACTCGCGAAAGGACTCAGTCGATCCCCACGGACGGTGTCAGCTGTCGAAGATTTGGGAATCGGTTCCCCGTCGAGCTTACTTGTTGAATGAGGGATCAACTTAGGCCCCCTTTTCCGCGGAGGGTGTAACATCTTAGGGCTTGCCGAGCTACGTATTATGAGGACACAACGAACAAGGGATCCTTTTTGTCTGGTTCGAGCCTCTCGCGACGGAGATAATAACCCTACGTCCAGTGATTGCACTAGTTTCCAAAGATGGATTACAGGGTGTTTGCTCGAGGGTCCTAGGAGGTTCTAAAGTCTATCCTCCCGACCTCCAGCGAGCGACTACTATGTATGGGGGGACCAGTAAGAAGGAGTCGAACCCCAAACCCTTCGTGCGAGAAGGTATTTATAGGGGATTATAGTGACACTACATTTATTACAGAGGGGCACGCCACTGTTCCGGACGTGGGTGGAGCTGTTCCCTTGTTTCATGGAGTCCACAGCATGACGTGAGTGATGGCATGCAGATCGCGGCGTCGCGATCTTTCAAGTCACCGCGTAATTAATGCCACGTCGTCTTTGTGGAGCGTGCTCGGTTTTTCGGTCGATCCTGGGGCTCTTGTTCTGTCTTGGTCGCCAGCCACACTTTCTCGAGCAAGCATGCTCGGGCGAACTTGACAGAGGACGAGGTGGGCCTGCAGACTGGGCCATCCGGAGACCTTCCTTGGGGACAACGTCCAAGAGCAAACATGGTCGGCTGCTGGCCAGCCGTCGGGGTACGATGGTCGTCTACGGGAATTTTCCAATCCCCGACAAGAATACTATAGACAACATTTTTTCACTTTGGTCTTATATAGGAACATGATCACTTAGATTCTATTCTTGTACAATAGCAAAGTGAAAATAGGTTGCATATGGTATTCTCATTTGGAGATAATAATGAAATAGAACGTAAATCAAAGTATGATAACTCTCAAGACAAACAGAGGATGGAATTGGATTTTGCCTTAAAATCTATTAACATTAGAATAAGAACAGGTATAAAAGTGGTACAACTGTTCATATTTTATGACCATCCTTATCAAATAAGCTATGTTACAAAATCTAAAACTGATTGCGCTTTGTAAATGTCATTGTAGAAATATTTAAGGAGAAAAAAATTTCGAACAACAGATACTACTCATAAAAGTTCTGCCAAAAGAGTTAGGAAAAAAACATATCACAGACGATTTTATTTAAAAATCATTTGTGAGTAATATATATCACAGACGATTCTAATTAAAAACCATTTGTGATATGCATTTTCACAGTAAGTATGGAAACCGTCTGTGATATGTGTCGTATTATCACTAACATATGCTTACAAACAGTTCAGAAAACCATCTGTATATAATAGCCTTTTCTGTAATAGTGACAGTAGAACTTGCCGTCCTCCCTGCGTTGCCACCCTGCTGAGTTACTCTACCGGCTACTAAGGCAGCACGCTTGCCGAGCCGTCCTATAAAGGTAGGTGTATGCCTTGGTTATAGGTTTTACCACGATATATGAGCGCGTCAGGTAATACGTGTCGCAGCCGGTGCTTTTGTAATTTAGAAGGATGTTATTTTTGTAATTGTATTTGTACATAAGAGATTTTTAAAAAAATGTACGGAAGACAGGAAAATCCAAGATTTCGCACGCAAAAGCGTCGCTTCCGCCGCCGTACTGTTACCGGCAGTCGGCAGATCACATGCTTGAACCGAGCGTACGCGCGCCAAACCCTGGTACAGGGCTACAGGATCGATCGCGCCGCGCGAGGCCGGCGGTCGCGATCGGTCGAGATTTTGCTGGTTGGTGCGCTCAAGTGGCGGCCGCGCGCGCGCGGACGTGCGTTTTGCTTTGCTCGACCGGTGCGCGGCTCAGGATCTCAACGGCACGGCGGTTGGGTGGGTGGTCCGAGTCGGCTTGATTACCAGCCAGGCCCGTGCGCGCGCATGTCCGATCGATCGCCCTCACCATGTTGGCAAATGGTACGGCGGATGGGTGGATGGATACGCTCGAACGCACCTTAAAACTTTTTTCCCTTCCCTCTGGGCTTCTTTTTTGACCGCATCTCAGTCGTCCTACGTGCGGGCTGAGAAAGATGTGAACGGTTTTCGGACTTTTAGCTGGGGTGACTGTTGAGCTGATACTAGCTCGTACTCTCCGGCCATGGCCTATAAACCCACGAGCGAATTTTAGTGGACAGTCATTTGTTTTTGGTTAGTTTCTATTTTTCCTTCTTTATCTAGCCAGCAGCTAGTAGCTACGACTTCTCTATCGTTCTAATGTCACACGAGCACCAAATTTCTGCCTCATCACTTGGGCGTTCATGTCCTAGTGCATATTTTGGTCATGTTTATTTAGGTTTAGGTTTTTTAACTTATAGTTTAAAGTCAGTTTTTTTGGCTTAAACAGTTTAAAAGCTAATGACTTTTGTACGTGATAGAGATGAAAATTTTTATCTAACTTTAGTGTTATTAGTCTGAAACTAATCATCAATAAGCAAAAAAAGTCTCTCTTCAGTGACTTTTATATAGAGGCTTATGGTTTTTGAAAAGTTCAGATAAAAAGCTATTCGTTCGTTTAGATTTTAGCTTTTTAATTTTTAAACCGGTGAAAAAGCTCAAATAAACAGGATCTTTGATTTGTAGGTGTCTTCAATTGGAACTGTGTATGCAATTAGACACTATCCAAACTTCCTATTTTTTTTTTTCCTTGCCAAAAGGAGGAGGAGCAGAAGCAGAAGGATTTAGTACAAGATGGGCTTGGATTGGCCTTATTCCTTGGGTCCAGCCAACAGGTCAGGAAAGAGGAAACTATGAATAGCTGGAAGCCCATTCCCACCGACTAGATCAACCTTCTGAAAGGCCCACGTGGCCTAATAGGATGCCGTCCAGCTCGCGTGTCGCTCCTCCCCCCTCACCTCCACGGCTCCACCTCGTGAGCTCCGCCTCCGCCTCGCTACTCCGCCAGCCATCCTCCCCCAGCTACAACACTGGCAGCCGCATGCTCCTCTCCCCCTCTCGCCTCCCACGCTTCCCGCCTCGCCGCCTCCGCCTGCACCGCTCGGTGTCCCCGATGGCCTCCACGCTCGCCTTCCTAAGACCCTCCGCGCTGGCCCCGCTCGCCGCCGCTCCCGCGTGTAGCGCGGCGGTGGCCGTGAGGGTGCCCTCCAGATCTAGGGTTTCGTCTAGGGTCTCCCTCGGGTCGCAGGTGGCGGTGAGCGCCGACGCACTCTTCGCCGACTACAAGCCCGCAACCGCATTCCTCTTCCCTGGCCAGGTACGAGCCAAAGCGACCTCTTCTAGCTCGTGGCTACACCCGCGCGTGTAGATTGGCGCAGGAAGTATATGATACACGCACGACACCCTACACGCCAGAATTGTGACTAAATTCTTGGTATGGTGATCATTAATTATACAACGATCCATGAGAGGGTGTTTGAACTTTGAAGTAATTAGCATCAATCTGAGTATATAATCTAGAAGGAATACCAAAGGTGAAGGAATCAGAGGAGGTAATGGTAAGCGCTTAGTCAGTCATTGCGGCTGTGGCTGGGTTACCAATTCAAAAGGAAGAGTTTTAACAGCTTCAGTTGACGTAGATCAAAATTTGGCCTTGAAAGATTATGTGATTGTTATGTTGTCAACTTGTCACAAGAGGTTCTTCGATTTATTAGGTGTCTCGGTTCTGGTGCAATTTGCATGCTGCCACAAGCATAATTTGAGGCTAAATACATTTGCAGCGTGCATACCAGCTACCGCGTTACTTCCGTGTTCACGCTTTCCTCTTTTCAGGGTGCCCAGACTGTTGGAATGGGTGCGGAAGCTCAGAGTGTTCCAGCAGCTGCCAAACTATTTAACAAGGCAAATGATATACTTGGGTATCTCGAAACCTCTGATAATATTTATTTGTTTGCTCCCATTTGCAGCACTTGTTCTTTAAATTTAACGTGTTCAGACCACTTCCGAAGACTTAATAGCACTCATGCAAATGTTGTTGTGCTAAATGTAGCTATGACTTGTTGGATCTGTGCACCAATGGACCAAAAGAAATGCTTGACTCAACAGTAATCAGTCAGGTTTGTTGATTTCGGAATCCTTGCTCCCATGGGTAGTTCATTCATTTCCTTACCCATGCAAATAGTATTATTTCAAGTATCTGCCCTTCACCACTACTAATTGAAATGCTATTGATAGATGTTTTCTTAGTCATATCATATAGAGCTCTGTATGGTCATATAAATGAAAAACAACAGTAGTAAGGCAACCATCAGTACTGAACGAAAGAATTGCTGAAGAAAAAACAGCAAACCATGTCAAGCCATCATTGATTTGCAATCAGAATTCTAACTAAACCATTTATCTAATTTTTTCCTCCAAAGGCAAATGAAATTTAAGGGACAGAAAATGATTAATCTAATTATATATATGTTCAGGGAATTGAGATGCTTCTTAACCTGCCAGTATCTTTATGAAATAACTTCTGAAAGACATGATTTACAGCTTTGTGCACACCTGTGTTATCAGATTTGGCAGCATATAAAGTGGAGCCTTAGAACCGCAAATAGTGGAAGGGAGGTAAACGCCTTTGCTGGTGTCAAGTCACCTCCCAGTAGAGAGTATACACCAAATGAAACCACAGTGACAATGACAATTGGCAGGTGCCATCTCCACTAACACCACTGTCAACCAATTTAATGGGCTGCTTCCACAATTCTGCACTAGGAGAGGCTCCACTTCCCTGTAGTTTTTTACTGAAAACACTAGAGAGGCTCCTACTGTTGAAGGTATATATTGATTCCCCAGTAGTTATTATAATTTATAATAGCTACCATGGTTCAACCTTCTTTCGCAAAACCAGATCCCCATCACAACTCGAGTCAATTCCAAGCTATTGAACATGAAAATGCACTGATATTGCAAACTGCTGTAAACACATCTATGTGGACAGCAGCAAGAATACACTGGAAGAAATTTAACAGTCGTGAGGTAGCTAAATTGGTTTAAATAATTGTTTCTTGTTTCAGAAATCAGAACATCATTTCACAAAATCTATCAGTATATTAGGGATGCACTCGTAATTCACTAATTCCAAAGGCAATGGCACCACCAGATCCAGATGTGGTGAGTTTGGATCTTCAACCTGTTGCAGGTAAAAACAACACTAAAAACAACTTGCATCTATCCATCTCGAAAGCAATTGAAACAATTGAAACCACCAAGAATTGGGAAGAGCAAACTCACCACATCCGGTGGCGCGCGGATGGGAGGATGAAGGCTGGTGGCGGGCGCTTGGGGACGCAACATGATGGGCTAGTAAATGGGGCGGGGCGATAGTGGGCGGCCATTGCGGGATGACGGGCGGACGAGGCGTAGGGCGCAGGCGGCTGCTCGGCCGGCGCTACGCGACGTGGGAACGCGGTCGGCGCGGCTGGTCCAGCCGTCACGGTCAGACTTTCGGAGGCGGAGGTCATGCTGGAATCCGCCACGGGACTCAGGAAACGCCGCTGGACCTGAGGAGGCTAGAGTCGTGAGGCTCGAGGCTGAGTCTGGATCGAGGACTTGAGAAGGTAGCTAGGTTCCGCTTATGCGTTCGGAAATTCCGTGAAGCGCGAAGTTGTGAGTCGATTATGTTGGATGAAATTTTGGGCTCGGTTGGCAAGATATGTTCTGGAAATTCGGTTTAGCTTAAACGGAATTTCCGCCTGCTTCGCTTCCGTCTCAATTAACTCTTCCGCTTCGCTTCAGAAAAAAAATCCGTTTCGATTCCGCATCGAAAAATTCCGTTTCGCTTTAGAAAAAGAGCTTGCGTTTCGCTTTTGTCCGAACGGTCGAAAATTTCGCCTGCTTTCACCCCTACCTCCAACCATGAATACCTTTCAAGTCCTAAATATGGTTAACCAATAACCAATGTCTCAGATAGGTCCCATTTCTCATTTCACTCGCGTGTGAATCGCCATATGGGCTTACACCGCCGGACTGTTACATGAAATTGTCACTTCTAAAACATGTAGTCTTGTGACACAAATTTTCCTAAAATCTGTAGTTAAATAGAAGCTAAAAGTTTAGTTTTTCTGATAGGTTGTACAAAAAACTTGTAGTTTGTGAAATGTACTCCCAGAAAATTGTTTGGCATTTTCTTTTTCACTCTGCTATGCTACATATACATTTGAGTGCCAAGTATGATATGTTTAAGATGCAGTTCTAGTTCTTGTCAGTTGAGTTGTATTTTGCTTACTGAACAAAACCGTTTTGCAGCCAGCTATATGTTACCAACCTTGCAGCTGTAGAAGTCCTGCATGCACGTGATGGAGGCCAAGATGTAACTAACTCTGCAGATATCACATGTGGTCTCAGCCTGGGAGAGTATACTGTAACTGCACTTGCATTTGCTGGTGCTTTTAGGTATTTCCCTTGTTCTGCTGAAATGCATCTGTTACTAACTCTGTAGATGCCCCCAAAAAAAAAAAAAAAAACGCACAACTTCCTGTCCATCATGGAGTGAACGCAGAATGTTGGTTCAATTCGATCTTTTGGTGAATATAATCTTCAATCTATAATACTTGTAACAAGAACTTAAAATTTATAGAATCATGCCTTTGTCTTTTGCAATGTGTCAAGCATATATACTTACACATAGTTTTCAACATGCAGCTTTGAGGATGGTCTGAAGTGTTATGAATAGCACATGTATTCAACATAAGGCCAATGGGCGGTATATATATACATGTACAAGTGGGTATTTGCCATTCCATTTATGAAGCAAGCTAACCTATGACTACTCTAGTCCAGTGTCAAGTTGTGCTAACCTTTTTATTCTTTTCAATATTTGTGCCACAGAATAAAACGATAAGTGTCAAAATACCAAGGTTGTTAAGAGTTCCAGGTGCAAGAGTGAAAATATAATAAATGGCACTGCCAAGTAAATAAAACTAATTGAAACATGAATTTACCTGTGATTCCCATGAAAAATATCCATTCTTGATAGAAATGGCTGGAAGCTCAGGATCAGCAGGTGGATTTGGCAGAAGTATTCTCTCTTCAGCCAAGAGGAGATCTTCCAAACGTTTCAATGACACCTTACAATTAACTACCTGTTGAATATAAATGAAAAACAACAGTAGTAAGGCAACCATCAGTACTGAACGAAAGAATTGCTGAAGAAAAAACAGCAAACCATGTCAAGCCATCATTGATTTGCAATCAGAATTCTAACTAAACCATTTATCTAATTTTTTCCTCCAAAGGCAAATGAAATTTAAGGGACAGAAAATGATTAATCTAATTATATATATGTTCAGGGAATTGAGATGCTTCTTAACCTGCCAGTATCTTTATGAAATAACTTCTGAAAGACATGATTTACAGCTTTGTGCACACCTGTGTTATCAGATTTGGCAGCATATAAAGTGGGAGCCTTAGAACCGCAAATAGTGGAAGGGAGGTAAACGCCTTTGCTGGTGTCAAGTCACCTCCCAGTAGAGAGTATACACCAAATGAAACCACAGTGACAATGACAATTGGCAGGTGCCATCTCCACTAACACCACTGTCAACCAATTTAATGGGCTGCTTCCACAATTCTGCACTAGGAGAGGCTCCCACTTCCCCTGTAGTTTTTTTTTACTGAAAACACTAGGAGAGGCTCCTACTGTTGAAGGTATATATTGATTCCCCAGTAGTTATTATAATTTATAATAGCTACCATGGTTCAACCTTCTTTCGCAAAACCAGATCCCCATCACAACTCGAGTCAATTCCAAGCTATTGAACATGAAAATGCACTGATATTGCAAACTGCTGTAAACACATCTATGTGGACAGCAGCAAGAATACACTGGAAGAAATTTAACAGTCGTGAGGTAGCTAAATTGGTTTAAATAATTGTTTCTTGTTTCAGAAATCAGAACATCATTTCACAAAATCTATCAGTATATTAGGGATGCACTCGGTAATTCACTAATTCCAAAGGCAATGGCACCACCAGATCCAGATGTGGTGAGTTTGGATCTTCAACCTGTTGCAGGTAAAACAACACCAAAAACAACTTGCATCTATCCATCTCGAGCAATTGAAACAATTGAAACCACCAAGAATTGGGAAGAGCAAACTCACCACATCCTGGTGGCGGCGGATGGGAGGATGAGGGGCTGGTGGCGGCGGGGACTTGATTGAGGCAACGGCGTGGGCGGCGACGTGGGGCGGCGCGGCGATGACGGGGTGGACGAGGGCGCAGGGCGGCGCGCTGGCGCTGTGGTGCGTCGGCGGTCGGCGCTGCGACGAGGAGGAACGCGGGTCGGCGCGTGGGCTTCAGCCGTCACGGTCAGACTCGGAGGCGGAGGCATGCTGGGGTCGCCGGTCGGGACTTCGGAGGCAGCGCCCGGGGCCGAGGAGGCTAGAGTCGTGAGGCTCGAGGTGGAGTCTGGATCGAGGACTTGAGGAGGTAGCTAGGGTTCCGTTTGGCGCTCGGAAATTCCCGTGAAGGCGTGAAGTTGTGAGTCGATTGCGTTGGATGGCTGGGCCTGGCGGCGCATATGTTCGAAATTCGGTTTGATTAAACGGAATTTCGCCTGCTTCGCTTCGTCGGAATTAACTCTTCCGCTTCCGCTTTCAAAAAAATCCGTTTCGATTCCGCATCGAAAAATTCCGTTTCCGTTTAGAAAAAGAGCTTGCTTCGTTTTTGTCCGGAACGGTCGGAAAATTTCCGTTCCGTTTTCACCCCTACCTCCAACCATGAATACCTTTCAAGTCCTAAATATGGTTAACCAATAACCAATGTCTGTATAGGTCCCATTTCTCATTTCACTCGCGTGTGAAACTGCCATGTGGGCTTACACTGTCAGACCTGTTACATGAAATTGTCACTTCTAAAAACATGTAGTCTTGTGACACAAATTTTCCTAAAATCTGTAGTTAAATAGAAGCTAAAAAGTTTAGTTTTTCTGATAGGTTGTACAAAAAACTTGTAGTTTTGTGAAATGTACTCCCAGAAAATTGTTTGGCATTTTCTTTTTCACTCTGCTATGCTACATATACATTTGAGTGCCAAGTATGATATGTTTAAGATGCAGTTCTAGTTCTTGTCAGTTGAGTTGTATTTTGCTTACTGAACAAAACCGTTTTGCAGCCAGCTATATGTTACCAACCTTGCAGCTGTAGAAGTCCTGCATGCACGTGATGGAGGCCAAGATGTAACTAACTCTGCAGATATCACATGTGGTCTCAGCCTGGGAGAGTATACTGTAACTGCACTTGCATTTGCTGGTGCTTTTAGGTATTTCCCTTGTTCTGCTGAAATGCATCTGTTACTAACTCTGTAGATGCCCCCAAAAAAAAAAAAAAACGCACAACTTCCTGTCCATCATGGAGTGAACGCAGAATGTTGGTTCAATTCGATCTTTTGGTGAATATAATCTTCAATCTATAATACTTGTAACAAGAACTTAAAAATTTATAGAATCATGCCTTTGTCTTTTGCAATGTGTCAAGCATATATACTTACACATAGTTTTCAACATGCAGCTTTGAGGATGGTCTGAAGTGTTATGAATAGCACATGTATTCAACATAAGGCCAATGGGCCGGTATATATATACATGTACAAGTGGGTATAGAAAAAAAGCCTATATAAGACAATATCTATACAAGACAACTAGAATCTCATATATAAGGTAACAAGGATACTATTAACACCCCCCTCGAACTCATGGTGGATCAACAACACTAAGTTTGGAGAGATAAAAGCTATGCTGAGCTCTAGTCTGTGTCTTTGTGAAGAAATCTGCTAACTGGAGTTCTGAAGGCACATACTGAAGAGCCACAACTTGATCCTGTACCTGTGTCCATATGTAGGAAGCATCAACGCCAATATGCTTGGTGAGTTCATGCTTTACTGGATCTCGAGCAATGCTAATAGCACCTGTACTATTAGATAAAAGAGGAGTCAGTGTAGAAACAGAAACACCAAAATCCTTAAGTAGCCACTGTAGCCAAGTAACTTCTGCTATCAAAAGAGCCATAGCTCGCAACTCAGTCTCAGCACTGGAACGAGAAATTACTGTTTGCTTCTTAGTCTTCCAAGTGATGAGAGAACTACCAAGAAAAACACAATAAGTAGAAAGAGACCAGCAATCTGAGGGATCACTAGCCCAGGTAGCATCGGAGTATGCCTGAAGCTAGAGGGAGCTAGAGCGAGGAAAGAAAAGACGACGAAAGATAGTTCTAAGAAGATATCGTAGAACACAAAGAAGATGACTATAGTGAAGCTGAGTGGGAACAGAAACGAACTGACTCAAGATATGAACTAGATATGAAATGTCAGGATGAGTAACTTTAAGATAAAAGACTCCCAACAAGATAGCGACAGCGAGTAGGATCCTCAAGAGGTTCACCATCAGTAGGTCGAAGGTGAACATTGAGCTCTATAGGAGTCTCAGTAGTGCGTTGATCGGTGAGAGAAGTACGATCAAGAAGATCCTAAATATACTTCTCTTGGGATAAAAGGAAGCCCTTAGGTATAGATAGGGATGGCAATCGGATGCGGTGGGTACGGGTAGTACTCACCCATACCCATACCCGCGAACTAAAATCTCCCTACGGTATACATGAAGGGTTCTTGAGCGAAAAATCTCGCCCATACCGCCGCTCATGGTATTGCGATACCCATGGTATACACGTTTACCCGCCATTATCAATAATCTTTTCAACCAAATGGCACTAGGAGCTAATGAGCTATAGTACTAATATAATCTTTTTGATAAAGTTATGGGTATTAGCTACATTATATGAATTAAAGAATGATTATCAATGATTCAAAATTTCAAATGTACATGAGAATAAGAATTAAAATAATATATGCAGACAGATAATACACGGATGCTCAAGTTCAACAATTACTGAAATGAGTTACCACAAATTGGGGATCAAAGGGCCAACTGGGTGCCTATTTTAGCCCGTATATCAATAGGAGATGGCGGGTAATCGAGCGGAACGGGTACAGGTGAAACTCCCCCATACCCATACCCGTTTACTCGTCGGGTAGAGTTTGGCCCCATAAATATACCCGTGGGTAATAAAAGAGGAATATGCCCAACTCTATTAGGGTTTTTACCCGTAGGTACACGGGTAATCGGGTAAGATTGCCATCCCTAGGTGTAGATGAGACTTCAATCCCAAGAAAGTAGCGAAGAGGACTCAGATCAGACATAAGAAACTGCTCATTGAGACGTACCTTCACAAAGGCAATATACTGAGAGTCATCGCCAGTAATGATCATGTCATCAACATAAAGAAGAAGAGTTCGTCCACGAGGTGAAGTGTAAACGAAGAGCGTAGGATCATAAACACTAGCAGAAAAGCCAGCAACAGTGACCATAGAAGAAAAACACTCAAATCAGGTACGAGGGGCTTACTTGAGCCCATAAAAAGAGCGACGAAGGCGACAAACTATGCCCTCGGGAATAGATTACCCTTGTGGTGGCTGCATAAAAACCTCCTCACATAGCTCACTGTTAAGAAAGACATTTTTGACATCAAGCTGAGAGATAGACCACTGACGAACAGAAGCCACAGTAAGGAGTGCGAACAGTGGTTATATGAGCCACTAGAGCAAAAGTCTCATCATAATCACGACCATGCTCCTGCTGAAAACCACGTATTACGAGATGAGCCTTGTAGCGATTAAGAGAACCATTAGAGCGAGTCTTAACCTTATAGACCCACTTGCATGTAATGGAACGAACATGTGGAGGAAGGGGCACAAGATCCCACGTGCCAGTGTGCTCAAGGGCAGCTGTTGGCGTATTTCGTCGGACAGGATTTCTCACAGGACGGAGAATAAGGTTCGGTAGAGGGTGTCTTCGCGGTCGGACACCCTAACGGCTCTCCCTCGAGGGATCCGAGGGTCAACAGATCAAAGAACACACCAAGGTACCTGTGTTGGGCCCCGGTGGGTAATGACCCTACGTCTGCTAGATCTTTTTTTCGGTACCCTTCGTTTTTCCTCCTCGCACTGAGCTCCCTTATATAGATCGGGTGGCTCGGGCAGGTGAGAAGGTGACATCATACTGATCTACGATTCATTTATTACACCCATCACTGTAGTCTATCCCCAAACCTCATTCTCCGTGCCGCTGTATGGCTTCGCTTGGTCCGCCCGGGATGTGACTTTCCTGCGATGGGTTAGGTGTGAGGCGTCAGAGGGATGGGTCGCCGTCGTGTCGATAGCAGAACTCTTCGCAATCAATGGCTTTGACACAGCATGTCAGGGGAAGGAGACTTCGAGGTGAAGCCTCCTTCTCATCCGTTTGGTCGCCTGCGTGGCTTGGCGAGTGGGGCTGTCGCTGCATGCATGCGGTAAGACGAGGCGGCCACCCCATGAGTGGGGCTCGATTGTTCGCCGCTTTCGCCAAAGCCGCCACGTGGTCTTGTCTGCGGCGGAGAGGGTACCCTAGCGTAAAGTACGTCGACAACAGCAATCTCCTATGCCATCGCATGCTGCCATTCCTGATGAACAACAGCATCACGATAAGAAATCGGCTTGGCAAGAACAGCACCAGCAAAACCAAGGCACTTAGGAGGCCGAATAGATTGACAATCACGAATAGCGTAGCGAGGAGACACGGAAGAAGATGACTCAACAGGAGAAGAAGAGACATTAGAAAAATCCTCAACTCACGGACGACGAGTGTAGTAGAGAGGATAAGAAGGAACAATGTCAGAAGAAATAGCTGGAGGAGGCACAGAAGTTGAAGACTCCTGTTGGGAGGCTCCTGTTGGGAGGCTGGCAAAGGAGATGCCAACCGTGGAGAAGGAAAAGTGACAACAGGAGTATAAGGAAAGGTCAGGAAAGAAAGTGGCTCGACAAGAGATGCTGGAGTGGAAGAAGGAAGAGGGTAGAAGGGATGAGATTCATCAAAAGTAACATCTCGAGTGATCTGCATCCATCGGTCAACAGGATCTCAACAGCGATAGCCCTTATGCTTAGCACTATAACTCAGAAAAACACACTTAACAGACTGGGCAGTCAGCTTGGTGCGTTCACGTGGTACAAGGACATAGCATACACACCCAAAGAGGTGAAGACTAAAGTAATCAGGAGGCATACCACAAAGACGCTCCACCAGAATCCCACCTTTAAGAGTAGAAGAAGGCTGAATATTAATCAAGTAAGTGGTAGTGGAAACAGCCTCAACCCAGAAGTGATGGGGAACATCAGAAGCAAGTAAAAGGGCATGAGCTGTCTCAAGAAGATGACGATGCTTACGCTCAGCCACTTTATTCTGAGCATAAGCACCAGGATAGGAAAACTAAGAAAGAGTGTCTTGCGTAGCAAGAAAAGCACGAAGAGTTCCTGATAGGTACCCCCTGCCAAGTCAGCACGAAAAACTCGAATGAGAGTCCAACTGAGTACGGATTATAGTGGTAAAATTTTTCTAGATAGATAAAACCTCGCTACGAGAGGACATAAAGTAGATCCAAGTGTGGCGAGAGATCATCTATAAAAAAAAATATAATATTTATAACCCCCTTTAGAAACAAAAGGAGCTGGACCCCAAACATTAGAATGAACAAGATCAAAATAACGCTGGGATACACTCACTGGAAGGATAGGGGAGTTGTAGCTGTTTACCAAGCTTACAATCCGCACAATCTAAAGAGGTATCACCAGACACAGATCCTAAAAGGCCACGATGAACTAAAGAAGGCAAACGTGACCCACAAAGATGCTCTAAATAGTGATGTCATTGAGCAAATGACCCAGTAGACGATGCAACAGAGACGGAAGCAATGGAGGAGACTCAGAGACTGGCAGGGCCAGGGAAGGAAGACGAAGCTAGTTAAGTTCCCAGAGATGCTGAGAGTCGGCAAGGGCCAGTACCAACCAGAGTCCCTGTCCGGCGACTTGAACACAACAAGAGCTAGAATCAAGGATAACATAGCAGCCATGATCAGTAAGTTGACCAGCGGATATAAGCTATATAGTTAGTTTGGGAACATGAGAAGCAGAGGAACATGAAAAGAGGAAGACAAAAGAGTGGCTCGTCCTGCAACAGAAAGAGAGGTACCATCTGCGGTCTGCACAGTGATAGGAGTAGCAAGAGGACTAATGGAATGGAGACTCGTAGGATCAGATGTCGTATGAAAAGAAGCTCTAGAGTAAAAAATCCATGGTGTGATACCTGATGAGGAGGAATGTGGTCTCTCACTGGAAGACTGAGTAGCAGAACCAGCAGAACCTGATGGTGCAGAGGCAGCCATGTGACATAGCAGTGTAAGAATCTCCTAAGTGGAGTCAGAACTAGTAGAGGTTTGCTAAGGGGAGACACCCAGAAGTCCAGTAATCTTACAAGAGCGTCCACCTCGACAAGCAAGATCCTTCTTCCGGTAGCATAACTGCTCCACATGTCCATTCTTATTGCAGTAGGTGTAGTGAAGCCCTCTACTACCAGTAGTCAACACTGGAGTAGGTGCCACTGGTGGAGTAGCACGAGGCACCGCCAGGACTGAAGGAGATACCAGTAGACCCACACCATGAAGACGAGTCTCCTCAATATGAATAGCTGCAAAGGTCTCCAACAAGGTCACACGAGGATGACGAGTAAGCAGCCGAGCACGAATGTGACGAGCAAGCAGCTGAGCACGAATCTGCTCAAATTCAGCCTGTAGGTGTGTTAGGAAGTCGTAGATGCGACAAAACTCCAAGTGAGAGTGCTGACGCTGGCAGCACTGACAGGTGCGGCAAACCTCTGGTCCAAGAGAATCAAGCTGACACCACACTGAGGATAGCTGAGCATAGAACTCATCCATGGTAAAATCACCCTGCTGTAACAACTGCTCCTGTCGTATAACAGCAAGGTACAAAGAATCGCCAGCAGGCTCATAGCGGTCGCGAAGATACGCCCACATCAACTGTGCCAAAGACAAACCAACAATATTACCAGTGAGATGCACCTCCATGCTAGCAACCAAAATAGCAGAGGCACAAGCATCTTCATCAATCCATGTCTTGTATGCATTAAATTGAGCCTGAAAAGATTCCACATTATCAGCATAGTCATCAGACGCCTTCTGTTGAGCAGTATCATCGGCCTCCTTAGGAATAACAGACGTGGCAGGGGTAGCAGGACGAGTCTGGCAAGATAGCTCGCCGGTAAGAAACTCCCAAAGACACTGACCACGCATGTGAAGGCGCGTATGAAGAACCCAACCTTGATAATTGAGACCATAGAAGATAACCGGGCAGCAAGAAATAGAAACAGTTCCCAAAGAAGAACTAGAAGATGATGATATTTTTTTTATCGGACTCAAAGCATTTTCACCGGACTTATACCGGTTTAAAGTCCGATTGCACCCTAGAATAACCGAGCGGAGGGATCCAAGCAAAGGAGGCCTGCGGCTGGGTCGGCGACGGCGTCACGGGTGGCGGCAGCCGGGTCGGCAACGGCTTCACAAGTGGCGGCTGGGTCGGTGACGGTGTCATGGGCAGTGGACAAGGCAATGGGACTGCCGGCAAGGACAACAAGTGATGGGAAGCTAATGGTGCCACAAGCGTCGAGCCGTCGGGAGGTAGCCGAAGGTAGCGGTCGGTGTTGAAGATGAAGCGACAGCGCAGCTGGTGGTGGTCGTGGATCTAGGGCGCACGGAAGACGCAGGAGGACAGAGGCCGGCGCGACGCGCGATGAAGCCGGCGGAGAGGGATGAGCGGCGCCGGACGGGCGTCGAGCAGAAGAAGAGGTGATGAGAACAGCTGCCAGGGCAAAAAAAAATGCAAGTGCAACCACGATGAGGACCCTAGCCCTAAAACCTTTGCTCTAATACCATGTTATGAATAGCATTTGTATTCAACAGAAGGCCAATGGGCCGGTATATATACATATACAAGAGGGTATAGAAGGAAAGTGTATATAAAGTAATATCTATACAAGGCAAACAATCTCTATACAAGACAACTAGCAATCTCATATATAAGGTAAAAAGGATACTCTCTAACATAAAGCTTGTCAAGCTTAGAGGAGAAGCCATGCAGGTCAGTGTCCGGAAGCACTAGATATGTCTTCCGTGAGCTTTTGACTTTCCAAATTGATTGTAATGTTCATTATTAGGATGTTTCAGATGCTACCACTGGTGCGATGGTTAGTGTGATTGGCTAGATTTAGAAAATGTGCAACAATTATGCGATGCTGCTAACGAGGAAGTAGATGACAAACAAAGAGTTCAAATAGCAAACTTTCTGTGTCCTGTAAGTTTTTCATCTGATGCTATTAGTTCCCTACTAGGTCTTGCTAGGTTTCAGCATAGTAATATTTTATTGCAGGGAAACAATGCAGTTTCCGGTGGAGTGAAGGGTATTGAAGCAGTTGAAGCCAAAGCAAAGTCCTTTAAGGCCAGAATGACAGTTAGTTTTCCCATATATTTATACTTGACGGAGGCTTATGAATGTAAATATTGTGATACCTACCATAAAATATGTAATCTTGTTATCATAATTTGAAGTAGTTTTGAGACTTCTTAAGGTCATCCTACCGAATGCTGCTCCCGTTGTTCGAATGCTGCTCCCGTTGTTCAAAAACATATGCCGTTGCAGATATCGACATGGTCTTTAATACAAAGATATTATATTACAAAATACATTTGATGACAGATCTAATGGTATCATTTTCACATGATCAATTTAAAATGTTTTTATTTGTTTCATTGATAAAAAGCCTAACTGCACACATTCTAAAAGGATTTTTGTTTTACAAACACCTAACTTGATAGGTGTTACGGCTTTCATGGAAAAGTGATTGCCTTGTTGCTGTCTTATTTAGGGGGCTTTTACGGAAAAGCAATTTCCTTGTTGCATCATCAAGGATTTTACATAATTAAGTTTACCATTATCTTACCAGGTTCCACTAGCTGTTGCTGGTGCTTTCCATACAAAGCTTCATGCAACCTGCTGTGTCAAGATTGGAATCTGCATTGGCTGACACAGAGATTAGAACACCAAGGATCCCAGTGATCTCCAATGTTGACGCACAGGCCCACTCTGATCCTGACACAATCAAGAAGATTTTGGCACTCCAGGTATTTGATCTACACCAAACTTGAATTTTTGTTGCAGCATTGTAGTGTACAATGACTTAGTGTGTGGCTGACCTACTGGAGAAACAGGTAACCTCACCCGTACAGTGGGAGACTACTGTGAAGACTATTTATGGGTAAAGGGCTTGAGAAAAGCTATGAATTTGGACCTGGAAAGGTAAGAGGTTTATTGATGAATTACTGACTCATTACTTATCTAATGTATAGTAAGGAAAGTTATTCTTCACACAGGGAATATTGTTAATCATGTTCTTGTAACGTCCTCCTGGCACAACCAGGCTATAGCAGGAATCATCAAAAGGATCAACAATGGTGCCAGCATTAAGAACATTGGTGCTTGAGTACTAAAGTGCAAACAACATGTAGGGTCTGACAATAATGTTAGGGGTCTGCTCAGATTCAAGTAGTAATCCTGATGGTACCAATTTTCCAGCACCCTAGTGGTTTTGGCAATTGCACTATTTGCGAGGAACTGATATCGATCATTGTAGAATGAAGTTCTAATGCAGAGTGTGTGGAGATGTTTTTGATGTATTTTTCTCTCCCGTGGTTCAATTTTGACCTCGTTGTGTGATGTACACTTGTCAGCTCATGTTTAGTCACTGAATCTATGATCATCTGAACAAGCATCTGTTAGGGTCTGTAGCGGTTCCATGAAATAACGTGCTAATTAGAATAGCACCATCAGATCGAAGGCATGCTTTTTTAACAAGTTGCCTCCGGTTGATCTCCTGGACGTGCCAGCACTATCCATCACCGTCAATTATAAGGCACAATGGGCATCGATACATTCTGTTTACATGAACGGTCTTGAGTAATAGACAATACAGAAAATAGAGGAAATCACACGACGCCGTAACGCCCGGTTAGTTAAGCTCCAATCCTGGTTAGTTGCTTCAAGGAACTAAATGAACAAATAACTGGTTATGGCAGACTTGGCAGCACAAACAAGCTGCCCAATAGTGAATTCGTCACTAGCAAGCATACAAGCATGAACACTGTAACAAGATTTTTTTCCTAGCAAAATGTTGAGCACATTCCACAAATAAGCAATAATTTGCAATAAGTAAGCTGAGCGCGGGTCTATAATTTAAATGCTCGAAACTGTAACACTGTTCACGTCCATTGCCATCTCCAAGTAACAAACACGTAATCACCAAGTTGGCATCAAAACATGGTACGGAGGGAGCAAACTAAGCGAGAAGAAATGAGAATGGAGATATTCCAATGCAAGCATCTTCAAGCGGTTTCGGTCACAGGGTACTCAAAGACAACGTCTTTCCCGCAGAGCCTGCGGTAGACTGCAGTGAAGGTCTCCAGCTTGTATTCCGTGTTGTTGCGCTCCTTTGGGTCCAAGAAGACCTGAAAGAACATCACAGCAGACGGGTCAGTACCAACTAACTATTTGTTTCGGCTTTTTCACCAGCTTAAAAGCCAAAAAGACTAAGCCGGCTTTTTACCAAGACTTTTTCTAAAGCCATGAACCTTTATGCAACTAAAAGCTAAAAGCCACTAGAGAGGTTCTTTTTTGGCTTATTGAGGGTTGGTCTAATATTGGGGTAAAATGATCCACATCTACCATGTATAAAAGCCAATTGCTTTTAAGCTGTTTAAGCCAAAAATCTAGTTTTAAGCTATAAACCAAAAAACCTAAGACGAAACAAACAAGACCTGAATCCTGAACATTATGTGCCAAATGCTGTTGGACTGATTTTTCTAATCTCATTCCATCTATGAAAAGCTAAGGAACATCTGAGATAATAAAAGCTGGGGCCCGATCAGTGCGTGTACTTGTCAATGTAAAGATAGTATCAGTGAATAAGTATAGCATTATAGACACAGTTATCAATGTGTATATGCTTCAATAATCTGATCTAGGATATTTAGATGACCAAGACACTGAGACACTAGAAAGTTGTAGCACCAACCTTCATGACCTTGGCACCATCCAAACGATATCTGACGCGCTTCCCCACAATCTCAGCTGGGTAGACAACATCCTCCAAGATACCATCATGAACAGCAGTCAGAGTTCTGGTGCGAGGGCGCTGAACGGCCGAACCCTTCTTGGGTGGCCTCACAATCCTTCTTGTTGCAACAACGACCACATCCTGTGTGAAGTGAATTGCATGATCAATTCAACTATTTTGATTTTTTTATGAACAATGCTCCTTTTACGCTTTACACAATCTTTTACAATACAGAAACACAGTAAAACATTGGACAAGGTTTCTACAGCACGTGATCTCGCACCAGGAATGTAGGCTTATAATCTGCGAGACTTCATCTAGAATGCGAGTGAACAGCTGGTAAAACAGAGTACAAGCTTCTACCTTTATCTCCAAAAGTAAAATTCTGATCTTTGCAGTTAACAAATCTATTGACTAAAAGATATTACTGTTTATTCAGTATTTTTTCTCCTCATTTTGATGCATATCAAAGTAATAGAAGGTCATGGATCAAGCATGTTAATGGCTCACTCGTAGAATTGTTTTAAGCATTCAAGCAATAATATACTCAACCATCTTCATAATCCAATCATGGCATGTATCATGTTGCACTTGGAAGTATGCAAGAGATACACAAACAGTGTTGCAATGTGGTGGCAAATTTTGTAGTCCACTTTCTAACAAGGCATAACAAGACTTTAGCAATTATACCGAGCAAACATCTGTCTGTAACCTATCCAATTGTTCATCACTCCAAGGCAGTATCAATCACGCACCACACATACTACACTACTAAAGTGGAAAGCCTCCCATCAAACATTTAGAAAGTGCTAAATTGACCAGGCAATTCAATACTAGAAAGGCAGTGTTCTAAATAAAAGCCATTAAGGCCTTGTAAACGGCCGTTAAAACAGTAAAGGTCCCCTACCCATTACGTTTATGGATATTTCAAGGTTTGCACGTTTTATTGGGCTGTTTATTCGGTTTAACAGACATTAACTTTTAATAGGCCTGTTTTATCAGGCTGTTTATTCGGGCAAAGTTGCAGGATCACCATATGACATGGAACATTATGAGATACATAAGATGAATGCTAGCTTTGCTTTTTATTGCCATTTGAGCTATTCATTCATTCAATTATGATTCTTTAATTACATTCATATCATGTCATCTTTTTTCTTCATAACACCGCTATGGACAATTGTTGCTAGCCTGGTAGTTTCATTCTATACACATGAAAGAAAATGAATTAGATGCTTATTTTGTTATTGCAAACACATGTATATATTTCTTTGAATTTTAAATAGTAAAACCATTTACAAGACCATTTACAAGGCTGCTTGCCGTATAAACTCTAAAAGATGGGGTGACCGTTCGTTCACGGTTTACCGTTATTTAGAACATGGATCGAAGCAAAACATTAGCTAATAAAGCACGTGCAAAAAAATACCTTGCCACTAAACTTCTTCTCCAGCTCCCTGACGAGCCTGACATGGATCTTCCTGAAGGCCTTGCGCAGTCGGTACGGCACGTGGATCACCACCGCCTTCCTGTTACCGGCAACATCCATCTGGCTGCAAACACACCATGTCATCACACATCTCCACTACCAACTGAAGGGCAAGCTGACAAGTGAGGATGGAGTAAAACGGCTACTTACAATGCATTATTGATGTACAGGTCCTTGAGGTCGCTCTTGAGTTCCGGGTTGCCGTTCTCCAGATCAAAGAACGCCTGCAAGACAGTAACAATCACAAATACGTCACGCCTCGACACATCCAAGCGCAGACCAGTTCAAGAAAAAATAAATACAAGAACAGCACGGTGCTGCCATCGGAGAGGAGAGGAGAGGGGGCGAGAGGGGCTCTCACCTGCGCCACGGAGTCCTCGAACTCGGAGGGCTCGAGGCCCTTGTCCTTCTGGATCTTCTTCCTCGCGGTGTACATCTTTCTTGCCTTTCGCCGGGCCCTGCGCAAGATTCGACTCGGGGAGAGCACACAAGCAGATCAGCAGCAAGCACGAGGAAGAGAAGCAAAGAATGCGCGCGATCTGCAGCAGTGGATTGGCCGCGGATGGGAGATGGATAGAGAGATAGAGGTACCTGAGTGCGGGGAGATGGGGGAGCAAGGAAGTGGAGGCGCCGGCGCTAGGGTTTGGAGGAGGTGGAGAGAGGGCAGGGTGCGCTCTTATAAACCCTAGTCCTTGGAAGTGGGCCGACAGTGTCGAGAAATGGGCCGGACAGATGAGGAGAAGGAAGAAGAAGCCAGATAGACTTTTCGCTTGGGGTTATCCAGCCCAGTAAATTTTTAAAAATAAAAAATAGAAAAAGAGCAAATATTTAATTACCCGCTCAACTTTGGGGAACGGTTCACTATTGAGAGATTTAGGGCAGTCCCAACCCTCCATCTCAGCTAGTGTCTATAGAATTAATTACGCTGCCAACTAAGCAAAAATCTGATGTGGCATAGGAATTAAAGAAGGGAGAGAAGGAAAAACAAAGAAACCGTGTCTCATGCAAGAAACTGGGTCGACGCGGGTACCAAGACACAAGAAACTACAAAATATGCATTGGACATTTCTGCGCGCTGACCAAAACGTGTTTGTGGTGCATGCATTGGTTTATTACTTCCTCTCTCCTCTAGACACTACTCATGGAAACCATAGGTTGGGAAACTATGTATTAGTTTTTTGTTTTCTCTCTCCTCTAGACACTCCTCATGGAAACCATGGGTTGGGACTGCCCTTAGTATTTTGCCACTTCAAATATGTGGCTTCGCAAATTTACCACTGGACCCACATTTCATTGACTCAGATGGTCCCATATGTCATTGGCTCAAGTGGCATCATAATCAAGGAGTCAATCTTTGAAGTGGCAAATAACCAAATTTTTCGTTCACTATTCTAGCTCCCTAAGTTTTTTTTTAAAAAAATTAGTCCTATACGAAATTTTTTACAAATCTAGCCCCTGGGCCCGTATATCCCGCGCACAGGGGGCGCAACATTCGCCCACACTATTCCCCGTAATTATCGTGCCACCACACCGCGGTAAAAGCAATTACCGTGCCCTCGCCGCGGAAAAGCGGAATTCCACTCTCTCGCTCCGCAGAAAATGATTTCCTACGCCCTTGGTCTGCGGTGCGTAGCCTGCATACCGCGGCCACCAACAGGTGTCCCGGCGATGATTTCCCACGCATGGGTATCGCGTCATATCGAAATCCCGCGCTACCCATGCGCCGAATTTCTCCACATGTCATGCGTGATAATTCCGCGCTCCTCGTGCGCGAAATATGCTGGCCTGGGGATAGATTTGCAAAAAAAATTCGCACAGGACTAGTTCTGTAAAAAAAATTAGAGAGCTAGAACAGTGAAAAATCACTTTAGGGCATTTTATCAGTCACCGTACAATGGAGGATATACTACCAATGGCCAGTCAACTTTGGACATACATCCATTTTTTCCATCTAAAAAGACTGATGTCTTTGACTTTTCAAAGTCAACAATGTACCATTTTGGCTATTACAAATTATTACCCTCTTTGGTCACAAATGGTTGCTGTTTTGGACATGACACAGTTTCTAAAACACAATTTTAACCACTAATTTCTCTATTTAATATGTTTATAAAACATAATAAAAAATATAATATTATGAAAGTACTTTTTGAGACAAATCTACACATATAATTTTTATGTATACAATTTCAATATTTAAACATGTATTAACAGTCAAAGTTTCGAAAGTTTGATAGCACATATGTCCAAAACGACAACTATTTGCATTCGGATGGAGTATCATTATTCAAGGATAGTTATGAAAGTGAAATATTATAAAAGCATATTTATATTGATAAAACTATACATTGTTGTGGGGACAGCGACTGCACCCTATGCCTCGGTGAGGACCTGGTTACAAGGTGCACTTCATCACAAAGCCGATGAGGAGTGCCAAAACACCAGGGACCTCCGGCTGAGGTCACGAAGGCCAAAACACCAAGGGCCTCCAACTGAGGTCACAAAGGCCCACCACGTGTGCTGAAGGGGGGAGCTTAACCTCTACGGCTGAGATCCACTACGAGGCCAAAGGGGGGGGTACACCGACGAGGTCTAAAGAGGTGAGCGAAGACCCCATATTGGTAGTCATCATTAGACCTACAGGCTAGCTAGCCTAAAGGAAAAATACCTCTAGGCCCCTAGGACCCTAGGGCCTTGTAGAGGCATGCTTGTAACATCCACTTGGGCTAGTAAAGGGTTTATAAATAGCCCCGGCTCCAGTTCTGTAAAAAGAGAGAAATAAAGAGAATGGCATCACTAGCCTCTCTACTCGTTCCCCCATACATACTTGCTTAGGGTCTCCAAACATACCCCCTCCGTGGTACCCCTTCGAGGGCCTCCTCTTTGTACTGTTTGGTCTGTAACCACAACATACATTCTACATAATTTTTTTCCTGAAACTTAATTCATTTTGACTACACATACTTTAGGGTGTGTCACTCTATTATGATAGGAAAAGTACTATATTATCCCTAATTAGTTTGGTCAGGATAATGCCCTCTTCAGGTGGTCTTTCCTCTGACTCGTTGAACATGAAGAGAGCGGAGAATGGAAACAACTAGTTAAAATCCCGTGCATTGCCACTGTTAGTTTGTTAATTTTTGCAGAAAGAGGAAAATCTTTTATAAGAAATAAAAAAGGAAATTTGTTTTAATATAGTTTTTAAAAATATTCATTTAAAAAGTCATAGAAAATATTCCTTTAAAAAGTCTTAGAAAAATTGATTTTTATTAAAAATTATTTTTGAAAGTCTTAAAATTTTAACAATGAGAGGAAATATTTTTTAAGAAATAAAAAAGGAAAGTTATGTTTGCTTAGACATAATCTCATAACACTTCTCAAAAAATTTGAAAAAAAAAATTAATTTGATGGCTCTAGAAAACAAAAAAAAATAGAATTTAAACGCATTCGTAATATTATCAGAATTTTGAAAATAGCACAAGTTTGATCATGACTTGAAATTCTTATGATAGCTTAGGCATGCTTTGAGAACTCTTCCAAAAAAGTTTTAAAAAATTCCAACATGATTTGATAGCTCAATTAAATCAGCAAATTTGCTTTAAATGCATTAGCATGATTGTTAGAATTTCTAAAAGCAAAAGTTTGATCACGATCCTAATTTTTTATGGTATCATAGGAATACTCTCAGGATCCTTCTCACAAATTTTAAAAATTGCAAATTTATTAGCTAAATTAAATCAGTGAAGTTGCTTTAAATGCATTAGTAGCATTGTCAATTTTTTTTAAAATCACAAAAGTTTGATCATTATCTGAAAATTTGATGGTAGTGCAGGCATGCTCTCAGGATCCTTCTAAAAACTTTTCAATACTTTGAAATTTTAGTAGCTTAATTAAATTAGTGAAATTGCTTTAAATGTATTAGTAGCATTGTTAAAAAAATTTAAAATCACACAAGTTCGATCATGATTTGAATTTTTTATGTTAGGTTAGGTATGCTCTGAAGATCCTTCTCAAAAAATTTCAAATTTTTTTGACATAATTTAGTAGCTCAATTAAATCAACGAATTTGATACAAAAAATCTAAAAAAATGCTTTTGACGGGATTTCCCTTTGTGAAATCTGATGTGCAAAAAATGTTTGAGGCTATGTAGGACAGTGCTATAAAAACCACAGTGAAAATGGACACGTGGCAGCCTCTTGCACTGGCGCACCGAGATTATAGATATATATAGATAGCTAGAGGGGTAATGTGAAGTAAATTAACTTCTACATGGGTGCCCTTAAATAGATATGAATTACACGAGAACAAATAGCAAATGTAATGGCTTGAAAGTTCAAACTCCAATAAGTTAGTTTTGATGTTAATGACAAATCTAATATTGAGATTAACTCTTTTGCTAATCATAATATTGATTAGTCTCAATTGTTAATTAATGACAAATCTTTTATGAGACTAACTCTTTTATTGAGCTTAACTCTCATTAGTCTCTTTTGGATGAAAAGATGGAAATATCAAAGGCATGCATTTGAGTTCATATTATCATATTTTATTGCATTCTTTGGATATAATATTCATAATCATATTAATGAATTCAAATATGAGATTAACTCTTTTGGTGAGTGTATCTTTGATTAGTCTCATCTCATTGAAAAATGGAAAACCCAAGGTATGCACTCGTATTCATTTTACGATATCTTAATGCATATTTTGGATCCAAGTTAAAAGATGAACTCTACCACTATTTAGACCTCAAGATGTGCATTAATATTTTAATTCATATATACATGAATGCACACATTTAGGGGGAGTTCATACTTTGCCTTGATGTCTCAATAATATTGATCTAATTCATCTTTCTATATTAAGGATCAATGCTTGAGGTAGGTATAGTTGGGGACTACCATGAACTTGGCATTGCACAGCCTCCCCAAGATGGCGTGGTAGGAGCTAGGAAACCCCACAACCTCAAAGGTGAGGGTTTCGGTGCGGAAGTTGTTCGGGCTCCCAAGGTGACGGACAGGTCAACCTGCCCGAGTGGATAGGCCTGCTGGCCAGGGGCGACGCCGTGGAAGGGCGCCCTGCTCGGTTGGAGACTCGAGCGAGGGATTCCCATGGCGTCGAGTGTCTCAACATACAGGATGTTGAGACTGCTGCCGCCGTCCATGAGCACCTTGGATAGGCGTTTTGGCCCCACGATGGGGTCAACGACCAGCGGATATCTCCCTGGTTGCGGAACGTGGTCGGGGTGATCGGTCCGATCAAAAGTGATCAGTGACTCCGACCACCGGAGGTACTTGGGCATGGCGGGAGTCACCGTATGGACCTCCCGGTAGGCGAGCTTGAGCCGCCGCTTGTCGGCATAGCACGCCGGCCCGCCGAAGATCATGAGGCAGCTGTCGGGTTCCGGGAACTCATCGTCCGCCTTCTTTTCCTTGGCATCTGGTGCCGAGTCCCGCCTTTTCCCTTTGCCCCGCGATGACGTGGGGGCACCGGAGAGGTAACGCTTCAGGACTTCGCAGTCCCGGTACTTATGTTTGACGGGGTACTCGTGGTTCGGACACGAGCTGTCCATCAGCTTCTCGAAGTGGTCGGACGCCTGCCGCGCCTGCTGCTTGGCAGGGCGGTTGGCGGCTGCGACCACATGTGCTTCGCGGCCTTGCTTCCCCTTTCGCTTCCGTTTGTCGGCGGCGGGAGAGGGGCGCCGCCGCTGCGTCGGGCTCGCTGGCCTTCCCTTGTCGAAGATGGCCCCCACAGCCTCTTCGCCAGAGGCGTGGTTGGTGGCGATGTCCAGGAGCTCCTTGGTGGTATTGGGCTTGGCACAGCCCAGCTTGTGTACCAGAGCTTTGGAGGTGGTGCCATAGATGAACGCCCCGATGACGTCGGCGTCGCAAATGTCGGGGAGCTCGTTGCATTGCTGGGAGAAATGCCGGATGTATTCCCGGAGAGTCTCCCCGGTTGTCGCATCTGACCCTTCAGTCCCAGAATTCCTGAGGCGCTTGTATGTGCCCTGAAAATTGCCGACGAAGAGATTCTTCAAGTCGGCCCAGTTCCTGATGGTTTTTGCGGGCAAATATTCAAGCCAGGCTCGAGCCGAGTCCGCGAGGTAGATGGGGAGGTACTGGATGATGAAAAGGTCATCAGTAGCTCCCCCCGCCCGGCATGCAAGCTGGTAATCTTCCAACCAGACACTGGGGTTTGTCACCCCAGTGTACTTGGTGATGTTGACAGGCGCCCAGAACCTGGTAGGGAAATCCGCATTGCAGATCTCCTGACAGAATGCCCGAGGCTCAGGGCCGTCGGGGCTCGGGCTGCGGTCGTGGCGCCGACCACTGTCCGCGGCCCGTGATTGGGCCGCTTCGTCTATCGCCCTCCTCCGAGCCTCGAGGGTGGCGCGGATGTCACGACTGTTGCCCAAACGCTGGTGCACCGGAGTGCGTGAGGCCTAGGGCCGCCCGAGGTGCGGCGCCGTCTTCGCCGGACCCCGCCGGTCCCGGGCGGCTCGAAGAAGCCCCCGATTGGTGGGAGCTGGAGCCTTGCATGCATTGCACGGCAGCACGCTCCACCAGCCCCCGGAGGTTCTGGTACGCGGCCTTGGCCTCCGGGTCTTTTGGCTCGGAGATGCCGCGGAGCAGCATTGCTGCAGCGGCAACATTCTGGCTGGCGTAGGGGAAGAACGGAAGACCGTCAGACCCCTCGGTCAATTGATGCTGAACCTGGCGTGCGCGCGTAGCGCTAGATGCGTGTGGGGGCTCGGGCTGGTGCTGCTCCAGGTCGGCCTAGAGTTTGTCCAGCTCGGCCCTTCGAGCCTCCAGCTCTTCGCGCTGTTGCTGAAGGTCAGCGTGGCGAGCCTGGAGGCTTTTAGCGCGCTCGCGCTGACACTCCACTTCCTACGCCTCGGTGCGCCGGGCGGCGGTTCCTGGACTTACGGGGGTTGCGGCCGGGTCAACCACACCCGCCATGTTGCACTCGCGGGAGTATGGCTCGCCCGCAGTGTGCTCCGTGTCGGAGCTAGAGTCATGGCTGGAGGAAACCTCCAGCAAGTCGTGAACGGAGGTCGGCACATAGCCGGCCATCGCCACGAGCCGCGAGCCCGCGGGGGGCGACGTCGCCGCTCGAGCTCACGCGCGCTGCCACCAGAGGTGGCACAGCGCATGACAGGCTCCGGCGTCGGGGTCCGTGCGGGGGCCTCAAGTCAGAGGCTGCCGAGGACGACGGCAATGGAGTCTAGGCTCCTGGCGGACGCCTGGTCCTGAGAGGTGGCGGGAACAAGCACGAGCTCTCCCGCCGGGGTGGCGACGAAGTTGAGGGTGCCGAAGCGAATCTAGCTCCTTGACGCAGACGCACCGTTGTGGGTGAAAGAAGCCATCAAGGAAGCAAAATGGGAATCCGGAGATGACAACGATGACGCGCGAAGCCCCTACCTGGCGCGCCAACTGTCGGTGTTTCGTATACCGGCAAGTAAATTTGTAAGTTAAGGGGCCGCGCGTTCCCTCTCCTTGAATGGTTAGACTTAGGGAGCCCAAGATGTATACTGGTTCGGGCTGAACGTCCCTACTTTCTGTTCGTGTGGTGGTTATGTATTGCTTTGGGTGCAGAAAACTACACGATGTTTACAAGCTAGGGCTAAGGGCAGGCCTTGAGCACCTCGTATGAGTGGATGAGGTCAGAGTGAGCTAGAGCTGTTCGTTCGTAAGAGTTATACGCTCGTAAGTGCTCGTGAGTGCTTCTGGTCTGCTCGTATAAGCTTGTCCCCTTTCCCTGAGGGTCCTGGCTCCCTTTATAGGTGGAGGGGGCAGGTTACACGGGAGTTTGGAGAAAAAAGGATGGGGTGTCCTACGTCAGAGAGTCCTGGTCTTCGGTCCTGGTGACTGACAGGTTCCTGTTCATCCCATGCCTGGATTGGTAGACACAGCGAGCGGCGTTCCGTCAGGTAGGGGCGACTCGCCTCTGGCTTTGTCGAGATGTCGACGCCAGATTCTGTTGGCTCGTGTCGCCTCGGGAGGGAGCGCATCTCTCCACTGTGCATGACGGGGTGAAGGGACTGGTGCTTGACTTTGGCGGCCTCCTAGCCACCTTAGGAAGGAGCCACTTGCCCCAGCATGGCCGTCGTGTCCGCGGGGCAGGTGACCAGCTTGAGGTTGACTGGTGACGATCTTCGACCCTATGGCGGAGGTCGTTGGGTCGGAGCTCGTTGGGCGCCCGACCTGAGGCCAAGTCGAGCTCAAGGGACGCCTTGACCTAAGGCAGTCGAACGCCCCTGGTGGGCTTGATCGGGGTCGAGGGTCCTTCGTGACCCAACGAGGCCTTCGGCCAGAGCTGGGCCTAAGATGGCCCATTTGGTGTTCTGGTCTGCTGGGGGTATCCCAGGTATGAGTATTCGTCAGTATCCACACTAAAACCATCTATTCTTGGAGCTGGATCTAATTTACAAGCCAAACATCTCCCTTCCCTACTTCAACTCTATGGTGGAACTACTCTATGGTGGAGCTGGTGGAGTGGAGTTGATTTTTTTGGAGTGGAGCTCTCCCAAACAGGCCCTAAGTCTCCAATGTAACTTCAGAAGCCCCTCCACCTTTCAAATTCTTGCTAACTCAACAAGTAGAGTTTAACCAAAAGGCTTGGAAAGTGATCCTTTTGATTAACAATGAAAACAACAAGATCTTCACTCTTCAACATCATTAACAAGTTCATACTCCACAAGTGAGAGATTGTTGTGCTCTTCAACTATCAAAACTCAATCACCCAAGTAAAACCATCTATCTTCACTAAATTGGTCAAGAAGATATTCATGCATTTGTGTTGTGCATTGAAAACTACTTGCAGCCTATGACATAAATGATATAGTATTGAGAAGTCAGCTTAACCTCTTAGCAGATATCCTAAATCTCAAGGATATTCACAGTTTAACATGCATAAATGGTTACACTAAACCAATCTAGGCATTGCAAATACCTAGATGTGAAATCTAGAGTCTAGACAAACAATGAGGTAGGCCTTAAACCATTTCTTGACCATTTAATGAAAGAAGGTATTATTGTTTCTAAATGACAAGAGGATATACTGAGAGTTACCAAGAACCTTCGCATATTCATACAATTAAAATACAGGGTTATTCTATTGCTAATATTTTTACTAGGAGTACCACTTACCTGGAGTCCTGGACTTCTCCTCAATCCTCGTCATTACCTATGTCTTCTTCATCCTACGACTTTGTAATGTCAAGATGAGAAATTCATACATAAGCTAGAAGCAAATGCTAACTAAAGAAGTAGAGAGCGTCGTACGACAAACACCATATTAGCAATAAAGGGTGTTGACAACCTTCAAATCATTGATGATAGATGTGACCTTGCTAATAGAATCTAGGAATTTAAAAGAAATATACATTAGTAATAGTAGACTTTCTTACACAATTACAATACAACAATGTAAATTATCACATTTTCTTAATGTGGCTACCCAATCTTTGGTACAAATCAATGTCTCTACAATCTCAGGGTCTAGACGCCTGTGAAATGGATCAATCACACGGCCACCCGCTCTAAATGCAGATTCAAAAGCAACAATTGACACTTACATGGCTAACACATCACAAGCAATATGTGATAGAATAGGATACACATCTTGCTAATTTTTCCACTATGATAAAATATCAAATTTCTGATTGGATTTAGCAAGCCTTAGTGGTGGTTCTACCATGTATTTATCCAAGTCATTTACATCACCTTGATCAATCCCATGTGTATCATATAAGAAGTTCCCAAGTTCATCGTTTCCTTCTTCCAAAGAGTTCTCTTTTGGTTCAGAAGTCATACTAGGTGCACAAATACTATTTGAGTAAGAAGAAGCATAGGCATCATATAACTGCTTGACAATCTTAGTAAATTCTTTAAGTTCAACTTCATACAACACTTGACTATAAAACTTCTTCATGTAAAATTCTACACACTTCCTCTTTCTCCTAAGGTTAAGAAAGCAAGCCATAGCAAGAGCAATGTTTGACTTCTTCCAGCACTTTTCAAACTTAGCATACATAAAAAATGCCATCTTACTAATAGTGATATCAGTGCTAGCACACCACTCAGAAATCAAAATATTAATGTCACAAAAACTTGGATAAAACAGATTTGTTGTTGGATATAAAGCACTAGAGAATAGCTTAGTGACATCATAGAATTTATTTAAGCACTTACAAAGTGTCGATGCCTTTTCCCATTCAACAACTGATGGAGCTATATTCTCATACCTATGACATTCTATGCACACAAGTCGCTCAAAAGCTTTCCTATAATATAGAGCATCCCACAACATGAGACAAGTGGAATTCCACCTCGTTGCAACATCTAATGAGACACCCCTCTTTATATCCAACTGACACTGAGATGCACATTTCTAGAACTCCTCCCATTGCAATAGAGAACCCTTTACAGTTGCTACAAATGATCGAATATGATGAACATCAAAAGTAATTTCTTGCAGACCATCTCTAATAACAAAATTTAATATGTGATTACCACATCTCGCATGAAAGAACATCCTATCACATATTATAGGACTTTGTGTTTTTAGTTCAGCAATTACATCTTTAACATACAATTCATTTACTAATACATTGTCCAAAGTTAGAGAAAATAGTTTCTTCTAAATATACCATCTCATAATGCTAGTAGTAAATGCTTCAGACAACTTATGACCCGTGTGCCAACCTCCTACATGCATGAAATTGATAATTATTTTCTGAATACACCAATTATCATTAATCCAATGAACAATTGACACACACATGTATCCTTTGTTTTGATTTGTTGTTCACATGTCCACAATTGTGCTAAACGGCACTAAATATGTTTAAAACATTCAAGTAATTTATTCTTTTCTTCTACAAAGATATCCATTAGTTCCTTCCAAACAGTGACATGACTCTTTATTGGAAAGTTGGGACGTAGAGATTTAATGAACTCAATAATATTCATGCTCAACAATATTGAAAGGGTACTCATGCATGATTATTGCTAAATAAAATTTTCTCAAGCTAGCTTCTTGGTCATACCTATAAGGCTCAACCATACTTGTACATTCTCATGATTCTTTTTTAGTTTGAGCTACTGTTGGTCTGGTTTTAAGCTATGCTTGTTCTTCAAATAGTTTCAGAAGACCTTTGTGCCATTGGGACTCTTGCATCTAGCTGTCTAAACACAACGATTGCATGTGGCCCATTATTGAACAACTTTCTTGCCTCCCTCCATAGCTGTCATTGAATACTTGGTGTAGTACTCCTAGATAGGTGATGTGGTCTTCTTCTGCCTCATTACTTGAGGCTCATCATCTATCTCTTCAATAGGCATAATGGCAGTAGGGTTTGTATCTCCTGTACTACTAGACCTACTACCCACGGTTGGGACTGCTTGACTTAGTGTTGTGGATGATACACTTATACTTATACTTGCACTAGCACGTGATACAGATGCCATGTTCTTTCTAGTGTAGACAAAGTAACAAATCATCATATAAACACACACATATATGAACAAAGTTTGATTGGAACTTGATGTGAAAGTACATAGTTTGGCAAATGACAAGCACTAAGTAATAAGCATATAAACAGTAAATCAGATCATATACAGATGCATGTCATCCATTTTGTTCAGATATAAGCAAAAGGATGCTAATGTGCAGTGTGCTCCTCCTTTTGAAAGAAACAAACTAAATGCAGGTGTATTTCCTAAATTTCATTGAATATGAATATTGAACATCATGTCCATAGCATAAGCATCTATGCACATGCTGATGAGCAAGCAAAATTCATGATCTTTACTCTTCGACAAGCTGATAAAAGAATGCTATTCAGTGCAAGCATATAAATATTTTAGAACTAGAAACATTCATTGAAATTAATTAGGGAAAATGAAAAGTTAAGAATTTGTTACTACGTAGTGAATCTTTATACTACTTGCTAGCTGCAGTACTGCATACACATGGCCTTAGAATCTGTGATTTTTTATGGAGAGTACAGAAGTAGTTTGTCAAATCTTATCATCTTGTTTCCCTATCCATGTTGCGAACGAATAATACAGGAACAACGATGCACATGTAGTTAAAGATTGCACTAATATCAAATACATCAAACATGATTGCACTAATATCAAACAGGGATGGATCTAGGAGAAAAGGTCATCGGGGTCGCCAAGGTCATTACAAACTCATAACACTAATTTATAACTTGCAATAAGATTATCATATGCTCATATACTGAAGGAACCATGTGTGCTAGACTGAAGAATATCGGTGTCGCTTGACCCCGGCCTGTACACTATAGATCTGCCCCTGATATCAAATCTTGTCGACTGCCGCAACCCGTAGGTATGGAGTCCACCATTGGAGGTGCATCTCAGAGACGGAGGGGAGTTGGGAACGGAGCCAAAGTTGGTGATTTGCCACAACAAGGGGTAGCCAGGGGCACTATTGCATTGGAGGGGTCGGCCAAGGGCATCAGAGTCTGGGACGCGATCCTCTGCTGCGTCTGCAGAGGGATCTTATCATCGACATGTGGGCCCCACCAACCGGGCCCACACGCCACCAAGAAGATGGCACTCGCCTTCTGGCAGAGGATCCACGAGCGTAGCCTGGAGGGGCATTGGTGACGCTTGGAGGGGGAGCTCAGACAGAGCGGAGCTGGGGAGGGGGTTGGAGTTGGCGTTGCGGAGGGTGGCTGGGGTGGGCGTTGGAGCCTGGAGGAGATGATTGGGGAGGGGCGCTGGAGGTAAGCTGGGGCTCAGGGAGGGGCATTGTAGAGGGCTGGGGGCAATGGAGGGGGTGGCTGGGAAGGGCGCTGGATGGGGATGGTGGCCACCACTGAAGGGGGTCAAGTCACGGGTTTACGGGAGTGGGATGACGTGAAAATGAGATAGGGTTAGCCACTAGCTGGTTAGGGACTTAGGGTTAGATGGCGAGCAAGCTAGGCCAGGAAGGATCGAAGGACTCTCTAAGGGTTGGCCTAGTGATTCATGTGGGCTAACTGGCTAAGTAGATTTTAGATATTCAGATAGGATTATTATCTGATATCCAATTCCCGATCTATATTTTTCGGATATTGCTAGCTCCGAATTCAATCTCGAAACTGGATTTAATTACCCAGATCCCATTCTAGATCCGGTCAGATATCTAAATCTGATCTTGATTAGATCCAATCCCAGATCGGCGAAAAATATTCAACCCATTTTCACCCCTATTTAGAACAGCCATGGTTGGATTACAGCCTATCGTTTGCCATTGGTTCCTTCGACCATTCTATTCAGTTTTGGTTTAGTGCGTTCACCACCATTCATATTTCCTAGTTCGCATTGTTAATACATTCTGAAATCTAAGTATGATAGGTTCAACTATTGTATTGAAATGTAGCAAAGTAAGAAAAAGTATACCTGACAGTGAATATCTTGAGCAACTGGCTTGCTCTTATCAGAAACTTTACAGAACGAACTTGAATCAAATACCTTACATCCTCTTTTTCCTATGAGGCAGAGAATATTGCTTTGCTAAACAAAATCCAAACCGGTTTACTAGTAATCTCCACTATCACGGTTCGATCGATATTTGAGACACATTAACGATTTAAATGGCCTACATGCTCTCATTGTGCTGATGATGCATTTCTTTCACCGATCGGTGAACTCACCACTCACTAGTGTTGGGGAGGGAGCTAAGTGGCTAGTAAACAAGCTCAAAGGTACCTACTTACCCAACAACATGTAACAATATTTCATGAGAGGTGCTTTCATTCGTCACGTTGCAGTGCATTGCATCCTGCCAACTTGTACCAAGACGTTGTAGGATCAAGAATAACCGACTAGAAGGGGGTGAATAGGAGGTTTCTAAATTTTTAATCCTAATTGCACTTTGTTATGTTTTTAAGTGAAGATTTGCAATAAATGAGATTTTGCAACTATTACTCCTAGTGATCACAAGTCTACTTAGCAAAGCAAGCAAGTATGAGCAATAAAAGATACTAGATTCAAATATAAACAAATTTCTAGAGACAAAAATTTAGCACATGAACAATAAGTGCAAATCACAAGAAGTGAGAGACAAGGATTTTATCCCGTGGTCTCGGAGACTTGCCAATCTCCCCTAATCTACGTTGAGGTGACTTGAACACCTTCAAGCCAGCTCCAACCACTTGAGCCTTCCTTGATCACTCGTGGTAGCTCTTCCCCGCTCCGGGTAGGCGAGCTCCTTGCCTTCACAACCAATCGGGCTTTCTCACAAGCTCCCTTGAGAAGGTCACTGATTCCTCACACCTTCGAGCCATTTAGGAGGCGGAAACCTCTAAGAGTAACAAGTCTTGATGCTTGCTCAAAGTTGAAATTGAGTGTCTAAGGCTCAACACTAAATGCATCACTCAATTTTGCTCCTAACTCTCTCAAGGCATGAATTGAATGCACTAAGAGTTTTGGAGACCTACTAGAGCTCAAATGTATTCAGTGAGATCCAAAGTTGGCTCTAAAATGCAGGTGGGGGGTATTTATAACCCCCACTAATTAATTCTAGCCATTGACCAAAAGTTGGCCAAAGTCGTCCTAAGAGGCCGATCATACCGCCCCTGGTCAGTGACTAACGGTTATTGTGAAGCAATTAATACCCGGTCAGTGACCGTTGGTCACATGGCCGGTATGACCGGAGGGGGTCTGGTCATACCACTCGCCGGTGTGACCAGAGGCTCTCCGGTCATACCACCCTCCCTGGTGATAAAAACACCTTCTTTGGAAAAAACGCACTGGGAGGGGGGCGGTTGCACCGGAGACCGGTATGACCGGAGGGGGTCCAGTCATACCACCCTTGTCAAGCGCAAAAACACACCGCTCAGAAAAACGACGCCTAAGACCCAGTCATACCACTTGCCTGCAGATGATGGAGGGGTCCGATCATATCGCCCCATCTTGCACAAAAATGCAAACTCATCCCTATTTAATTTTGCTTTTGAGTGTATTTGTTACGGAGATGTCTACATGCATATATTTTGAGTCTTGACACTTTTATCGACATAAAAACATGTGACAAAGACCCCACTCAATAGTACGACACCTATTCTAGCAATCCGATCTTTTTCTCCAAACACCGAGATCGACAAAAGCTATGAAAAGGTCCTTAAATATTATACCTTGGCTATCTTGTCTTGTTGCGTTGATCTTCTGTCCATTAATTTTATGCTCCTTTGTCCGTTGTATCTTGGATCAACCAATTCTCAAAATACTCAAATAGAAGATGTTAGCCCTTTAAATCATCATTGTTATCAATTACCAAAACCCAAACGAATTGGGGGCCTAGATGCTTTCAGATGCGTCCTTCTCAATGGCTCATCAAAGTGATATGTTATACTCTGATACCCTTTCTTATGTGTAGCGTGCATGTCTCAAGAACAAAGTGGATGAATCCTATAGAGAAAACCAAAATAACAATGTTGAAGCAACCACATCGAGATAGAAAAATTTGACAAAATCGATCGTAAATTCTTTAAGCACAACCTTAAAAAAGTACAAGAAATTGTTCCTCTCTTACAACTTCTCGAACCTTTTAGGACCATCAGATCCTTGCCCTATATAAAAATCTAGTGCTAAAGAATAAGTTAGCCTCCAATCCTCTCGTGCATCTTTTGTTCTAGATGAGTTAGTTTGTGACTTCTTGATTGCTTGGGTTCTCCATAACCTCTCCCTAGGTTTATATAACCTCTAATTCTCCTCCTAAAGCACATAAGAATCCTACTCCTATTAGGATCAGGAATCCATCTCCTATGAGGAATCCTATCCTATAAAGATTTATCTAACACACCTTTCAAATCTTAAAAGTCTAGATATGAGTCACTACATTTAACAATCTCTATCTTGGCTCTTATCCATTAAAGTCATCATGCTCCTTCAAGAGCTCGCTTTAAGTCGGTTCTATATTTTTTCTTTTTTCTTTCTACCTTTAGGAACACCCCCACCACAGGGGCTTATACACATTACCGCAATGTGCCTGTTGGTGTTTGGGCTTGGCCTCCCGAATCCTTCACCTGAGAACCTTTCCTTATATAGTTTGGTTAACCACACCTCGTGTTCCTATAGCCCTCCAAGCTATAGGTTCGAACTGCCTCCGAGCACTATCTTCTCGATGGTACTGTGTAGTTGATCCCGCCACGTCTTCTTTCTTCCAATAGCTTACACCCTCGCCTTTGCGTCTGCTAGATTTTGTAAGTATCTTTGCAGTTCCATATGTAACTACAATTAAGATATGATTACCTACCGTTGACGACATGGTTTCCTTCTCCTAATCAGGATTTTTTAGACCTCTAATGGTTGCTCTTCCTTTAGGTTTACCCATCAATTGGTATCTTTTATTACTCCAGATACTTTTCATGACCACCTACCTTTTGCAAGTAACTCGCATGACTCCACCTTTAAATAATATCTCACAACCTTCGAGTTCAAGCAACCTCACAGATACTAGATTCTTCTTTATGTCAGGAACATACCAAACTCATCAATATATGATGTGATGTATCATACATCTCTAATGTAACTGTTTTCGCCTCGATAATTGCATACTCCTTACAATTAGCTAAGTAGACAATTCCATGCACCGAGCATAGAGATCTTTCATCAAACATCTCTCTCGATGAATATATACAGAAGCAATAATCTGAATCTAATATCTATCTATAAGAAGTACCTGTGTGATTAGCAATAAGTATATTTGAATCATCTTTAACTACTACCATTGAGCGTGCACCCTTCATTTGCTTCAAACTTGGATAGTCCTTTATCATATAACCTTTGTTCTTTTTTCCCTGTAACTCTTACTTTTGCTTGCAACAACTACTGTAGCCAATACTGGCAATGTATCCTGTGCACACAGGCTTCTCGTGTACACACCGTGCACACAAACTAATAAAAGTCATGAAAAATTCTAAAAAAATTGTAGACGTACTTCATAGATTACTCTACCTATATATGAAATTTCAAGATCAAATTCATTATATATCGAGAGCTCTTTAAACTCATCAGAATTTTCTCTTTTTTGTAACTCTTGATATATAATGAATTTGAACCTACAATTTTATACATAGGTAGAGTAATCTATGAAGTACATCTACAAATTTTTTCAGAATTTTTCATGATTTTTATTAGTTAGTGTGCACGATGTGTACATGAGAAGCTCTGTGTGCACAGGATATGTTGCCGCCAATACTTGATAATCTGAGGATGAAAATTCAGATGGCTTTTTTCAAAAACTCTGCCTACAATATATATGCAATTGCCTCATTAAAGTTGAGAGTACTTTTCTCGATGAGAATATTCATTACCAATTGCTCCCATGATGGTAGTAGAGATAATGTCAGTATGACGATTTTATAATTCTCATCAATTTTCTCATCCATACTAATCAATTATATGATAAGCTTGTTGAAGAAATTGAGATAGTCAATGAACCGTGTACACTCCTCTATACGCAACATGTACAGTTGTTGTTTCAGCACCCATCGGTTTGTTTGCGATTTTACCATATACAATTCTTCCAAGTTATTCTATTCCATAACTTTTTCGGTGAATTCTCCTTGATTAGCAAATACTTTACCTCATCGGAGAGACATATACAAACTGTCCTGATTTTCTTCTGCTCCATCACTTTCTAGTCTTCAGCAGACATCTTTTGTGGTTTGTCCTCTTCAAGTGCAACGATTAATTCTTACTAGATAAGGACATCCTTCACCACAAATTCTTTAAGCATAACCTTAAAAAGCACAAGAGATTATTATTCTCTCATAACCTCTTGTACTTTTTAAGACTCTCAGGTCCTTGCCCTATATAAAAATCTAGTACTAAAGAATGACCTAACCTTTAATTCTCTCATGCGTCTTTGTTCTGAATAAGTTGGATCGTAGCTTCTTAGTTGCTTGGTTCTCGATGACCTTCCTTAGATTTATATAGTCTCATTAGTTTTCCTGCTAGAATAAATAAGAATCATACTCCACTTAGGATTAGGAATACTAATCTATTAGAATTTATTTAGCACACCTTTATTTAAATACTAAATGGCTATATATACCAGTCGCAATATTTAACACGATGAAATAGAACGAAACGTAATCACCATGTGTACAGTAGGCAAGATGTAGAAGCTGCTTAAGGAGCACGACCTGCCGAATTTTTTTAAAAATAATATATATTTAATAAAAAATTACAAAAATAATATGCTAAAAATAAAAATGACAGTTCTACACACCTGTCGCATATCCAATTTGCGACAGGTCATTGTCGCAATTTGAAATTGCGACAGAGAGCCTATCGCTAACCGTTAGGCGAGATACAATGCGTTTCCAAATTACGACATAAACTCTGTGAATTGCGACAGAGACTGTCGCATATGTGACAGATGTGCAGATCTGTCTTTTTCTCGGCATATTATTTCTGTAATTTTTTAATTAAATATATATTATTTAAAAAACAAATTCACGACCTGCCGGCGGGGCTTTTCCCGCGGGAGGCGACCCGCTACGAGTTCGAGCCGGGGACGCAGCGGCTGGCGGTGCACATCGCCGCCGCCTGCTAGGTCGGGTACCGGGACAGCTCCGAGCTGCGGTTCGCCACCACGGTGGCCGGGACGCTGGACAAGGGCCGCTTGACGGAGGTGGAGGGCCTCAAAACCAAGGTTCTCGTCTGGGTCAAGGTCACCGCCGTCAGGGCGGACTTCGCGAAGGTCCACTGCACCGCCGGCATCAAGAAGTCCCGCAGCGGCGACGCCAACGAGGTCATCAGGGTAGCCATCACTGTCGACTACCGAGCGTTGAGATGATTATTTGAGGAAATAATACATACTCCATCACTCCTAGTGCTGAGACTATTGAGATTTTTGTGTGCAATGTATTTGTATTTGCCATGAGCGACTTTTGTATGAGCTGATGCTAGTAAACGGGGAAATAATAAGTGCAACTTGAGAGGCTATGCTTTATAATGTTTCTGTGTTGAGCTCGATGCGGTGCAAATTAAAGGTTGGCTACTCATATGAGGGGGGAAAATGCTCATCTGAACACACTATAATTTACAATGTCACATACAACTAACGCATGTGAAGATGCTGCTGTATGCATCTGTATCAACACACAAATTTTAAAATCCCAACCCATTCACAAAAATTCTAGCCGGAAATAAGCTTCTCAAATCGGGCCAAAAAGAGAGGCAGAAACAAGGATAAAAAAAAAAGCACCAGCCGGAAATCGAACCAGCGTCTGTACCGTCGCAGGGGACTATTCTACCACTAGACCGCTGGTGCTTTCGTGGGATCGATATTTAATCCAAATTTCTAATAAGTTATTTGTAGTTTTTTTCCCTCCCTCATATCCTTACGTCCGAATACACAGTCTAAACTACGGGAGCAGGTTCATTTACAGGTTATATCCTTTCCAACTAGCAAAAGGGAGACAAATGGAAAATGTTGGATGAACATATCAGCACGTCATAACAAAACCAAAACCAATGGATCTGTAATTTGGCACAAACGAAGGCCATAAAATATGCTGTTTGATTCTGATCAAACTTGAGCAAAATTATTCTGGTACTTCTTATCTCAGACCCCGGGCTGGGAAAATAATACATTAACTTAGCTGAAAAGAAATACAAGGTGCAGACAGATCTTCTTTAAACAGATTTCCATGCGCAGCGCATCATTCCGCCTGGATCGCTCTGCGGTACAACAACTGCATCCAGGAGCTGCCTCTTTCTGTCAGCCGAGGGTGTGCCTGTTAGTGTTTGTGTTTGGCCTCCCGAATCCTTCACCTAAGAGACCTTTTCTTGTGTAGTTTGGTTAACCACACCTCGTATTCCTATAGCCCCTCCAAGCCTCAAAGCACTACATTCTCAATGGTACTGAACCGCCTCAAAGCACTACATTCTCAATTGTACTGTGTGGTTGGTCCTGCCATGTCTTCTTTTTTCCCTCGTCTTTGCGTTTGCTAGATTTTGTAACTATCTTTGCAGTTCCGTACATAACTGTAATTAAGATCTGATTATCTACCGTTGACGACGCAATTTCCTTCTCCTAATCAGGATTTTTTAGACCTCCATTGGTTGCTCTTCCTTTAGACTTCGCGAAGGTGCTCGTCTGGGTCAAGGTCATCGCCGTCAGGGCGGACTTCGCGAAGGTCCACTGCACCGCCGGCATCAAGAAGTCCCGCAGCGGCGACGCCAACGAGGTCATCAGGGTAGCCATCACTGTCGAGGAGGTCTAGCGTAGCGTTGAGATGATTATTTGAGGAAATAATACATACTCCATCACTCCTAGTGCTGACTGCTGAGACTTGAGAGATTTTTGTGTGCAATGTATTTGTATTTGCCATGAGCGACTTTTGTAAGAGCTGATGCTGGTAAACGGGGAAGTAGTAAGTGTAACTTGAGAGGCTATGCTTTAATAAGTTGTCTGTAGTTTTTTTTCCCTCCGTATCCTTACGTCCGAATACACCGTCTAAACTACGGGAGCAGGTTCATCACAGGTTATATCCTTCCAACTAGCAAAAGGGAGACAAATGGAAAATGTTGGATGAACATATCAGCACGTCATAACAAAACCAAAACCAATGGATCTGTAATTTGGCACAAACAAAGGCCATAAAATATGCTGTTTGATTCTGATCAAACTTGGGCAAAATTATTCTGGTACTTCTTATCTCAGACCCCGGGCTGGGAAAATAATACATTAACTTAGCTGAAAAGAAATACAAGGTGCAGACAGATCTTCTTTAAACAGATTTCCATGCGCAGCGCATCATTCCGCCTGGATCGCTCTGCGGTACAACAACTGCATCCAGGCGCTGCCTCTTTCTGTCAGCCGAGGGAGTGTGGCGCAGTATATAAGTACATTGACTGAAACAAAAATACACACACTTTCACACTTTGAAGGAATGCTCCAATTATTTCCTCCTTTTCTCGTTGAACCTTTGGAAGAACGATTTTGAGGCTTCGTATGTGGACCAGCAGATGGCAGCTGCAGGTGCGTGGAACAGCATCCTTGGCTTCCATCCCCTCATGAGCCCAGCATATCCATCACGCTGTATGATTGTTCTAAATACATTGCCTATAGAGCTACTTGAGAAGCGCTCGCAACCGCATACACCCTGACCATCAAAATCAGGTTACTGTCTTGAAAGTGAAAACAGGTTGATAGCATTCACAAAAAAAGAACATGAAGAAAACTCCACAGTCAAGTTAAAAATATATGGGAAAAAAACAGAAAGATGACGACAAGCACAGCTTATGGAATGGTGTGGAAAAAACAGAAAGATGACAAGCACAACTTATGGAATAATGCTACTTCCGTAATATGGATACAAGCAACTGTCAACTAGAATAAGGGTTTAGCTACAGAATAAAAGAGAAGCCAAATAACTGTGGTCTAGTTGGATCCTTCTTATTTCTGTAGCTAACCAGATACAAGCCATTTTCCCTTCAAGACCAAGACCAGTAACTCATAAGATTAAACATTCAATCATCAACATGACAACCGATCAACAAGCCACAAATCTCACCTCAAACAACCAAGGATATAGGCAGTGGTACAGATCACAGAGTACTCAAAATTGCTGGACATTGCAAGCTACGCTTTTAATTTTTTGTGTTGGGACGAAGAACTAAGTATGCATAAGTCAATTGGATCGTCATGTGAAGTAAAAATAATGCAAATGATAGTAAGTAGCTAAAAATATTCAGATATTATTAGCTCTAAGGTCCAGAGCAATTACAACTACAAAATATTACCACGTGTAACCAATGATTTGTAAACTTCCACATAAAATTTACAGTAAAACAATGTGCAGATCAGCTATTGTTATGCCATTTCAACCAGGATAGAGCAGCAAAAAACTTTAGACTGTGAGTTTACGTTCATTTACTTTGATTTTTCTTAGCAGTAAGTGCCACAACACAATTAATTTTACACGGACGTCGGGCAACACTGACTTACAATACCAAAAGTTTACCCAAAAAAAAACCATTGGTGAAATTTGAAAAGACTGCAGCTTTAGATGGGGCCAGGGTTCGCAATATCGATATCATGATAATCGACCATATCGAAATTTTCGAAAATCAGAAAAATTAGGTCGAAAATAGGTAGAAATCGAAGGGTTTTGAAATCAAACTTTCTATTAAAAAAAATCAAAAAATTTTATTTTCACCGACAATCATTCGATATGCCTCGATAATTGACCAAAATTTTGTGAGCGATTTTTGCAAACTTGTGTTCTTCGACAGTCGATTTTGTGAGCGATTTTCGCTCGATATTGATCGAAAGTCGAGTGATATTCAGCGATTATCGTAATATTTGTCGCATAAATTTTTCCAAATTTTTTATTTTTTTTAATTTAACCAGTTTACTGACCGGTATTATATACCGTACCAGCTCGATATGCTCGATAATCGCGATATTCAAGTGATTATCAATGATATTGCAACCCTGGATGGGGCCAAGCGTAGCATATGCTATGTCTAGCAGTCTAGACAGAGTATACTAGTGCTTTGAAATCACTGAGTTCTCTACAATCTAGGTGGCCAGTTCGTAAGAAAAGTTGCCTCCCTGCATAACTAGCCCTTTCCACATTAATGCTACAGAGCACCCTAAGGATAAGAATAGTAATCACCACTATGTCACTAACAGATCAAAGGAGCAACAAAACAAGAAACTTACTGTACAAAGTGACTCCAATAATCTTGGAGATGAATAGAAACAACTGCACGGGCATAAAAAACCCTCCTTTTGCTGAGCAAAACACCCAAACCCATTCAAATCAGCTCCAATATTATCAGACGTCATCAAAGATCACACCTTTTGGCAAAGCGCAAACCAAATGCATAAGATCCTCACCTGGCACTGCAGCTGCGTCTTGACAACGTCGAGCGGCGTGGTGATCGCGGCCGCGAGCGCGCCAGCGGCGGCCCCGGCGGTGGCGTGCACGGCGAGCGACTCCTCATCGGCGGCCATGTCCCCGAGCATCCGCTTAGCCGCCTCGTAGGTGGCGAAGTGGACGGCTGTGTACGGCGCGTTCATTACCACGGTGGTGCGGTACGACACGAAGAACGCCCCAGGACCCTCGTCGCGGAGCACGGTGCGGACGCAGTGCGAGACGCCCGCGTACGGGCTGCTCGTGAGCTGCAGCCGCTGCTTGACGGTGTCCATCGGGGTGAACACCGCGTCGCTGGCGACAGTAGCGAGCACCCCCGAGGCGGCGTGCGCCGCGGGGTTGTTGGGGCCCAGGCGGTCAGAGAGCAGCGACTTGGCAAACTCGTAGACGGAGAAGTACACGGCGTGGGCGGGGCCGGCGCCGAGCGCCATCGCGGGTAGCCCGCGATACAACGCCAGGGCGCCCCCCTCTCCCGCCACGGCGGTGCGCAGCGCCGCCCACAGCGACACGGCCGGGCGGCACGGCGGCGCGCCGGCCTGCATGTGGGTCTTGAGGGTGTCAACGGGGAACATCGCCGTGTGCTCAACCACGCCGGCGACGGAGCCGGCGAGCATGTACTGCCAGAATCGGAGCCCGTCGTGTGTCGCGGCGGCGACGTCAAGCACGGGCTTGGGCGTGCCCTGGGCCGTCTCCTCGGCGGTTGCGGGTAGGAGGCGGTCGGGGGTGCGGTAGTCGGCGGCCATGGAGGGCGACTGCGCTAGGGTTAGGGTTTTGAGCGGGGAGGCGAGGAGGAAATATAGAGGAGGAGGAGGAGGAGGAGGAGGGGAGATTCGGAGAAGATGTCGCCATTTAGGAGGCGGCGGTGGTCAAATCGATCTGGAGGCATCCTCTTCAGCTCGGGCACTCGCAGTCGTGCTCTTTTTTCAAGTTTCCGAAAGGGTACCTGCCTTCTCTCTTCCTCGTCTTCTCGCTACCATTTCGTTTTCTTACTGTAGCGTAGTGCGGGGGCGTATCCAGTGCGATCAGGGAAGTGGTGCAATCACTGTGCAATCTAATTAAGAAAAGTTTCAAAAAATTCTGAAAAAAATCATGGATGTATACTTATCTTACCCTATCTACATATAAAATTTTATGATCAAATTCGTCATATGTTAAGAGTAATAAAAAAGACAAATTTCTGACAAATTTGAATAGTTCAAATGCACTTTAAATTTGTCTTTTTTGTAACTTCTAGCATAGGACGAATTTGATCATGAAATTTTATATGTTGATGGGGTAAGATGAGATGTACATCCATGATTTTTTTCAAAATTTTTTGAAATTTTTCTTAGTTGGATTGCACGGTGATTGCACCACTTCCCTGATTGCACTGGATATGCCGTAGTGCCCCTCGTTCACAAATACCTACAAAACATATAGCTTTAACCATTAATTTTTATTATAATATATTTATAAAATTTTAACAAAATTATAATATTATGAAAGTATTTTTTAAGACAAATCAACACATATAATTTTTTTTCATATATCCAATTTAAATGATCAAAGTTTCGAAAGTTTGACTGCTCCTATGTTCAAAGCAACAACTATTTGTGATTAGGGGACTATTTATTTTATTTTGCGGGGTTTCAATTGGTAAATATTTGTTGTAGCTTAAATTTCTCAATTTGCTTTGTGTGGGTCGGATTACATGCAGAGCAGTGTGTCTATGATTTTCTCTCAATAAAAATTGCGTAAATTTTGAAGCAGCAAAGAAGCAAGTAATCATCATTCTTCATTTATTCTTTAATATTTATGTAACTAAAAAAAAGAATAGAAGCACCTCTCTTACATGTAAGAGCCTGTGTTATCTGATGATTATTATTTGCCTTAAGAGCAGGAGAAAGTGAAGTTTATTTCCCATCCCGGAGATCAAGTTCTGATCTAATTGTGATTTGTTTATTTATGCTGAACTGCTGATGCATAGGGCGCTTTGACCTGGCTACCCACGATTTCTATTGGAAGTAGTATTGCCCAGCTGTCTCGGTGGCACTGCTTCTGTGATATAACTTGTCTAAACTCCAAAGTCTGCCTAGTGCTTAGAGGGAAGGAGAGAAGAAAGACAAGTCCAAGATAGGATCTGCCGGTCAACAATACAAAAATTTGCAGGGATTAGGTACACAACCATATACACTTGTTGCTTGGGGATCATCTGATCTTTTAGAGGAACAACAGGGAACAAATCAGAGTGACGCAACATGGTAATGCATTAGGAGGTGAGACTTATCGGATGTTCCCCAGCGAACAACCGAATAGCATACAGCCAACATAGACCAGATCCAGGGTTGGTAGCTCACCCAATAGCCATTCTACAAATTAAAAGGGGTAAAAAAAGGGAACAATTAGCCATGATCCGTAGTAAAATACTCTCTTTGATCATAAATAGTTGTTATTTTGGACATTGACACGGTTCCTAAAACTTAACTTTGATCACTAATTTCTATTGTAATATACTTAAAAAACTTCATAAAATTATAATACTATGAAAATACGTTTCGAGATGAATTAACACATATGATTTTCATGTATCCAATTTAAATATTTTAAAAACTATTGATAGCTAAGATTTTAAAAGATTAACTGCACGTGTTCTGATGGAGCAGCAGAGAGAAAGCTTATGGCAGTCATCAGCAAAGAAGAGCCTAAAATTCTGAAAACGTCAGATGCTACTCACCAAACACACCAAGCAGATACTTCCAGTTCCTGCAAGTAAAAACTCTTCAGCCATGTTAGCACTTGTCCAGCGTGCAGCATCAGGAGTAGAATATTCGGCAACAAATAACTATTGTATAGCTTCTTAAATCAAAGAATTAAACATCAACAGCAACCAGTATTTTTTTGTGGCAACGCATTAGTTTGTAAGTAAGTACTGTAAGGTAGATCAACAGCATCACAGATCATGCAATCGTGTTAGATCGGATATTTCCAAAATGAAGTCCTCAATGTAGCTCGGAAAGTTAGAGTGTGCAGAATTGGGCTGCGGAGGACAAAACATACCAGAACTGTCAAGGGCGCTAGCGCCCAAGGTTGCAGGACCACGGCTGCGAAGTTCGTAGCTAGAACCGGTAGAGGCGCCAGGACCTTGTCCTGGGCGCGCTATGGTGAAAGGGGGAAGATTAGGAGAAGAAGGGGGATTAAGGAAGTATATTGTTATTGCTTGTCTTCAAAAGGTGCTGATTACAGCCATTATAAAGGCACTAGGACTGCTAATTAAAAGGAAACCACTCCCTAAATCCCTTGATTAAAGCTTTCCCTGCATGCTTATTTAGTAGAAGGAAACAAACTCCCTAATTCTAGCCTTCCTTGCATGTGGCTGCTGAGGTGGCGCCCGCCAGTCGCGGCAACCGAGCTCTGGCGGCGTCATGGCGAGCTGGACCGCCTTTGATAATGCCGGCCCCACATGACATCTCTCCCCCCCTCGACGAGCAGCTCGTCCTCGAGCTGGAAGGTTGGATAGCGGTCGATGAAGCTGTCGACGTCCTCCCAAGTGGCAGAAGCGTCTGGTTCCCCTTTCCAGTGGACGAGGACCTGACGGACCCCACGGGCGAGGCGGGAGCGGTCCACCTTCGCTGGTTCTGGTACGGCGGCGCCGTGATGAATAGGCGGCAGAGCGGGCTGTGCAGCGGGGGGCGTGCCGATGAACTTCTTCAGAAGCCCCACATGGAAAACGTCGTGGAGGCGAGCGTGGGGAGGAAGCTCGAGGCGTAGGCGACGTCATTGATGATGGCGGTGATGCGGAAGGGCCCGTAGAAACGCGGCTTGAGCTTCCCAGTCGTTGGAGCCCGGAGGGAGTTTGCGGTCTTGGCGGCGGCCAAACCCGCCACCATCAGATAACGAACCTCACGGTGGTTCTTGTCGTAGTGGCGCTTGTAAATCGCCTGGGCCTGCTCAAGACGATAGCGGACGTCGGCGAGGAATTCATCCCTGTCCGCCATGTTTTTGGCCACGGCGGCCACGCGCGTGTCGCCTGGTTCGTAGGAGCGAATGGACGGAGGGTCACGGCCGTAGACGACCCGGAATGGTGTGTCCTTGAGGGCGGTCTGGAAAGCGGTGTTGTAGGTGTACTCCGCCCACGGAAGCCAGCGCAGCCACTGGCGAGGCCGATCTCCGGTGAGGCAGCGTAGGTACATGACGATGATCTTGTTGGCGGCCTCCGTCTGTCCGTCAGATTGCGGGTGGAAAGCCGACATCATGTGCAGCTTGGTGCCGGTGAGGCGCATGAGCTCCGTCCAGAAGATGGAAGTGAAAACGGGGTCCCTGTCCGAGACCATGGACTGGGGAACGCCATGGAGGCGCACAATCTCGGTGAAGAAGACCTGTGCCACCGATTCGGCCGAGTAGGGATGTGCGAGCGGAATGAAGTGGCAGTACTTGCTGAAGCGGTCGACCACCGTGAGGATGACCGACTTCCCGCCAACGCGTGGCAGCGCCTCGATGAAGTCGAGCCCAATGTCAGTCCATACCGACGTGGGTACGGGCAGAGGCAGGAGCAGCCCTGCGGGGTGTAGGTGCTCGGATTTGTAGCGCTGGCAGGTGGCGCACTCGCGGATGTAGTCCTGGACCACCGTGCGGAGGTTGGGGGAGTGGAAGTCGCGGCGCAAGCGGTGGAGGGTGCGCTGGACGCCCTCATGGCCGTCGTCGTGCACGGCAGTGAGCAGCTCATGGAGTAGGGGCGATGCTGGCGGAATGTAGAGGCGGCCGTCAAACGCCACTAGACCGTCGATGAGGGACCACGGAGCCGAGCGATGGTTGGAGGCGAGCTCCTCCCTGAGCGCCACCAGAGCTGGATCCGTGTCATGTGCGTGGCGGAGACGGTCGATTAAGTCGAACCGAGGCCCGGAAATGGCGAGGCTGGCGGACTCCTCTGTGTCGCGTCGGGACAGAGCATCGGCCACCGTGTTGGTGCTGCCTGCTTTGTATTCTACGGAGAAGTCGAAGCCGAGGAGCTTGCCCACCCAGTGGTGTTGTGGGATCGTGGCCAAACGCTGGTCCAATAAGAATTTGAGACTGAAGTGATCCGTCCTTACCAAAAATCGGCGGCCCCAGAGATATGGCCTCTAGTGACGGACGGCGAGGACGAGGCCGATCAGCTCCCACTCGTACGCCGCGAGGGACCGGTGCCGGGGTGCTACTGGCCGGCTGAAGAAGGCCACGGGGTGCTGGCCCTGTAATAGGATGGCCTCGAACCCATAGGTGGACGCGTCGCATTCGACGATGAAGGACTGGGTGAAGTCGGGTAGGGTGAGGACTGGCGCTGTTGTGACGGCGGTCTTGAGAGCCGCGAACGCCGCCCCAGCCTCATCCGTCCATGAGAACCCCTCCTTGCGGAGAAGCACTGTGAGAGGCGCGGCGATCGTGCCGTAATCCTTGACGAATTGGCGGTAGTACCCGGCTAGGCCGAGGAAGCCACGCACCGCGCGTGCCGAGCGTGGCTGGGGCCAGTCTGCGACGGCTTGCACCTTGGTCGGATCCATGGCCACGCCGGCGGCGGAGATGATGTGGCCGAGGTAGGAGATGGAGTTGACGCCGAACGCGCACTTGGACCGCTTGACGAAAAGGCGGTGTTGGTGGAGGACGTGGAGGACGGTGCGGACATGCCGGAGGTGATCCGCCCACGAGGCGCTGAAGATGAGGATGTCGTCGAAGAAGACGAGGACGAAGCGGCGCAGAACGGCCGTAGCACGTCGTTCATGAGTGCTTGGAATGTGGCCGGGCGTTGCACAGCCCGAACGGCATGACCAGGAACTCGTAGAGGCCGTCATGGGTGCGGAAAGCGGTCTTTGCGACATCCTCGGCGTTCATCCGTACCTGGTGGTAGCCGGAACGGAGATCCAGCTTGGAGAAAAAGCGAGCGCCGTGCAACTCGTCGAGGAGCTCGTCCACCACCGGAATGGGGTATGCGTCCTTGATGGTGATGGCGTTCAGGGCGCGGTAGTCGATGCAGAAGCGCCATGTGCCGTCGGCCTTCTTGACCAGAAGAACCGGTGAGGAGAATGCCGACGTGCTGCACCGGATGATGCCCTGGTCGATCATGGTGGCGCACTGGCGTTCAAGTTCATCTTTGTGGGATGCCGGGTAGCGGTAGGGGCGGACAGCCACTGGTGCCGACCCAGGGAGGAGGTGGATGCAGTGTTCCCTGGATCGAGGTGGTGGCAAACCCGTCGGCTCGGCAAAGATGGAGGCGAACTCGTCCAGGACGGCCGTCAGAAGGTCCTCGCCGGTGCACGCCTTGAGGGAGGGACTGGAGGGGCCCGCGATGCCCCGCCAACACACCCGGTGACCATGGCGCAAAAAGGACATGGTGAGGGCGCCGAAATCCCAGAGGATCGGTCCCAGAGACGCCAGCCACTGTGTGCCCAAGACGACGTCGTAGCCGGCCAGGGGAAGAGCGAAGAAGTCGGTGGTGAAGTGCTCGGCACCGATGGAGAATGCCGTGGCACGGTACATGCCTGGGCAGGGTACACGTTCGCCGTTGGCCACCGTGACCTGCATCTTGCCCCGAGGAGAAAGTTGGAGGTTGGTGTGGCTAGCCGTGCCCTCCGAGACGAAGTTGTGGGTAGAGCCGGAGTCGAGGAGTGTGTGGAGAGCGACGCCGCCAAGGTGGATGCGTATCTGCATGGTCTCGTTAGTGCGGACGCCGGCGATGGCATGGAGCGAAATCAGCGGTTCGTCGGCCTCGGCCGCTTCCGGCTCGGGATCATCCGCGTCGTCCCCTGTTGCCAAGTCGAGGAGGAAGATGCGCTGGCAAACGCGGTTGTGGCCGCGCCCGAATTTCTCGTTGCAGTTGAAGCAGAGCCCAAGGCGGCGCCGCTCCTCCATCTCCGCCTGGGATAACCGTTTCACCGGCCGCCCGTCAATGGTCACCGATGCCTGCGTCGAGGTGGGTGTGGTTGGCGCGGGCAGCGCCAAACGTGGCGAGGGCGTCGGCAGGAGACCCCGCTGGTGGTGGCGGTGCTGCGGCGGAGGTGGTGCGGTGACCGTGGTACACTGGTCACGCAACTCCAATTTGCGGGCGAGGCTCATGGCGATGGCGAGATACTGCGGGTTGTGGATCTCGACGTCGAGGCTGAGGGGCGGCTGCAGTCCAGCCGTGAAGATTTGGACCTTCTGCGTCTCCGTGAGGTGGCCTGCGCGAGGAAGGAGCGCTTCAAAGCGGTCCTGGTACTCGACGACGGAGCCCGTCCTCTTGCACGCCATCAACTCGCCGAGCGGGTTGGAGCGCAAGGGTGGGCCGAAGCGTAGGTGGAGGAGGTCAGTGAAACGGCGCCACGGTGGGGTGCCCTCTTCCTGCTGGACTTGGATGAACCACATCTAAGCGCCATCCTGCAGGTTGTAGGAAGCCATCCATACCTTTTCCTCCTTCGCTATGCGCTGTTGATGAAAATAGGACTCGCAGCGGTTGATGAAAGCCAGGGAATCGGATTTGCCGTCATACTTGGGGAAATCCATCTTTTGGAAGCAAGGCGGTAGATCGTTGTGATGCTCGCCAGTGGCTGGAGCCCTGGGGCCCAACGCGAAGCCAGGCGGGGAATGTCGACCTTGGCTTGGAGGCTGTCAACAGCTGTTGTCAGCGCCCTGAGGAGAGTGGCGAGCTCAGCCAGAGTTGGTTCGGCCATGGCAGAGGGAAATGGTGGCGCGGTGGGACTTGCTGGTGGGCCGGAGTCGGATGAGGAGCGCCTGGAAGCTGATACCAGGTTGTCAAGGGCGCTAGCGCCCAAGGTTGCAGGACCACGGCTGCGAAGTTCGTAGCCAGAACCGGTAGAGGCGCCAGGACCTTGTCCTGGGCGCGCTATGGTGAAAGGGGGAAGATTAGGAGAAGAAGGGGGATTAAGGAAGTAGATTGTTATTGCTTGTCTTCAAAAGGTGCTGATTACAGCCATTATAAAGGCACTAAGACTGCTAATTAAAAGGAAACCACTCCCTAAATCCCTTGATTAAAGCTTTCCCTGCATGCTTATTTAGTAGAAGGAAACAAACTCCCTAATTCTAGCCTTCCTTGCATGTGGCTGCTGAGGTGGCGCCCCCTGCTGGTGCGGCAGCCGAGCTCCTGGCGGCGTCACGAGCGCGGGACCGCCTTTGATAATGCCGGTCCCACATGACATCAACAGACAAGAATACGAGTGACCATAACAATTTCATGAAAGCATAAAAAAGGGAATTTGATAAATTGCAAACAAGAAAATCTCATTCCCACTATCCCATCACATCAGAATGGTGCATCTACACCAGCGTCCGAATCAGCAAATAGCAAAATTACGCAACAGCAATTTAGCTCGGTGAAGCTAGATTGTGAAGGTTCGTATTCTGAAAACGACCAAGGCACAAAGGCCGCACTAGAGTAGAAACAAGCATCTTTATCTATTTTAAAAAAAGAAAAGCAAGGAAGCACAACAGGCAATAAAACAAGACAAAAAAAAAAGGGAGCGCTTAACAAATTCCTTCTTGTGCTAGCTCACGAAAAATAGTGACATCACTTTCTAAGCTAAAAGGAATGGCAGGCAAGGAAGCAAAATAACCATCCTACTCTATGAAAATCTCTTCATCTACTCAGAATACAGTAGCATCACGTTACTTCACTATGTCCTCACAAGAGTGATTCATCTTTCTTCTATACACTGATTTCTACCCTTCAGAATTTTATCTGCCAAAAGTTGTGGCCAATGACAAGAGTCTTGTGGCTTCCACACGTTATAATAGAACAAATTTACAACCAGCCATTGGAGGTCCCAATCTTATCTTTCCTCTTTGCCCACGCGAAGAGCACAAGCAGTATCTCACAATTATCAAAAACTTACCGTTACGTATCTGTACTCCACAAGTTCCTCTGAATAGGTCGATTGTATGATGCAGATTGTAAGGTCATCTTCATGCAAAAGAGTTCCCAAGCAGCACGCTGAGAAAAATCCATGTCAAGATACATGATAAAGCATTTTTTTTCTTTGGTTCTAAATCCACCCATCGTCGGAGCTATATATTCGGTTGGGTGAATTCATCATATGCCACTCCAAAGATCTGGAGATGCCACTTCAAAGGTGTTATAGCCTCAAGAGGCCACTTTGCCTATTTTAACACATTTCCCATTTTTTTCAGAAGATAAACCCCAAGTGCAATGATTCCCAAATTTTTAATAAAGCAAGTCTTTTTAATTTTGGTAGTATTTTTAAGCAATACATGAAACATCACTGAGGGCAAATATATTAGTTATATTGCACGTCCAATGTTCGTTTTCTGGATCTGCCACTGAATCCACCCAATCATTTGCACAGTTGTGCATGAAACTTAGTTGAGAAGTGCTTCTATGCTTTTACTTTTTACAGTTGCACAAATATTAAAGTATAAATAAAAGGTAGATGGTGATTATTTATCCCTTCGCTTGCTTTAAAATTTGTACAACTTGTATTAAGAAGGAAAGTGTCGACGTTTGTTACCGACAATAATGAAAAGGGGGCTACGCGCTGGACCCAAACTCGATGGTAACACAAGAACACTCGATGTATATGTGTTCGGGCTCGCGGTGGAGATAATACCCTAGTCCTGTGGCTGAAATTATATGTGGCTAGCTGATTGCTGATGAGATGTTCTGTCGGTCCTCTCTCCTTCTCCCCCCCCCTTTATATAGCGGAGGAGGGCGGTTACAAAGGAGAGTCCTAATCGGTTACAAGGTGGAGATTATATCTCTTTCCTAATCCATTTAATATGATAACGGATAGGATTACAATTGTATCCTCCCTAAGCAGGGTCGGTTTCTATCTTCTGGTTTCCTTCTCAAGATGGCAACTCGCCTCTTGGGCAATACCCATCTTCATGCAGTCGGCTCGGCCTATCCTCCCTTGGGTGGTCCTCACGGCCTGCCATGCAGATACCCGGGGTCCATATACTCCACAGTAGCCCCCGAGTGCTTTGCGATCGAGTTGCCGCCTTCCTGGTTGTAGCCCAGCTGAGTCATGCTTCACGCCGAGTGCTTCCAGTTCTTGATGTAGTTTCCCGACTGGTTTTTCTTTCCAGCCGAGTGCCCATTGTAGGCAAAAAGATCGTGAAGGACTCAATAGAATTCCACGCGTTTGAACTATATCCGACTGTCGCGGCGTACAGCTGGTGGCCCATCATGGGGCATATCATATCCCAAACGATATGCAGAAGTCAAAACGCTTTTCCCGCTCAAGGTGAAATTCAGTACGCCTTCCTTTAAATTCATTAAATCGCCGGTTGTTGATGTAGTAGCCCTGAAATCATGTATATGCAGAACTTAGGCAATGTAAAAACCATTCACTCGGATGTGGTGTCCGACTGGTTTATGTATAATTTTAGAGTTTTTTACTCCTTTTCCTTATTGATTTTGAATTCATCCGAGTGGTTTGACTCTTTTTTTTTGTTTAAGCACTGCCCGACTAATATAGCCCCCGAGCGTCGGGAGTCGGCTCATGGCCCTCTTTCCCAGGCACGCATTTTGGGTGACTAAAGTTCGCCGTTCATGGGGTCAGAGCTTCACAACTCGGAATCGACGCACTCGGATTCATTTGCAATCGTTAAGTAAAGGAAGAAAAATACAACTCAGAAATAGATGTGCGCATGCGCACACTATTAGGTGTAGCCCCCGACTTACTGCTTAGTTGAGAATCAACTAAGTAGCAAGTCAAGAGGAAAGTCGCAAACGAACAGTATTTCTTAATGTAGGAATCAATAAACGACCCAAAGAGTGTTGCGCATGCGCAACACTATTAGGTGTAGCCCCCGACTTACTGCTTAGTTGAGGATCAACTAAGTAGCAAGTCAAGAAAGCCAATAATTTTATAATGGCATAATTTGAGTAAACAGTGACTTAGCTGCTTTATGCTCCATGTGTTGTTGATGATCGTGTCGTCCTTGCTCGTGGCGCAGGCATAAGCTTGCAGTCGAGCCGAAGGTGGCGCTCGGGGCGCAGGCGTAGGCTCGTGGCCGTGCCGAAGTTGGCGCTCGGGGCGCAGGCGTGGCTCGTGGCCGTGCCGAGTATGGCGCTCGTGGCGCAGGCGTGGCTCGTGGCCGTGCCGAAGTTGGCGCTTCGAAGCGCGGCGTAAACTCTTGCCCGTGCCGGTTGGCGCCGGACGCAGCGTGGGCTCTTGGCCGTGCGAATGTGGCGCTTCGAAGCGCAGCGTAGGCTCGTGGCCATGCCGGTTGGCGCCGGGCGCAGCGTGGCTCGTGGTCGCCGCTGCGTGTATGGCGCTAAATGGCGCAGCGTGGCTCGTGGTCGGTCGTGCCGGTTGGCGCCGGGCGCAGCGTGGCTCGTGGTCGTCGGTATGGCGCTGTGGCGCAGCGTGGCTCGTGGCCATGCCGGTATGGCGCTTCGTGGCGCAGCGTGGCTCGTGGCGTCGCCGGTTGGCGCTTCGAAGCGCGGCGTGGCTCGTGGTCGCGCCGGTATGGCGCGCGGGCGCAGCGCGGCTCGTGCGTCGCGCCGGTTGGCGCCGGCGCGGCGTGGCTCGTGGTCGTCGCAGTATGGCGCCGGGCGCAGCGTGGCTCGTGGCCGTCGCCGGTTGGCGCTGGCGCAGCGCGGCTCGTGGTCGCGTGGCGGTATGGCGTGGCGCGCTCGTGGCGCGGTATGGCGGCGCAGCGTGGCTCGTGGTCGCGCCGGGTTGGCGCTTCGAAGCGCAGCGTGGCTCGTGGTCGTCGCCGGTTGGCGCCGGGCGCAGCGTAGGCTCTTGGTCGCAGCCGGTTGGCGCTTCGGGCGCGGCGTGGCTCTTGGCCGACTTAGTCCTAATAGAGGCTTGAGTTGCTTGATTAGTGGAAACACATCACTAGCCGAGTGACGAAGGTCTGAGTTGTTGTAGCAACAAAGAAAGGCAATCGAGGGTCGAGCGATCTGACCCCGAGTTCCGAAATAATCGATTTAATCGATCGGGGAGCGCCAGTTTATTGTCTCCATGCATTATATGTGTCGGGCTTAATACCGACATTCAAAATAATTTCTGAAACAATAATCGGGAAGAAATTTAAGTAGTATCTTTTACAAAAATTACCCGAGTGATTCAATAATTTTTAAACCACTCGGATATATATATAAAAATTGTCGCATATTTAAATGCATAATTTAAATATTAGAAAGACTTAGTTGTTAGCTCGCTGCCTAATCTTGGCCCGGTTCCGAGTGGTCGGATGGTCGAGCCCGAGACGGACACCGTGAAAACTCCTCGAGGTGGCCCCGCCGTGAAAGCTCGCAAGACGCAGACTTCTCCGCGAGAGCATATATGGCAGCCCGAGAACCGGCGTCTTGTCGGCCTTGATTTCTTGCATCTCCGTGGCAAGCCCGGAGATCGCACGCCACGCTAGCCTCCCTACCGTAGTCGGAGTACTTGAGGCGAATTTCTTCACGCCTTTGGAGTAGCTCGCCCACGCCATCTTGCTTTTGGGACACGCCGCCAGAGCTCCGGATATTTTGTATGCAATCCACGCCACGCCGCAGACGCCCAAAGAAGAAACAAAATTCTAGCCACCGAATCACACGCAGACGCCACGTGTGCATGGAAGCTTCTTGTCGAGGAGAGAAAAACTTAACGCTAGGAAATCTCCGTGCCACCAAGAAGAAACTCAACCGCCACCAAAAAGCCCTAGTCAAGATGAAAAACGGCCATCACAAACGCCGAGAAAAGCTAGACTTCCGTCAAGATTGCCATCAAGCTCGCCGAGATTAATCTTAGCGCAATTTCTACCGGCGCGCCAACTATCGACGCTTGTTACCGACTAATAATGAAAAGGGGCTACGCTACCGACCCAAACTCGATGGTAACACAAGAACACTGATGTATCTGAGTTGGGCTCTCGCGGTGGAGATAATACCCTAGTCCGTGCTCTCGAATTATATGTGGCTAGCCGATTCTCGATGAGATGTTACGTCGGTCCTCTCTCCTTCTCCCCACCCCTTTTATATAGCGGAGGAGGCGGTTACAAAGGAGAGTCCTAATCGGTTACAAGGTGGAGATTATATCTCTTTCCTAATCCGCTTAATATGATAACGGATAGGATTACAATTGTATCCTCCCTAAGCGAGGTCGGTTTCTATCTTCGAGTTTCCTTCTTCACAAGATGGCAACTGCCTCTTGGGCAATACCCATCTTCATGCAATTTCGGCCTATCCCCTTGGTGGTCTCTCACTACCGCCATGCAGATACCCGGGGTCCATATACTCCACAGAAAGCATTGAAGCATTGCTCAACTTGGTTTTGGAAGTTGAACTTCGTGTCGGTTAAGAGGCAAAAAAGGCAGTTATCCAGCACGTGCGAGAGAGAGAGCTGGGCAAGCCATAGAATGCTGCCTACCTAAGGGGCAAAACAAGCCTAGGATTTATCATTCTACCAAATACCATTGGTTAACTGAGCAAAGGGTTAGGGCAAGTACAATAACAAAGTCAACTGTTTACTCCATCTCCTATCCATGTCATCTATAGTAAGCACTAAAGCCAACTTGTATAATAGCTATCTCTAAAAGTTGACTCTAGATGTTGTGCATTAAATATCTTTTCTCTCTTGTACATAACTAATCTACCTATGCTCTTATGCAATGCTTACTACTAAATAAAAGTCAGTTCTCTTCTCTCTCCTCTTTTCTCACTCTTCCACATAGAACAAAACTGACGTGGACATACTAAGAGTAAGCTGAGGTGACCTTATTGTACATGCCCTCATGAAACAAGACAAACAGCGTAATTCTCCAAAAAGTAAGGCAAACAGCCAAAGTTCCAAAATAGTTGGCAAAGGTGTGAGGTATATATTTTAAGTAACAATACAACCTTGATGGTACAAATATATTAAAATCTGTGCCTAATAGAGCATAGGAATTGCCATTACATATGAATTACATTTATTTTGAGGAAGTGGCACATCCACAGAGTGTTCAGTCAAAAACCTCTTCGGACTAAAATAAAGGAAGCAATTATGCATTGAAAGCTGAAGCTATATTTCAATACAAACTAATAGTAATAAATGGAGTGCAAAATGTTATTGAATTTGGACTTTGGAGATGCGAACAAACAATGAAACATCAACTATTGAACACAATGATAAGTTTTCCCCTCATCCTGAAAAAGAAAGAGAGAGAGAAAAAAGAGAAGAGAATTAATTGCACGTATTGTATGGACCTACTGACTTTAATTCTAGTCATTGAATCACTAAATCTCAGCAATAGTTCAACGAGATATTCCACACAAATAATATAATGACAAGCATATATGGCTCATCAATGGTACCTGGCATTGTCATCGATAGAAGATTTATCCTTCCTTCCAGCCCATATATGTTACTTAACTGTATGGCTGCCAATACAATTCTTGAATACCTACTACTCAATTATCTAAAGGGGAATATGGACCTTGACTATGTCTTCTATGACCTCTCGGACTTCTTGTTGAAGGAACAAACATGCTCTGGACAGATGGATGAACAAGCCATAAAGTTAAATTTGACATCAATTTCCCCGTAAAAAGAAAAACATTTGACATCAACCAAACTCTTATCAAAGTAAAGTAACTCTAATTTTTTTTATAGGGGCAGCTGTAAACAAGAGAAACACCTTTCGCATTAAAAAATGGTACTTATTGGGGCTGCCAGATAATTAAATCCTTTGAACTATTACAGACCAATCTTAGATACTCGCTAGTAATGAAACTAGTTTACAAGTATCAATTACTGCTCATGGGATTCATCTTGAGAAAATCTTGTCTTAACAACATATCATTACGTTTGTTGTACCGGAGAAAAACAAAACTATGGAACAACCATGGTTGGTAAATAAAAAAACAGGAGCAGTGAAATCACTCATACACAGCAGCATGTTTCTATTTAGATAAACCTTTGTCTTATTAATATCGGTAGAAAAAGAAGCCATGTTCACTCTGAAAGGCTAGAAATTACCGTGTTAATTGAAGGCAAAAGAGAAAGATCTAACCATCAATTTGATTGTTGGTGGGTCTAGATTATAACGGTGCATATTAAACATGTATAGATATGAGATATGAGGGCTATTACAATTGTATAAATAATACAACTGTATTTCCATCATAAGCATTAGAATTGTATAACAAGTACAGCTCTATGTTTAGATATAAACACATGCATTGTAGTATCTGGCAGCACAATTTCTTGGGAAATATGGCAAGTTGATATTTATTTAAACTTACCTTAATTCTTTGTGGCAAACTGATCCAAAATTCCAGGTTCGGAATAGCCTGTAATATAACAAGAGAGTAAGACGAGAATGTGGTTTGAAAGCATTGAAATGATCATCAATGTGTATGTAAAGAGGAATCACAATGCATGAAACAAACCTGTAAATTAACTGCTCACATAAACATCACTTTACACATGTCTGCCAGATGAAGCTTAAACATCTATGGTGCAATTGCACTATTGCAGATGCATTTTTCATATTTTCAAAGGTCGAACTATGAGTTAGTGTTCGTTGATTTCGATTAGAATTAATTATCTATTTGCATGTCCTTTTGGCTCCTTTTGCTCTTTCTAGTTTGTTTTACCACAGTGCTATCTTTTATGTAGTTCTTCAGAAATACAACCAAAAACAGGGGAAATATAATATAAATAATTAAAAAATGTATTGGACTATTAAGTAACTAAAATGACTAAGGCTGAGTTTTTCACACAATTTAATATTTTAACTGCTGCTAATTATCTTTAGAGCTATGGAGCTAAAATGAAGTCAATTGAAAACAAGCTAAAACTTTTGATCCCTCAATGGTGTTGTGTACAATTTAAACTTCATTTTTTTTTTTGATGTAGCTAACTATTTTGGTCCCTCAACTTTGGGCTTGTTAGTTGGTACAATTTAAAACTTCAATTTTTGAGTGAACTACTTTGTTTCCTCGATGTAAATTTTAGCAGCAAGATTTCCTGAAACCATTCCCAAAGCTGAGAGACCAAAATGATGCCCTCAAAAGGTTCAAGGTTTAAACAATATCAAACCCAAAGTTGGCATAAACATATTTTTCCCTACAAATTGCAGAAACGCTACTCCTTAAACTAAGCATGTAAGCATATGTTCATGCACTTGCAGATCTATCAATTAAATGGAGGAACTTGGTTGATGAGAATTTTCACGAAACTCCAATGATTAAAAGCTATTGGATCAAAGCATACAGACAAGCAGATAATTTGAGGGAGTTTCAAACAGCTTCTCCAAGAAAAATAATATGAAAGCTTTGAGCCTTCTCCAAAAAAAATTCACATAGATGTGGCACTTATTCCAAGAATATTAAGTTCAAGAAGGACTTTATTTAAGACTAGCTTTACCTCTACAGAATGTATGCCAAGGAAATAATATCGATAAACTGCACCAATCAAAATGTACCCTCCAAGAAGGATTAGAATTCTGCAAAACAGTTAAATATTAATCAAGTCAGAACTCAAAAAACAGTGAGAAACTTTGATGGCAGTGTAAAATGGTATACTGTAATAACTAGTTGAAGTTTAGTAACTCAATAAATGCAATTCAAAATGGCATACATTACAAACAAAATGGCTAACCAACCCCAGCCATTTCCAGAAGCAGAGACAGATCTTGCACAACCAGAAGGGTGTCTAAGTGTTGTAGCCTGTGACAGACAATTGTATTAAAATTTTAGGATAAAGTCTATTGAAGACTACTGAACCATTGCAACATAAAAAAGTGTATACCCACATAATCACAACTTCCTGATAGGATGAATTTATCTGATACCTAAAAAAAAAAGGGCAAAAAGCATCAAAGTAATAACAATGCAACAGTGACAGGGGGGAAAAAAGGAGAAAATGTGAACTTGAAACTGGTATATGAAGGAATCTACTCACTTGGGCTATAGTTGGATCACAGAGGATGAAAACTGAAATAGAGCACTCTGATGAGAACATCTTGACAACAACACCCTTTTGAGGATTACTCTCATCTGTTTTTTCAGCAAAACAACTAGTTGCAAGTTTCATATATCAAGGATATTTGTGAAAGATGTGTTTATGATGATCCTTACCAATTAAAGACATAAGGGATTTAGATACCCTTCCAATGGTTGTGCAAACATCATAACCTGCAGAAACAGCAAAATATAGACACCACTATCAGCATCAGATAAGAAAATATAACAATTACAATTTGCAATTTAAGTTTATACAGAAAATTAAACAACATTAGAAAATGCATAGTGGAAACTACTTAATATTCAGCATTATTCTTGATATATGTTAAAAAGATGACAGGAAAAAAATGGTGAAAATATATCCAATAAGGAGAACAAAGCTACCTCCAATGTTATTTGATACAAGTCCACTGCATTGGGTGCCACACCTCAATGGACCACCACAGTCCTAGTTCAGTAAAAGAAATGGTTAAAAAACAACAGAATCAAAGCAATTTATGCACAAAAAAAAAACTTTAGTGAAACTAAATGAATGTGTTGATGAACCCAAATGTATTGGTAAAATAATTCTGATCCAGCCAGTAACATATATCCACACTACCAATGCACCTATTAGGTTATAGTCCTTGACATGAGAATTGCTCAAAGTTCATGTACAAATGTAGTAGCATACTCTGCCATGTAGAAAGGTCTGTGGTTCGTAAAATACAGACTACTTCTTGATGCTGACTGAATATTCAGTTGATGCAAATATGCAGTGCCACTAAAGTATGCACCTCTGAGGTACTATGGTCTTCTAATTAGACGATTATATGGCTGAGTCATAGCAACTATAGGAAATGGAGTTTCAACTGCAACAGGGTTCATGGATAGTAGAAAATAGAAATAACACAAATTAATATGTGTGTACGGATGAAAAAGAAAGTAACTCTCTGGTGGTGATGACTGGATCATTTTCTGCATTGTAACCGTGATTTTGCTAAGAGAATGGAGGCTATGCTTTAAAGCAAAATTTCTTGAATTTTAAAAATAGAGAAAATCTTTAAAATAAGTGAAGTGAAGTCAAGAAGGCTGAGGACAAGTTAACATAGTTCAAGATACAGCAGCAAAGAAACAGATGCAGTGTGTGAGTAACAAGCAGAAACAAACATGCTTAACTGCACGTGTTAGGGCTGCTATGCTAACCCAGCAAAGAAAATTCTAGAACGTTCTGAAAGGCTTCCAACTAGACTATATGTCTATATGATGTTTGGATCAAGGCGAGGGAGTACCACACAGTCAAGGCACACAGGTGGGTCAAAGTTGAATATCATTTGATCACACAACTGCACATATCAAATAGAAAAAACAGTCAGGTATAGAACAAATCTCCAAGTCATTTGCGAGGAAATTTATATAATCCATTTAGCATATATGATCCCTCTGCTTATAACATAATGCTTATTCGTCTGCTTATAATATAAGCTTTCCTAGATGTAGCAACTACAGACACAAAAACAACCACACAGAAAGAGTAAGCTATCAAAACCAACCTGGAACCAGAGTACCGAATCATTCACGCGCACCGTGTAAAACCTGAAACACAAGATGACCACTGTCACGCGACACTCATGTTACCAAAACACATGACAGTGTAGTTAATAAAAGCATATGGATTTCGAGCTCTGCTACTGCATATTCTGTACTTCTAAAGCCCTCCCCTAAGCGCCCAAAGGATACTTAACTCACGCCTCTCGGTATCAGTTTTCAATAAGGAAAGCAAGTCAACATAGACATAAACTTGAGACATGTGCTCTGGTACCGAGACAAGCTTCATTTCATATATTAGTCGGTCACTCCAAGGTGTTTGATGCGCAGGAAACCAAAAGGGCTTTCCTAAACTCCACGTAACAAAGCATAGTGACGGAATCGCCCTCTTTAGCAATGACCGAACCCAACGCGAGCATTTCGTCAAACACGAGGACCGCGTCTCCACGAAGCACGAGGAGGACCTGAATCCATGGTGCGCTTTTCGTTTCGTTCCTACCGTGGCATCGCACACACACTGCTTATCCCCATCTCGATGGAGGCAAAAGGAGCGACCAATTTAAGGTGGTCAGTGTCCAGTCACGTACCCATCCTCGCTGAGGACGCCGTGGCGGTGCGCTGGCGTCCGCGACGCGAGGCTGAAGCTGTACAGCGCGCCGCCGCGGGCGACGGAGAAGTCGCAGGAGCCGGCTCCGCCTTCCCCCGCGCCCGCGGCGAGGCAGAGCAGGCCGGACCAGCAGGCGGCCGCGAGGAACAGCACCGGGTAGGGTTTCGGAGGCGGCATCTATGTCTGCGGCGGAGGCGACGTCGCCGAGGAGGAGCGTCTAGTAGCTGAGTGGAGTCTTGAGTGTGCTGGGCGTGGGCGAGGAGTGAGGAGACGAATCGGCTCAGGCCAGAATTCGGATTCCCCCTCCCTTTCACTTTCACGACGAAAAATTGACGTTTTACCATTATTAATTTGTGGACTCGCGCTTTTATCATTAATTCTATGACGCTCGCGCTTTTACCACTCATCTCGAGCAAACTTTGCACATTTGCCATTTCCGGGATTTTAAGCATTTTCAAGCTTTTTCTTAGGTTTTTCTCGAGCGAACTTTCGGTTTTGCCTCTAGGCCACTTCTGAAGAACTGAAGAAGGACCATTTTTCTCTTTGGGTAGTTGAATTCAAGGACCATTTTGCTCCTGTCCAAGTCCAACTGCTCACCAGCTATGGAACAAATCGTCTCTCAAAACTGGAGCATTTGTTCTCGTCCTGATGTGAAAGTGTGAATGAGACAATACAATATCAAAATCTGTTAATTTCTCAAAAGAAGGTCAAAATTCGATGATGAATGCTGACACAGATGAATTGTCACAACCGCACAGTGGAGAAGAGAGAGGTGGATAAGAATAAGATCAATGCCCACATAAATACAATTGATCCTCACTAGTGGTACTGTATAAGATATATCTTGACATTTGCTTAAACCAATAATCACAAAGGGTACAAATTGACATCTGAACTGGGCTCAGCTGACCCCTGTAACAACATGTTTTTCTTCATCATTCCCATCCTTCATCCAAAACAGCGGATCAAATGAATCTTGCTAAAACAAGAGCAAAAATGAAGAAATTAAAATTTTAGTTAAGCGGAAGAAGGCACGGATAGATACACCAACCTATCTATCTACCACCGCCTTGGGCTCGATCTCTCCTCTCATGCCGGCACGGTTGAGCGCCTCTGCAGTGTGCTCCTGAACTTGTCAAGATCCATCCCGATGTTTTGCTTGTCGAGGTACGCCGCCTTGAGCGCGCCCGGCCTTGCTTGTGTACTGGCGAAGGATCGGTGAGCACCTAGTGGTTCCGCTGCATTGGTCGATCGTGAGCTCTCCTCCAGCTGCACATTGTCCAACGAAGAAGTCCTTCTTCGGTTCTTCATAAGTGGCCCAGGGGCAAAACCGGAAGTTCGCTGGAGAAAAACCTGAGAAAATGCTCGAAAATGCTTAAAATCCCGGAAATGGCAAATGTGCAAAGTTTGCCCGAGATGAGTGGTAAAAGCGCGAGCGTCATAGAATTAGTGGTAAAAGCGCGAGTCCACAAATTAATAATGGTAAAACGTCAATTTTCTCTTTCAACGACGGTTCGAGCGCTCGACCGTTTTTGCACGACGTACGGCAGCACGACTGTTTGAGGTCACGCGTACCTCACTCTCGCCTTCCCTACCATTACGGCCTTACGGCTTCTTTGGTCTAGAGATGGCAACGGGTCGGGTCGAGTCTGGTTTTACAAAACCCGATCCGATCTGAAACCCGAATTGAAATACCCGATCCGAACCCGAATACCATATCGGGTAAAAACCTATACCTAAACCCGAACCGACGGGTACCCGAAATCCGACGGGTACCCGACGGGTTTGTGTAATACGGGTGGCAATAGGCTGGGTCGGGTGTAGGTTTTGTAAAACCCGACCCGACAAAAAACCCGAACCCAAAAACGAAGTCAAACCCGACGGCACCAAACCGACCCAAACCGTGGTGCGGAACCCGACGGTATATAGTGATATTTGCATTCGATGGGTACCATGGTGAAAATTAAAACCGAACCCGACCCGACCCATTTCGGGTACCCGACCCGAAGAACCCACGGGTAAAAATTAAAACCCGAACCCGACTCGATCGGGTGCAAAACCCGCGGGTACCCGAACCAGCGGGTACAATTGCCACCCCTACTTTGGTTGGTGCCTTAGCGTTACTAGAAAAATAGTGAGATGATTTTTGTCGAGTAAATTTTACTAATCTACGGATTTTTTTACACTACTTATGTACCCGTGCGATACAATAAAAACTTAATTTATGATAAAAAAATTATTTACAAAGAGCACTAACCATATCTGAATAATAATGTTCACTTTGAATGTACAATGGTTAAATGTTTAGATCAATTCATCGAAGCATACAAATTTTAAGCACCTGTTTACAAACTCGAGCTTAAAATTATCTTTAATTTTACAAACTTAAATAATAACATCACAGCACTTAGTATTGTAAATTTATAACGCCATAATTCGAAATCGATCGATCGAAAGAGGCATCACTTGCTACAGTATGAGCTAAGCGTTATTCGTATATGGCTACCACCATCAACGGCGTGTATAGCTCGTACGCCTTGCTCTGGCCATACCATAGCCCCACTCCATCAACCAGCTTCACTGTCTCCTCGCCTCCCCTCGTGAGTATCTCCCTCAATCTATTGATATCATCCACCGCACGTGAGCTTCAGCAGCGCCGCCAATTTATCTCACCGCCCATCATCTATGTAACACCCTAATTTTTGCTTTTCTTGCATTTAAAAGGTATTTTGAATTTTTGGGAATTTCTGGAATTTATTTGGATTTATTTGGATTTATTTGAAATTATTTGATTTATTTGAATTAAACCATTTAACAAATTAATTAAGTAATAGAAAAGTTAAAATAAAATTTTGCTGAAAATATTTTATTTAAGTCACAAATGTCCTAAAATATTTATGAGAATTTTTCCATAATTTTTTCGGTATTTTTAAGGCCTCAAATGGATTAAATGATTTTCGAATTAAATTAAAAGGAAAAGCCGAGAATAGCCAAGCAATGTTGTTGGGCGGCCCAACACCGTGGCGGACCGCAGCCACCGTCGCCGAACCCTAACCCGCCCTTCAGTGGCCGTCCGATTTTGATCTTATGCCGCCAATCATCCGCGCCTTCCCGAACTCTGAGCCGTTGGATCGCGCCATGGACGGCCAGGATCGCGTCGTCTCCGCCGAGTCCTAATCGGATTGCGCCGCCGCGCCGCAGCCGAGTCCGTTAGGGTTACGCGAAAGCTTCGGACGCCGAGGCCAGATGGCGAGCCGACCCGCTGCCGTTTTTCCTTTTCCTTGCGCACGTTGCCCTAGTTTCGTGGACCGAGACGCCGCCACTCGCCGCACGAGCTCGCCGAAGTCCCGAAGCCCTCCGCCGCACTTCTTTGCGCCGTTTCGTCGCCGCCGGTGATTCTCCGCCGTCGCCCGTGCCACCCTCGAACTCACCTCGTCACGCCGCGTCGGGAGCACTACTTCTTCACGCCGGAGGAACGTCGGAGCGCCGCGGGCATCGTCGTCTTCCCCAGCTCCGGTGAAGCAGCGCCGCCGCACCGTCTCCACCGAGCCCGACCTTCACCAGCCGCACGATCCAGATCCAACGCTTCGGGTGAGTCCACGTCGCCGTAGGAACAGTAAACCTCATCTTCTAACCTCCGCCGTTAGATGCAACCGAGGGCACCGCTGCGTGCCGCCGCCGTTCATCGTGCGCGTGACGCTGACAAGGCGGACCCACACGTCAGTCGCACCGCACCGCAACCAATCACGCCGCGACGCGTGGCACACCGAGCCGCACTGCGCGCATGAGTCGCCGACAAAGACGGGCCCATCGTCACCAAGACGCGATTTGGCGCGCGTGACGCCACCGCTGACGTCATGCTGACGTCACGGTGGGACCCACTTGTCAGAGAAATAGCCGGTCAGGGCTGACGTCAGCAAAGCCACGTGTCACTCTCTGGTGCTGACACGTGTCACAGATGACGCAATAATTAGTTTCCCGAAAAAGAAAATATTTATTTAATTCGGTTTATTGATTTAAAATGTATTTTGAAACTTCAAATGCTTATAACTTTTGCGTTTTAACTCCGATTTGAGTGATTCCAATTTCTATAAATTTGTAAAATTGTGATCTTTCTGTTTATGAATTTTATTTGAATTTTTGAGCACTGTTTGTCTACTGTTTATTTATTTTATTGTTTTGTGCATACGTTACGCGTAGACGTTGAAGTCCCCGACGGTTTCGAGGGAGAAGTTCTGACCAAGGAGCAAGCTCAGGAACCAGAACCAGCACTTTTTGAAGGCAAGTTGTGTTTGATCATGTTGAACCTATTAGAGAAAATTACTTTGATTTAAACTATTGCATGCTAATTTGATAGAAATGACTCAATAAATTTTGGGATTAGTTAAATGCCTAGTTGTTTGTATGCCACCTTGTCGTATATAATTGTAGGCCATGAATCCTTTGTCACCCTAGGTTATGGATTAATAGTTGGACATTAATAATTTGCCAACATGGGTTGAGTAGACCGAAGTAGTATGCTTAGCCCTACCACGTGGACATATCATGATTTTGGAATACCAAAGTAAATATTGACTTAATGAGATATGGAACATGATTTGTGAATGAGACATGTGTTATTGAGTTGATGATGGCACGTGGTGCAATGGTAAAGAACCGGTGGGAAAATGATTTAGACTGGGGCAAATGGCAAGATTGTTTCAGTGGGCCAAGAGTGGCAATCAAGGCGGTCGATTTGGTTTTTATTGGTTTTGGATAATTGAGATCACACTTGGTTAGTCTTGCCTCGGTCAACTAAGGACTTAACCTTGCGAGCATTTGAACTGAGTCTCTCATACTGCCACAAGCTCCGTAATGGGACGGACTTAGCCGAGTAAACCGGGAAATCTATTCTTTGGTACTTGTCGTGGTGGTGTGAGGTCCGAGAAGCGGAATGAGAACTCACATGGCGCAAGAGGGGGCCCTGGTGTGGTAACCATCCTCTCGGTGTTGAAACCTTAGCGGCAAGATCGGGTTTAGATGGAACTTTGGAAAGGCTTCGTTACGGTTATTTGCCTTGGTGGTATTTGATCGTATCTTGTGGGTAAAGTGTATAACCTCTGCAGAGTGTACAACCTATTGAATAGCCGTGCTCACGGTATTGAGCATCGCCGATGATTACTGATCAAGGGTTAGATTTTATGAAAATGAATTGTTTATGGAAAAATGCTTGGGTTGATGATGATGAACCTGACTTAGGATGGAGAAATGATTTACTGATTGAAATGTTTGTGAAAGCTATTATTCCTACCATTGTTTTATGCTTTGCAATCTATTATTGTTTATCTTGAATGTTTGTCATCGCTCATGAACCATAGCCTATCCTTTGTACTAAGCCATGCATGTAGAATATTAGAATTGCATTTCAGGCATGACTTGTCGAGTGCTCAAAGTACTCACCCCACAACAACACAACTTCAGTTGAAGAAGAAGCACCCCCTTTCAGAGGAGGAGTATCGGGAGGAGCCGATTTAACTAGGGAGCGAGCCCGATGGGCCAGTTTCGTGGCAAATTGGTTGGCGCCACGAGTTTATTTTATTTCGCCGCTTTTGAATATTTTAATAAGTTTCGCGCCTGAGGCGATATCAGTAACTCGACCATAAGGTCGATCAACCATTCTTTATTACATTTAAGAAAAGTACTCTACTATTTCGTTGGATATATCGTGATATGTACCGATGTTGAGACTGTGTGCACTAGCGTGATCCTGGACTAGTGCTGAAACACAGAGGGTCCGGATTTGCAAATTCGGGTCCCGACAATCTATAACTTGCTTCTGCGCCATATCGACAAGATCAGGAAGGTCGCCCTATTACCTTCGCTCAACAGATAAGTTCAACATCTGCAGGAAAGACAAGAAGTAGTGGGGTTATATAAATTCAGCAACCGAGGAGATATCTATAGAATCCAAATTAAGAAATCGTCGAATAAGAAAGACAACAAAAAAAGGAAAGAGGTAAGAAGAGATCCAACTGCATAAATCGGAGCTCTGCTTCCTTCGAAAGGGAATCAATCAATTCAATTCGAAAAGCACCGGGAGTAAACGCCGCCAATTCGAATGCTAGATAAATAGGAGAAAGGAAAGCAATAAATGAGTCATGCATATTCATTTACCTCCCGCAACAACATGATCTGATCCAATCCAATCTACCAAGGTGGTCACTGCCCCATTTTCTACTCAGTCACGTGGGCGCACACATGTGTCGGGGTGAGGATGGAGAACAGACGTACCACCACTAACTCGTAATTAGAATTGGTAGTGTCGACGATTCGGGAACGGATCCCCCGCCGAACTTACTTGTTGAATGAGGGATCAACCAGGGCCCCTTTCCCGCAAAGGGTTTAGCGTCCGAAAGCCTGCCGAGCTAGGAGAATGGTCGGAGGTTCGAAATAAGACAACAGGCGAGAACTTTTTATCCTGGTTCGGGTCTCTCATGAAGGAGATAACGACTCTACGTCCAGTGGCTTTACTACTGTCGAAGAATGATTTACAGGATACTTGCTCGGGAGTGCTGAGCTTTCTCTCTTCTCTCCACTTCTTACAGATACGCTCGGATATTTCTTTTTACAGTTTCTTCTGAAGGGAATCATCCCCCTAAACGCCCCTCATAGCGGGGTATTTATAGATGATTATAGTCTTACTTCATTTATAACTGAATGACATGCCACTACTGTGCCCGGACGTGGGCGTAACTGCTGCCCTTACTTTTCGCCATGCCGTGACGTGGGCATAGTGGGCTTAGAACGTGGTCGTACGGTCCTTTAAGCCGCCGTGTGATTAATGCCACATCGTCTTCGTAGGCCGCGCTCGACTTGCCGATCATGTCCGGGGTCCTCCTCCAGCCTTGGTCGATCATCGCATCCCTCCGAGCAGGCATGCTCGGGAAACAGAGGTACATGCTCGAGGACGAGCTTGGTCGTGGTCGAGGCAGACCCATCGGTCGTGCTGCCCGAAGGTCTTCCTTGGGGACACCGTCCAAGGGTGAGCATGGTCGACCGAAGATTGACTGCTGGGGCATGATCACTACAGGAAAACCAACATTTTTCGTCGGCCAAAAATGTAATTTCATCGGCCTGACAAAAGCCGATGATTAATACATATATTTTCGTCGGCCTAACTAAAACCGACGATTAATACATATATTTTCGTCGGTTTTACAATAACTGACGATTAATATATATATTTTTTGTCGGCTATATTTCATGCCGACGAAAATATACAAGTTAGGGTTCGTGCACTCTGCCACGGTTGGGGGTCACTAAGTTTTCGTCGGCTATAAACCTAGCCGCCGAAAATACATATCTATTTTCGTCAGCGCGAACACGGGCCGACGAAAATATAGGGTTTAGGTATTACACGGGGGCTGAGCCCTGCGCGCCTGTTTGTCTACTCGATCGCAAATTCCGCCGCCACATCCCAGCTTTCTGCCTTGCCTTTTCCTCTCCCCGGCCGGGCGCCGCTTCGCGCGCCCTCCTCCGGCGCATGCTTGCCCCTCCCATGGCTGCCCTCCCACCAAGACGCCGCCCCTCCATGGCTGCCCTCCCCGCCACCCCACAGGCGCCGCCGCCCCGCCGCCACCTCCTGGCCGTCGCCGCCTGCCCCATGGCCGGGACAAGTATGGAAATACTGGTACTTGGTTGGCTCATTCTTTCTTTTCTTTTCTTTTCTTTGCGTGGTATGCAAACAGAAGGCGCTACTGTGCCAGTACACCAATCTGCCGCAGAGCAGACTTCATGTCATCTGTAGTGCAACCCTCAATTCCAATGATATTTGAGCTGTCAAGTGCGACGACGTCCTGTAAGGGATATCTCCTGACAGTATAGATTCTGTTTGCAGGGATGTTGAACTCGCCCTTCAGGATGATGGTCCTGTGGAGACCCCCGAGTAGTTCTTCATAATCTGAATCGCCACTTTCACCGACAAGGACTACAACATTTGGCAACTCTATTCCCCAGCGTATACACAGGTACCTTGAGGACAAACAATTTTACTTAGTTTACATGCATGTGTAGGCGGCTAAGTGCTCATGGGAAAAGACGCAGAAACAACCAACCCTTTATTCAAATTATCATTTTACTGTAAGCGATGATGGTAACTTGGTAAGGTTCCGCACATCACTAGTTCCAGATAGAATTCTAGACCTTCTGCAATTCTAAGCAAAGGGATCCTATTGAATATTTGTCCTTGCCTCTGTTCAAAGCAAAATACTAAGAAAATACACATAAACTTGGGCAAAATTGCAACCAAAAGGGATCTACTCCGAATCTGTATTAATTGTAGTTGGGCTCATTTAAACACAGTGGGTACTAAGCGTCTCTTCCCACATTTTTCCAGAAAGATTCACCATTTAATGTCTCCTTATATGAATAAATGTTTTCAATATTCTGAATCAAATAAACGAATGCCAGGCAATCTAAAATGCTGGAGCACTTATACGGTGACAACAGACTGATAAATGAAATATAAAGGAATGAGCAAAAAAAACAACAAACCTTAGAGCCTGAGATCGCGATGCATGAATAGGAATCACAGATAGTCTGGTAGCGTTGTGATTATACAGTGAACTACAACGGAGCGATTGAATTCTCATCAACTTTCTCAATTCCTTTAAAGGAGGTAGCTACAATAAGGAAAAAGATGTAGCCCTGTGAGATATCAGTCTGTCATGTGGGTTAGCACTTCTTTAATTTGTCTAATCAATTAAGTTACCAAACCATGCATGTGATGGATTGGTTTTGACTAACAAAAATATATCAAGACTTTGCGACGGTTCTGTGACCTTCTGGACATGTGTGGGTTTGAGGTGTTACAAAAACCCACAAATAAAAACGAACACATGTAGAACCTGTTTGTATATATTCCATAGGATAAGACTATTTTTTTTTTTGCAAAGATAATTGTAATTGCAACCATAACGATTAACCTTTCAGGGTTGTAAAAACCCAGTTCCTAAGCCTTATTAGAACCATAATTCTTGTATCATCATTTTTTAATAGAGTGGTATCAATATGGGTGATAATCGAGCATTGATGTATGTCGGCTGGAGAACAACGGGGGGTCACACGGACGAATGGGTAGAGAGGACACAAGCATTTTTGGATCATATTTTCTCTTTGAATCCACCTGGTGGTGTAGCGAAGTGTCCATGCAGCAAGTGCCGTAACTTCGCTCGTAAGCGGAAGGAGGAGATCGAATTAGACTTGTGCAGATATGGATTTATGCCCAATTACTTAACTTGGTTCGAGCATGGTGAGTCACGTTTGGGTTCTACATCTAACATAGTCGAGATTATGATGACACGGAGGATAGATCGAGATATGGTGGAAGATCTTGGTCGACGAAGAGGATGAATCGGAAGAACGACTGCCGAGGTCGAAGAATTTTATAGGCTTCTTACTGCTTCCAATGAGCCTCTGCATGAGTTTACCAATGTCACCCTTCTTGCTGCAGTGACACGGTTGATAGCTATCAAATCGAAATACAATTTGAGTAAAGATTGTTACAACGATCTGGTCAAATTGATCTGTGATGTTCTTCCAGAGAATCATAAGATGCCGAAAGATCTTTATCGGTCCAGAAAAATGTTGGCAGGTTTAGGGATGCAATACGAGAAGATACATGTGTGCCCCAATAAGTGTATGTTATTCTGGAAGGAGAATGTAGAACTAACACATTGTCTATATTGCAATGAGTCCCGGTATGTTCAAGTAATGGACGAGGAGGGAAACACGGTAACAATAAAGTCAGTGACCAAAGTGCTCCGCTATATGCCCCTTAAACCAAGGCTACAAATGAGCTTACCTATCAAAGGATCTTGCCATGCATATGAGGTGGCACAAAGAAGGCATGCGTACATACGAGGGTTCCATGGGTCATCCTTCTGATAATGAAGCTTGGAAGACATTGGAACTGTTCGATCCAAATTTCGCCAGAGATCCTAGAAATGTTCGTATTGGCTTGGCAACAGACGGCTTCACGCCTTTCACCACAAGTGTGGCTCCTACTCATCTTGGCCCGTGTTTGCAATACCGTATAATCTCCTCCATCATTATGCATGAAAGATGAGTATGTGTTTCTAACACTTGTTATTCCTAGGCGAGCATCCTGGAAAGCATTTGGATATGTACATGCACCATTGATTGAGGAGTGAAGGAGCTGTGGGAAGGTGTTTTGACATATGACAACGAGAGAAAAGAGACCTTCAACATGCGTGTGGCTTATCTTTGGTCTATCCATGGTATCCCGCCACGGCATGTTTTCGGGTGGAGCACGATGGTCGGTTGTCTTGTCCGATTTGTATGGGTGACACAGATGCATTTCGTTTGAAGCATGGTGGCAAATTCAGTTTCTTTGATTGTCACCGTCGCTTTCTTAGTCTTAGTCACCCATTCAGGAAAGATAAAAAGGGATTTAAGAAGGATGTGACAGTTAGTAAGGGTCCGCCGAAACGTTTATCCGGAGATGAGGTTGTGGCGTGGCATAGTGAGTTGGTTGACACGGAGAATGGGTATGAAGGCTTCAAAGACACACATAATTGGACTCACATATCTAGCATATGGAGTCTGCCTTATGTCACTAGTTTAATCCTCGCGCATAATATTGATGTTATGCATCAAGAGCGCAATGTCGCGGAAAGCATCATTAGCACGTGCTTCGACTATAATGATAAAACAAAAGATAATGTCAAGGCTCGTAGAGACTTGTCTGAAATCTGTAACCGCCCCACCTTTGAAGTGACGGAAGGTGGAAAGAAACCTCATGCTCCTTACTGTCTTAAAAAGTCAGATAAGAAGGAGATTCTTAGATGGATGAAGAATATCAAATTTCCAGACGGATATGCGGCAAATCTAAGACGTGCGGTGAACATCTCGACTGGTAAACTACATGGCCTAAAGAGTCATGATTACCACATCATCATGGAAAGGCTACTTCCGGTGATGTTCAGAGGATATATGCCGGAAGAAGTGTGGATACTGTTTACAGAGATCAGTTTCTTTTATAGGCAGTTGTGCTCTAAGATAATAAAGAAATCAACGATGAAAGAATTGGGGAAGAATATACCAGTGCTTATATGCAAACTAGAAAAGGTGTTTCCACTAGGTTTCATGAACTTAATGCAGCATTTGTTGGTACATTTACCGTATGAAGCGAGATGTGTGGGCGAAGGCAATACCTGGATGGATGTATCGAATAGAGCGGGCCCTGAAGAAACTCAGGGCCATGGTGGGTAATAAAGCACGAGTTGAAGGGTCCATCGCGGAGGCGTACTATCTGAAAGAAATATCCTACTTCTCGAGCCATTATTTCACGGATCAAAATGATGTCAATGCTAAAACATCGCGATACCACACCTCTTCCGGAACAAGTGACGGTCGTCTTGATATATTCAAGTGGAATGGAAAAGCAGTCGGTGATAGTTCCCCTCATGAGTTGACTCAAGAGGAGTGGAATGTTGCCATGATGTATATGTTCTACAATATTGAGGAAATGGACAAGTATTTCGAGTAAGTACAATTCATTTAGGTGTAAATTAGTTTTGATAGCTATATTGTAAATAACTCATGCCAATTGTAGGTTGTTCGACAAACAAGAATGGAGGTCAACCCAAAGGCCTACTAAAAAACATCTAGACAATTTACGACGCTACGGTGTACGCGGTGGCCCAAATTTCGTGACCTGGTTTTGAAGACATGTATAGATCCTATCACACTTGAACTAAAGATATAACCATACGATAATGTTTGTAATAAATATCTAACTTTTGCAGTGCCAGAGAGATGATAGTGTTCAAGAAGATTTATATCAATTGTCTCGTGGGTTCACAACCGCAAGGAAGTTTGTGCGATATGATATCAATGGGTTTCGTTTTAAATGCGGCACCCTTTGAAGCTACCGTCCACATGCGACCACGGTGAATAGCGGGTAGTAACTACTACCATGGAGGTGCGGATGGTCGACAAACCGAGTACTACGGTGTTCTTCAAAACATTGTCGAGATCAAGTTCGAAGGGCCAAAGGATTTGAGTGTCGTTTTCTTGTATTGTGATTGGTTTGACAAAGCGAGGATACGGTGTAACGATAAACTTGGCTTGGTAGAAGTTAAACACGAATCACGACTTTTAGCTTTTGATCCATTTGTGCTTGTTCAACATGCCAAGCAAGTGTATTACCTCCTTATCCGTGCTCTAAGCCAAGTCTTAAACCATGATGGGTTGTGTATAAGGTGAATCCACATGATCACCGCACAACCACGGGGACGATGAGTACATACCAAGTGAGCTTGATGCATTCCAAGAAGATGACCTTCCAGCAACCTTTGAAGTAGATGTCGGAATACAACTCGATGATTTAGTTGGTGACATGCGAAGTGAGGAAGACAGTCCTGTATGGAAAGTTAGGAAGAGAAAACATGGACGATCGAATACAACAAGTAATTATTTCTATATATTGCATTTTTCATGTTCATATATATATTGCATTTCTATGTTCTAACATTTCATTTGTTATGTCTATGTTCTAACATTTCATTTGTTATGTCTATGTTCTAATATTTCATTTATTATGTAGGATGAATTCATTTTTACACCGTTCGAGATCAAAGAAGACTGGGTCTTCATCTTCGAAGAACGACGGCTCTTCATCTTCAAAAGGCGCCACTAGCATTTTCAAAGGAAGTACCTCTCATGAAAGCAGAAGGCGACAATTGGAGAGTTGTCTGAGAGAGGCTCAGGAGCAAGTACTAGAGGAGAATGATGAGGAGCAAGTACTAGGGGACGACAATGGAGAGGATGAGGCAGAGCAAGGTGGAGACATAGCGGAGGATGAGGCAAAGGATGGTGCGAATGGACCGGTCTTCAGGTTTTATTTTTTATGATAACTTTACATTGAATGTTTTGTCTTGCTAGCTAAGTAACTTCATATGGATATAAAATTTATATTTTTAGGTATAGAGGAATAAGCGGTGTTCCTCCACGACATGAAAATCGACAACTCCGTAAAATGATAAGACCAATTGGTGATAGGTTAGTAATGATTACAATTTATTTAACCTTGTATACATATGTACGATTGTGCAAATATATTGGTTGCGAGTCATGGGATGATCCTTCTTTCACGGGGACAAATAGGACAAGGCGAGTTAATGCCACATTAGGCTCTCTTTGTCGGTACCATTACCCTGGATTGGTTGAGATCGACGGTGTGTCCCTACCAAACTTTGAAGTGGGAACACTATAAGGTGACGATGAGACAATAATGGACAAACAAAGAAGACAGAGGGTGTGGACTGATTTACGGGTAAACCTTTTCAAATCATGGTCATCAAGTTAGTTTTTCTGCTTTTTGTCACGTTAACTAATACATTTACTTGTATTGTAGGAGAGGTATCGCTGATAGAGGGGAAGAGGAGGAGCTGGGAGCACATTCCAAACGTGTGTTTGAGAATCTTCGCCACGAAGGTAGTAAAAGATATGATGTCCAATGCTTGCACAAGCGGTGAGTGCATCTTGCAAGAGGCATCGTGGAGAGGAAATGAATAAAAACTTGGTTCTTCAAAAATCTACCTTCAAGCTAATGAGTACATGCGAGTTCACGAAATGGTTAGTCATATGAATTGTGTGTATTTCAGATTGCGCCATTGAATAGTTGCTTAATTTAACCGCTAACATTGTAGGTTTAATCGTGTCTCGATGCATGGTCAAGACTTTCGAGTCTTGGGCTTCAGGCGTTCATTGCAAAGTCGAATAGCAAGAGAGTGAATCGAGAGTCGGGTCAAGTGTTGTTCATACATATGGTGCCGATGGTCATGTTCGCTCTAGCTAATCGCACGCTTATCATGCTATGTTAATAATTCATTTTCTTTTATGATCGATGTAGTAGCGATTAACATGATTACTGAAGCTCGACTTGGGAGGAGACCAAGTGCGATTGAAACTTACGCTATGGGCATAAGGGAGCGACTCACGTGGCGGATCAACTTTGCACCAGAGGGCTTGACGGATAGCTTGGTTAGTCAATTGCCTTTCTTTATCGTGTTGCAAGTTATTGCTTTTCTCAATGTAACTTCGTATGCATCGCAGCTAGATATGGAGATGAGATGGCCCGAACCCATGGTGAGGAGTGCAAGCCGAGGGAGGAAGGCGTTGACGTCGCCGCCTTGTATAGGAGCGGCGGTGGCAAGAGTCATGGGAGGTTTTCCATGTTCAATGGCCGTTGATTCCTCTGCAACTCGAGACTTGACGAGGCGTCTCGGACCTCCACAAGTAGTGCACGTCTTTGCTCGTGAGGCTCGAGATGCGAGGATGAGTTGAGACAACAACGCGCTCGATTGGCTCAACATTGCGATATGATAGCCCAAAGAACAAGAATTCATGAGGCAACAACAAGAATCCATATCGCTGGCACTCACAAATGAATGTAAGTTCATTTCCATACGCATACAATTAGTGATATGAGTAAGACTAAGATGCTTTCAAATTGATTATGTGCAATTATTCCACAGAGTGTATGTCTGCTGCTTTTGGAAAACCCTTCAATCTTCCAAAGATTTCGGCTCCATCTTTCCTACATTTATGACCGCACCATCTATGGTACTATATTTTCCAAGATTGTTCTATTATAAAAAATATGATATTCTTGTTCTTGTATGTTGTTGTGGGGTATGTTTGTGTGTGCATATGTATATTTACATCCAATTGCTAAAAATGCATGAAACCTATATTATAATAGAAATTAGTGGTCAAAGTTCAGTTGTAAAATAGTTCATCATATCTCGTTGAGCAAGAAAGAGATAAATCGAGCGATTTCTTCATGAACTAGTGGATCTTTAGTTAGTAAAACAAAGCCACTATTACAATTTGCACCAAGGTTTCTGTCCACTAACAAGTCAGGAGTTGGTTTCTTCATTTATAATAGAGCATGCAACAATGGACACGACATATCTTGGCAGAATCGACTCAATCTCATTGATGTGTTGCACGTAACACAGCACATTCAAAGTTATCTTCCGCAAGTACAAGTTGCTAAGACTAATAAGCAATACAATTATTTTATCCATAACAGACAGCTCAGTGTATTATTAATGTTTCTTTAAAAATGTGCATAACCCCCAAATTCATAGGTACCATATTGCCTCCAGGGGATAGTCAAAAAGTAACATAATGCTTCGTAGTAGAGGTCCTCCAATATGCTAATGTAGAACTGCAGATGACACTACCAGTCTACCACTAAGAGGAGATAACAACATGTGCTGGATAAGTGCCAATTTGTTATCATTGGTGACATGGTGATATACTCCAAGTAGGAAAAAAAACTGCCATATATTAATTATGAGTGTCAGAACTAGATATTTCGACTTAATTTGCTTGGTTATCTTGTTCATCTCGACTATGAAAAATGGTTTAACCGACAATGTTATGTCATTTCTTGGTTCTTACATATATTTTAGGTGATACAGTGAAGTTGATATAGATTACAAACGAATAATTCCAGAGTGATATTTTTTTCTAAGTCCATCAGAAGCTCATAGAATTCCTCAAGTAATTTCATGGCAGTACAAACTTACTCCTTAAACATTTGCTTCTCTTCCCAATTTGACAATGACTCCAAATTATGTTTGTGATATGGATCTATTCAACTTTGTGAGCTACCTAGCTCAACAGTATGGAAGCACTCATTCATTCAGTCCTCAATATGATATAGACAAGACGAATTTAGTATCTCACATTGACAGGCAATTTTACAGCTGTTTGTTAGCTTCTTAGATGCTGCTGCCTTAGCAAGAATAGCTTTCAAATGCAAAATTTATATACGAGGTCATCTTTTTTTTCCTTGTATGCTGGTTGCAATACATTTGCTCTCTACTAAATGGGGATGAGCATTTTTATTTCACTTTAGGCTCCATTTATGTACAGGTTTGCAAACTGGGTACCAATTTTTGTATTTTGTCAATTGGGTTTTTATACTTGTAAACATATTGCAATTTCCTTGCCATCAATAGATAATTTGAATTTGATTTAGTTTTTAGAAGGCCAAAAGTACTTCAAATTCAAGAATCATGTATGGATTTCTGGCACAAATTGTCTTTTGAATTTTTTTTCCAACTGGCGTTTGCGCATCTACTAGAACTATCTACCTGCATATGTTAGCTGCCTATACCTGAATATAGGGATGGCAACGGGTCGGGTCGGGTGCGGGTTTTATAAAACCCGACCCGAAAAAAAACCCGAATTGCAAAACCCGACCCGAACCCGAACGACGTATCGGGTAAAAATCTATACCCGAACCCGAACCCGACGGTAATTAAACCCAATCTGCAATTGCGACGGTTTATCAAGAGCGAACACAAACGGTGAAAGCAGATGGCGTAACAGAATACAACTTGCTACAGAACAGAATCAACAGATTAAAAAACTAAACCAACAACACCAAGTGTAAAAACTAAAAACTGATTACTTCTTACTAGTCTGATACAACTTGCTACAGAACAGAATGAACAGATTAAAAAACTAAACCAACAACAAGGTGTAAACAACAAGTGTAAAAACTAAACGATACATGCAGTCAGATATAAGCAGTCAGATATAAGCAACAACAAGGTGTAAACAACCCGAATTGTAAAACAAGTCTGATATAAGCAGTCAGACTTCCACAGTTTCACACTTTCACTTCACAACTTTCACTCATCAGTCATCACATTCAGAGAGCGATACATGCAAGACACAGCAGGAGCGATCACAGGCATACAGAGAGCGATAAAGGCATACAGAGAGTAGTAACAAATCTCTGCTTATTAAACAACAGAACACACTCAAACAAGCAAATCAAACAATCGTAGGTTGGACTACCCAGCAACAGTAAGAGCAGATTATACATAGTTACATCCAAATCCGTATTGTATACATGAACACGGAACTGATCCAACTACATACCATCCACGACTGGTCCATTCAATCGGTAGTTAACAATACCTCACAAGCGATGGCCGACTGGTGTGGGGCGAGGGCGACTGGCCGGAGAGCAAGCTGAGCAGGTGGCCACAGCTTGGGCGCCGGACAGGAGCTGGAGATCGGCGGCCACAGCTGGAGACCGACGGGAGGGGGACGGCCGACGGGAGGATCGTGGCCCTGGTGGTCCAGTGGAGATCGTGACACTGAGGAGGGAGGGCCGAGGGGACGGTGACGGGAGGGAGACAGGCGACGGGAGGGTGCTGTGGGTGGCCACAAAGAGGCGCAGCACTGAGCGCCAGAGCCGGAGGAGGGGGTGAGGCCGTGAGGGAGGGGGACGGCCGACGGAAGGGTCTGTGGGTGGCGGCCACAAGAGACCTGGCGCCTGTTGGAGATGGGAGGGTGGAGGGATTGGGGTCTAGCGTCTGTCTCTGGTGTCGGGGGGGTGGGGGGAATGCTGGGGGGATTAGGGTTAGGGATTGCTTTGCCCTTTGCCCCTCATTTCATTTCCTGCAATCCTGCCGGACTGGGACTTGGCCGGTTGGCCCATTTGGGAACTTGAGATTTGGCCCAAATGCTAGAGGGCTTTCGGATACCCGCGGGTACCCGTGGGTGATTTCCTAAATCCGAATCCGACCCGAATCTTCGCGGGTACCCAACCCGAAATACCCGCGGGTACAAAATAGAACCCGAACCCGACGGGTGCAGAACCCGCGGGTACCCGACCCCGCGGGTATGATTGCCACCCCTACCTGAATATGTTGTTTATGTGTCATTGGAAAGTGAACTGGCACAGGTACGGCTATGAGCACTGAGCAGAGTTATTACAAAGGTAGGTTAATTAAATGAAGGAGTCAAACTGTAAAGTCTAATAAAACAAAAAGTATCTTGCCTGGTTATCCAGCATTCCGGATTCACTCCATGCTTGCCTCTACTGGCTGTCACTCTGCTCGATTGCTGGATGATAGAGTTTTGTCTAGATCATCTTAGGCTAATTAGCCTCTGGACTCATGGGTAAATTGGTTTGTTTGTCAAACTGTCTGTGAACTTATTTTTGGTTAATTTATAGTGTTGATTTTATTTCAATGATAATAAATTATCCTCCTCTGCTATCTTTTGAGAATTATGCATTTTTAAATCATTTTTAAATTCTCTCCTTATATGTTGTAGGGGACGGATGGCTCGGCTGCAGGCTCAGTAGGAGGTGATGGGTCACAAAGTGCTGGCGACAATAGTATACCTCCTCTAGTGAATGAGCAATTTGATGATGTCCTAAACTTAGGTGGAGGCTCTAGTTAGTCTTTTTTCATTAGTAATTTGTGCTTTGAAGTCTGGTCCTGAAGTTTGCTCTGTTGTCATTGGTTAGGAAAAGTTATCGTGTTGTTTGTCTTTGTTCTTGTCTGGTTGTGAACATTATGATGTAAGTTTGTCTGGATGCGTGGTGCTAGTTCTTGGCTGTTGGCTAGCTGGGGGTGTTTGTTGGCCTAGGGCATCATGAATGGACGTTAACTGTTTCTTCCAGTTTGTATGGATCAATAGAATTCTGGTTTCTATATATTATCTGGTTCGTATATATTGTGATGTGGTTTGTATGGATCAAATGAATTCTGAATTTTACTTTTTTTGCTGCACCCAGCTATTTTCGTCGGCCCACATAAAAGCCGATTTAACATGTGATCGATATTTTAAATCGGCCCAAATATGGATGCAGAAAAAAGAACCACTATTTTAATCGGCTAAACATCTTGCCGATTTAAAATATGATCTATATTTTAAATCGGCTCAACTACTGCATCAAGCGAAAATATGAGCTGTATTTTCGTCGGCTCAACTCAAGCTGACGACAATATCCTTAATCCACGTCAGCTCGCCGTGTCAGGTCGTGACGCACTACATTTTCGTCGGTTATATTAGGCCGACGAAAATTGACTGATTTTCGTCAGTTTTTTGTCGTCGGCCAATTTTCGTCGGCCGGCCGACGAAAACAACTATTTTCGTCGATTTTAGGCTTATCTTCGACGGTTCTTGGCCGACGAAAATTGATCAGTTTACTGTAGTGGATGGTCTCTACAGGAATTACCCAATCCCCGACAGATAGAGATAACAAACTTATCTAGTCGTGTCATGCATAATCGTGTGCATGCTACTAGCCGGCCGGAATCAAGTCTATACATGATTAGATAAAAAGAAAAAAATGATCTTATCTACACATGCAAGTAAATATTTAATGAAAATGATGTGTATAGCAACTCAAAGGTATATGGCAACTCAAAAGCTGTATGCGTGTAGCATATGTAAAAAGAATCGCCGTGCAATATTTGGAAATAGAATCGGCCGATTGAGATAAGAGTCTGATACGCCGCAGATCACACATACTGTTTTGTGGGAGAAGAGAACGGACCATTACCATCAACTCGTAATTAGAAGTAGTAGAGATACTATCTAAAAACTATTGATTTTAATTTTTATTTTTCAAAACTATAGATCTTATAAAACTTGTGTTACAAAACTAAATATTTTAAAATCAATTGTTCTTGCAATAAATCTAACAATATGAACCTACGCGGTAGTATCACACGTCCCTATTTCCCGTTTTCTCATAGATAAGGTTGTTATACATGCAAACAATGTTAGGCCTGTTAAAAATATGATCAATTTTAAAGTATATAGTTTTATATGATATAAATCCTTCTAAAATCTGTAAGTTTGTAAAGTAAGATCTAAATTTAGGCTGGGCATTCGGTTTTTCGGTTTTTCGGTTCGGTTTTTCGGTTTTTAAAATTCGGTTTTTAGATCCGTAAACCGAACGAAACCGAATAACCGAAAAACCGAACGAATAAACCGAATTAATTCGTTCGGTTTTTCGGTTATTCGTTAACCGAAATTCCAACCAACAGGAGCAATCAGGACAGTACTGATCTAAGCTGCGCAATGCAGAGTTGGCTCATCAGAAGTTCAGACAACAAAAGCGACTGCAGATCTAAGCTAAAAGGATCTAGCTAATGGGCACCTCCAATGGGGCCAAAACTCATAAGGAACGTACAAATCGAACCAACGGAAAGCCAGTACACCTGCTGTAGATCTTACAATTCTTAGGAATATCAAGAATTCACATGTCTAAAGCTCAAACAGCTACTTTCAAAGTACCAGAAAGAAAATGAGCACCACATTCACACGATATATCTCACACAAAGGTGCAAGTAACATTAGAGAAACATATATTTCTGAAGCATTCGTCGGCCAAAACGAAGAAAATAGATGCAAGGCGAACTGGAACTAGAAATCACAATAGGGAAGCCCTCTCAAGCTACTAATTCTTGCACACACGCAGCCCTGAATTCATGATATCCCTACTGCTCCAAAAAAACACCACTGCAGTAAATCAGTAATCGAACACAGATTTCATGACAAAGGGAAATCACTGATGCCCAGCTCCGGCCGGGAGGGTGACGACGCCTGGGAATGGAAGCCGGGAGGGCGGCGAAGTGGCGGAGTGGACTGGCGGGGCCTGCGTCACCTCGTCGGCTCAGGTATGGAAGGACAGATGGCGACTTCCGACTGGCGAAAAGGGAGGGCGGCGGCGCGGCGCGGCGCTGGCGAAACCTGGGGGCACCGCTAGTTCGCCCGCTGCGCTGGTTCGTCCGCTGTAGTCGGCAGACTCGGCACCGCTAGTTCGCCCGCTGCGCTGGTTCGCCGACGCCGCTATGGGTAGCCAGGGTAGGGTTTGCTGTTGCTGCGATTGGGAATTGGATTTGGGAATTGAAGGCGTCTTGGCGAACTTGTGGGTCGGTCTGTCGGTGACTGGGCCTGGGCTGAGGCGCTGAGTCGCTGAGGAGTTAGGCCGACTGACTAAATTCGGTTCGGTGAAGCGGTAATTCGGTTTTCATGACTAAAAAACCGAACCGCAAACCGAATAGTATCAAAATAAAAACCGAACTGAAAACCGAAAACCGAAAAAACCGAAATTTACGGTTAATTCGGTTCGGTTCGGTTCGGTTTTTCGGTTTCGGTTTAAAAGTGCCCACCCCTATCTAAATTATAGTTCTATCTCATTTTCTTTTGCCCAGTCAAGCTTGAGGATGTCATCTTTTATTTTGAGACTTTAACCCGAGAAAAGCGTAAAATTATAAAACATGCTTTGAGAGGAGAAAGCGTAATAAGTAAGAAAAACGCTTTCATAGCCGGGAACATATCCTGTGCAACCAGAGAGTTGGTGAAACCACGGTGCAACCCAACTAGAAAAAGTTTCAAAAATTTTGAAAAAATCATGCTCATGATAGTTTGTCTTTTTATTACCCAGCACAGGACGAATTTCATCATGAAATTCGTATATGCTAGAAGTTACAAAAAAGACAAAGTTGATCATGTACATCCATGATTTTTTCAGAATTTTTGAAACTTTTTCTAGTTGGGTTGCACCGTGGTTTCAATTGAACTTCTGATTGCACTGACAGATATTTTTCCTTCATAGCCACCCCTTAAAGCCACTCTCGTCCCCAAATCCTCCTTCCTCACATCTTCAAAACCACCACAAACCTCCTTCCAGCACCAACTCCAGTGGCGGGATCTGAAGGTCGGCGTGGCAGCGTGATCCGGAGGTCGCGGCTACAGCAGCGAGATTCGGAGGTCGCCGCAGCGGCGCTGGTGGGATCTGGAGGTCGGTGCGGCGGCGGCGGCAGGACGTCGGCGTGGTGCTTGCCGTCGGTTACGAGCTCGCCGTGGTGGCCGAGGTGAGGAGGCCGTCGCGACGGTGTTCCATGGCCTACACTCGCTTGACGCCTAGGAGCTCTGGTGGAGGCTGCCTGGGAGCTACCCAGGGTGGCAACGAAACACAGCCCCGGCAGGCTCCTGGTCAGGCGCGTGCGAGCCAGGACGCGAACCAAACATGCCCTAGGCCTCTCGGCAGCGGCAGTCGCGGCCTCCGTTTACCTCCGTTAGTCCGTGTCCGTGGCTTGCCGCGCGGCCTGCACCGCCCATGTGCTGCTGCAGTTAGGGCTGTAAAAAAAGCTCGAGGCTCGCGAGCACCCGAGCTCCGAACGAGCCGAACTCAAGCTCGAACTCGAGCTCACAAGCCTAACCAAGCCGAGCTCGAATAGTTCACGAGCCTACTCGAGCCTGGATATGATCGAGCTTGTTTAAATCGAGCTTTCTCGAGCAGGCTCGGCTCGAGCTCGGCTCGTTTACAGCCCTAGCTGCAGTGACGCTCGTCCACGGATGCGACGGTCCCCGCCAGTAGAACTAGGATAACACGTACAAATGGTTGGGCCGTCCCACTTGAGCCGGCCTGTGGCGGTATTGTGAGCACGGTACCATTTAAACGTAAATAGATCATGTCGGTATGATCCAAGAGGGCAGATCGTGCCTGGCCCGCACGTATAGTGCCGGGCTAACATGTCCGTTGAGGTCGTTTGGCATGTTTACCATGGCATGGCTCATTTAGGTCTGTTTTAGATTTTGAAAATTCTAGCTATTGGTAGCTGTTGGAGTCTAAAAAAATCCAACAATTTTTTGGATTTTTTTCAATTTTTTTACACCTTTTCATCTTTTTACTTCTTTTCATTTTTTTTTTTGAATTTTTGGGGCCAAACGAGCAGGTCTCGGCATAGCACGGTCCAGCTTATCAACCCATGAGTACTCGTGTCAACACAACATGGGAATCACTGGGCTATGCTTAGCCCGTGGCCTTGGCCTGCAGTACGACCCGCTGGCTAGCCGCGCTTTCGTGACCGCACCTAAATATACCATACCACGCGTTAAACGTGCAATACCATATCAGGTGGCCCTTTTGGCCATCATTAATTACACGGTTAAAAAGAAAGGATTACACGGTAATGAGTCGATCTCAAATTAAACTTGATCGCACCGAAGTTCATCGGATGCATGTGCGACATGGTGATGATTGTGTTATTTGTGTACGATTAGGTTGAGGGTAATTTTAAGCTAACAAATTTAAAGACATCCTTGTAAGATATTATGTGTCATATTTTTCATCTAACTTCAACTTTCCTCCTTCCCCCTTCTCTACTCATTTTCTCTACCTCACATCATGCCTCTCTAACAAAAAAAAATTAAAATTAAAAATTTTAAATAGAAAATTTTAGCTTGAAAAAATTCAACTAAAAAAACTAAATTGCAAAATTTCAAATTAAAAAGTATCTACCTGAAAAAATTTTAATCGAAAAATTCCAAATTAAAAAGTTAACTAAAAAAGTTTCAACTCAAAAAGTTTTAAATCAAAAAATTTCAAATTATAAAGTTTCAACTTGGAAAATTTTAAATAAAAAAATTCCTAAAACTTTCGTTAAAAAAATTTCCATTCAACAAATTTTCAGTTCAAAAAGTTTTGATTAAAAAATTTTCAAAAGTGATTAAATTTTTTTAAAAACTTGGGAAAAATTGAAATACAAAAACTATTTTAAACTTAAGAGAAAGTGGATGAATGAGGGGTTGCCACAGAGGGTCTTGAAAGGGAAAGGAATTAGAAACTTCATAAGAAGATAACTTTTGGGGGAAGAAAGTAAGGAAGAAGGAATGATACGCTGCCACTGTCAAGAGAAGAGGGCGTTTGGTGAGGACCTCAAATTAGCAGTTTTGCCAAATCCAAACTCTCTCTCACGAGACCTCTTGTACTGGGACAGCTTAACCCAGGTTACGGAAAACCCGGAGGACATAGTGAAAACTACTAGCTTCAACGTATCCCTTGAGAAATTGAGAACAGCACCGTTTCAACATGGACGTGGAGACAACACGACACCAAGCTCGTAATTGACAATCTAATTGCGCACCAAGCTCTTCGTTCCCACCACAGCGGCGGCGCTCTTGCGGGCATCGCCGTCCAGACCGCGGCGAGGCGCCGGCGATTGATCGTCGCCCGCGTCGCAGTAGCCCTTGAGCATGTCCCCCTCCTCGGGGGTGAACCCGATGACAGACAGCATGGCTTCGGCGGCCCAGCAGCGCTGCTCGATCACGCGGATGGCGCGGCAGCACCCGGGGCCCAGGTACGCCTCGCCGTTGAGGAAGAAGAGGATGATCTCCCCCGTGCACGACTTGATCTCCATCAGCGCCTCCCAGCACTGCTGCTGCTGCGACCCCTCGCCGTCCAGCCGCTCAGCCAGGCCCCAAGTAGGTGCTGCGGACGTCGCCCGTGCACCCACCGCCGCCGCCGCTGCGGTGCTGGCGACGGCGAGCAGCGCCAACAGGAGCATGACAAGGAAAGGTTGGGGAGAAGAAGACATGGATGGCGATGCGATAGTGCTGGTGCGACGGAGCGATGTGCGAGTGTGTGTGGATGGATGCTGATGCATGGACAGTGAGGTAGCTGCGCGCGCGCTGTATTTATATATGATGCAAGTAGTAACGTTCAGGCAAGCGAAGAGGCTTAAGTTTCGGAACGTGCAAGTGCATATTCATAATAGGCAAGGTTGAAATAATCTGCTGCATAATACTCCTAGTAAGATAGTGGAGTGGAAATTGTAACTTACAGAATATGAAAGGCTCCAGTAACACAATATGGTGGATTAATTATTCATAGATGTACGTAACACAAAAAGGTGATCACAAAAATTACTTTTGAAATTGCAAAAATGCATTTGAAAAATGCACTGAAATAGCATGTGCCAGTAGAATGAAAAAATTGGCCAATATATCTTAGCTATATATATAGGAAAATGATTCCATACTCCTGGGTGTATGTACTCCCACCTTCAGTATATCGTTTAAATGATGTTGTTATACCTCTTTATCCTTTTGAGTATACTCTAATACTGATATAAGATACTCCAAAGTGAGTTCCACGAAAAATTTCATCAAAGTCCACCCTTTATAGCATTGTTTGTTTATATATTCCTTTTACATATGGAAAATGGTATGTAGCAAAAAAAAATAAAGGGTTTTGATGAATTTTTTTCAATTATGTCGCATCGAAGTATCTTAGAATTATTATTGGAGTATACCAAAAATGATAAAGGAGTATAAAGCATTCATTTAAGTGGTATATTAGAGGTGGGAGTATGTACTCGATATATATATATATATATATATATATATATATATATATATATATATATATATATATATATATATATATATATATATATATAGGAAAATGGTTCTATACTCACAGTATCGTACTCCCACCTTCAATATCTTTGCTTAAATGATATTATTATACCTCCTTATTCTTTTGAGTATACTTTAACATTGATTATAAGATACTCCAAAGTGAGTTCGACAAAAAAATTCATCAAAGTCCACCCTTTATAGCATAATTTGTTTATATATTCTTTTCACATATGTAAAAGTGTATATAGCAAAAAAATATAGGGCTCCGATGATTTTTTTCAACCATGTCACATTAGAGTATCTTAGAATCATTATTGGAGTATATCGAAAATGATAAAGAAGTATAATACTGTCATTTAAGTGGTATATTGAAGGTGGGAGTATGTACTCCCGAGAGTACGAAAAAGGCTTCCTATATATATATATATATATAATTGTTTGACGATGATTAAAAGTCTATTATTTATTTGGACCTTCAATTGTTCGCGATTATACTCTATTAATGGGTCTATAATACGAAAAGTTCATAATACATAGAATGAAGCTCACTCATATCCTAACCGCAGTTAAGTCTTCGATCAATTCAGTCAAGTTGGTCAATAATTTTGCTTGACACTAGTCATCCATGACCAGTGAAATAGTCACCCTGACTAGTGAGCTGGTCAGGGACAAGCGGTTATCCCTGCACATATCTCCAAATGGATAGTTATCTGACAGGTATGCATAACTATTTGGGAGTTATCTCTGAAAAAAAACCTTTGTCGAGAAGACACTATTTGGTACGTAGAGAGACACCTCTCAATTATACTCATCCCTCTAGAGAATAGCTGTTGCCTCCTTATCTAGCATAAATAGGGAGCCTATCCATATCATTAAAGGCATGGCCGAATAGGTAATCAGATAGAAATTCTGTAATTCTTGTACTCTATAAGATCGCTTGGCTAATAAAGAAGCAATTCCCATATTTGTTTCCACCATCTTGTTTACTAAGAGCCCACAATCATATTTTCATAAGCTCGATTAAGAGACCCTAGGTCTTGAACATCGACAGTTGACACTAGAAGAAGGGCCTCTAGTGATTAAGGTGTTGAAATTTCCCACAATGGATGAAGAAACAATCTCGCCGACTATGCTGATCTAGGTGAAAACAACTATCCTACAGAAGAAGAATGTCAGTGTGATTTCTATTTCAAATATATTTCCAAAGAAGAATCGGCAAAGATTCAGGCTGAGATCGAAGCAGAAGGACAACCATTTGATACATCAAAAGGTGAGTGTGATACTATTCCTACCACAGTTTCGTTAGCAGATGCCCATGAAGTGCATCTCATGGAGATTGATAATAAACATACTTATAATAATAATAATATTCTAGAAAGCTCAACCTCGAAAAGATTGCCTGCAAGATTTTGATTATACCTTGTCTTCAGATGAAGATGGAGCATTAATACCCTTTGTCTGTTCTGGATTCTGTGCTTGCGCAGTTACCAGCGAGATAGATGAGCAACGGGCGGAACATGAAGAAAATGAAGTCTGTGAACCGGTAGAAAAAGCTACTCAAGAGCGACATGAACATCTTATGGCATCAAAATAGAAGGTTGTGGAGGAGGCAAAGTGATATTACTTCAACAACCAACCAGGATCGTCCCAAAGACCAAACCCTTCAAGAGGATGCCCTCAACATATTCTTCCAGTTACACTGCCTCCTAGGGCGACAGTGAGAGACTTGAATTCAGTTCCTAGTATCTCACAAGGAACTACATCTATGGAAAGAATTCACATTTTTATTAGTGAAATTCTTAACCAACCAATGGAATGGGATGACATGCTCAATGTGACAATTGTTAAATCCCTAGCCGCTGATTTACGAAAGACTACCGATGAAGTACAGGTTACATCTTATCTTCAAAATCTCAAACTGATTCTTGTATGGAACATTCCTCATTTAGTCGACACTGGTGAAACACCAGTAGCCAGTGGAGAAATGGACCATGTCGGACAAGCATTTTTGAATGTCTTACCCCAGGTGAAATTCCTACTCATGGTCGACAACAATCTCGTTCTCTAGATTATACGAAAAATGTTCCTAATATACGAACTCGTTTGGGTCTCTACATAGGATGCAAAGCCTACTCCTCAAGGCTTCGAGATGTTACCTAGGTTGAAAAATTCAAGCCAGGTCACTTAGAAAGTTTTGATGGAACTCAAAATCCATCAGAGTTCCTTCAAGTTTATACCACTGCCATCCAAGTTGCCGGTGGCGATGAGAAGGTAATGGCCAATTACCGCCATATTGTTTTGAAAGGATATGCAAGAACTTGGCTGTTTAATCAACCAAAAAGTTCTATTTTCAGTTGAAAAACTTGCGCCATGAAATCTTGAATGACTTTAAAAGTTGTTACGCAAAACCTAGAAAGGAAGATGATTTACATCATTTTCGTCAAACTTACGGCGAAAATTTACATCAGTTTATTAAGAGATTTGTAGAAATTCGTAATACAATCCCTAATATTTCTGACAAATATGTAATTTGGGCATTTAAATAAGATGTACGCTACAAGCGTTTTACAAAGACCTCAATATTCATCCACCCTCTACCATATTAGAACTATTTGATATGGCAGATCGATATTTGAACGCGCATGAGGCTATAGAGTGAAATCGTATGGTTAATAAGGACCATACATTGCCACAACCTAATCTGCAGGAGTTAGAGGACAAAAAGTACAAGAAGACATCCAAATTCGAAGATCGTAAGGGAGAGAATAACAAAAAGAGCAAAATGAATGCTCAAAGAGAGGATGTAGGCGTTTCCGAACAACCTGCATGCTCTAAGGGACGCATAGATGACTTTTACTCTCGCAAGAGTTGTAAGGATAGGCGCTCGAGTCCATTACATAAAGCACCCGCACACGATTTGCCAAATTGCCATACCTGGCAGGGACACATGGATGCTTTTACTCTCGCAAGAGTTGTAACATCTCAATTTTTAGATTATTGAATTCAATATAGTTTTCATAAATTTTATGAATTTTTGAGATTTTTCTAGAATTTACTTGGATGTCTTTATTATTATTGAATATGGCATATTATGGGAATTATTTAAATAACAAGAAATTTTACATAAACTTTTACCAAAATATTTTATTTGGGTTCTAAATGTCTTAAAGTATTATTGAGAATTTTTCTAGAATTTATTTTAACAATTGTATTATTTTATACAAATTGTTTCATTTTATGAAATTAAATTTATTCAGAAAAGGTTTTAAAAATTATATTAACAGTATCGAGCCACAACTCGTATGGCCCAGTCTTGTGTATGCTCGGTCTGGCCCAGTTCCACTGAAGCCCAGCCAAGTCGTGAAATCCGTGTCACTGTCGTTGGATTTAGATCAAACGGCTGCGATGAGTTCGAAACCCTAGTTTCTAGATCTATTGGATCTTTGTGTGTGGTTGAGATTGCTTTAGGCTTGGTCACATCCGACTACTCATCATGCGACATGGCGGCTTCCTAGTCATCGTCCTCGATCCGCTTTCGAGCTGGACTCTGGGCGCCGTCGCCATGCCCACCATGGACATGGAGTGCATCCCCGGTAAAGCACAAACTCCTAGAACTTTATTAGTTGAGCTCCGGCAATGCAAAACTTCGTGCAACTCAAACCCGATGTCCTTCTACCGAGAACCGCCTCCGTTTGCCCTAATTTCTTCATTTCCTCCGTGCGTCATAGAGAATGTTTTCATCGATTTTCCACTAGTGAAGGTCCTTTTGAGTCATTACGCACGTCTACGGGTTTGTCGTTGCGAGGCACATCTGGTGCGCGTGATAACATCGTCAGGATTTCGCTATATCCACGGATCACCATGTGACTTGTCGCCATCAGAGAAAAAGGGCTCGCCATTGCTATTTCAGTGCTCCGATCAAGGATTTGACTATGTCATCAAGTGCATGATAGCAAGACCTAGCCGTAGGTTCCCTTCTTTCTCACCGACGGTGACCCTAGGTCCCTGCGCCATTGTCGTTGACATGTCATCCCCCGATGATCGACATGTGGACGCCACGTCGATTGCATCGCCAGTGCCACATCAGATCTATTCACTCATGTGGCATTCGGTCATGCTCACGTGTCTGTCTGGTCAGCTTCTGCATGGACCTGTGTAACATTCCAATTTTTGAATTCTTTGTGCTCGAATTTCAAAATCCGAAACCGTAGCAATTTTCCCAAATTAATTCCAGCTTAAAATGAATTTTCCAAAAAAAAAAGGATTTAATATGATTAATACAAACTTCAAATTAATTAGTTCTTATTTTTATTGGGTTCCTTCTGTTTTATTGAATTTTTCTGTATTTTCGAAGATTTTTCGAGATTTGTTTGCTATTTAATTGAATTATTTGAAGTTTATTTGGATTTTCTGAATTCTTAATAATTCCTAAATACTGTAATTCTTTTTTTTGGGCCGTCTTCACCATTCATCCCTCGCTCGGCCCACTCGTGTTCGCTTCGGCTAGATCCACCACGGCTCGTGAAACCCATTTCTCCGCACTACCGTCACAATCGAAAACCCTAACCATCGACATCGTCTCGGTAGTCGATCGTTGATCCAACGGTAGAGATGCGCACCGCCACTCACAGTCAAAAACGAAACCCTAGAGCTCGCCCGTCCGATCCCGATCCCGGCCAAGAATACGCCACGTCGCCAAACCGCCGCCGCCATGCGAGCCTAGCTAGCGCAACCATCTCGACTTCTGTGTCGTTTTGCGCATTCCAAGGACTATTTAAGGCAGCGCCGCACATCTCCCGAGTTTCGCCGCTTCGCCCCGCACCCGCCGGCCCTAGCCATCTCACCTGAGACGCCGTCGACTGTGAGAACAACCTCGCCGAAGTTAGCCCTTGTGCCAAAGACCTTCCGCCGCCTCTATCTTCTACCCCGGTGAGCCTTCGCCGCATATTTTGGTCGCGTTGAGTTCATCTCGTCACCCTCTTTTAGATTCGCTAACTCTTTTGCTCAATCCGTCACCCTTTCGCCGTGTGGCACATCGTCTTCCCCAGTCCCGGTGGGTCTGCGCCGTGCCTCGCCGTCACGCTTGCTTCACCAGCCATCGCCGTCGGATCCTTCAGCAAAGGCCAGATCTGCTCCACGTGTTCTCACTGGTAAGCCGTTGAGACAACCGCCTAGTCATACTCCACGTGTCACCCCGTGTCAGCCATGTGTCCGCTGTGTGGCGTTGCATGTCAACCACGTGTGTGCCATGCCGTCGCCAGCAGGCCGCATCATCATCCGCACCGCCATGTGGCATCACGTGTAAACCACGTTCGTGCCATAGCATCGCCTGGTCAGCCCTAGTTCGCCATGTGACAGCCACGAAGCGCCACGTCTGCGCCATGTCACCACTACACGCGCACATGTTAGCCAAGTCAACAGAAAACCGTGAACCGGGTGCACGTAGACTGAGTCTATGACATATGGACCCCACATGTCAGCGAACATATTTCATATTTTCTGATTTAATCCGAATTTCCAGCCAATCGTAGCGCGACACGTGTCGGTCCCATTTATTTTCTGATTTTCTCTCCCAATTAAACTTCGGAAGGCCCGTTCTCCTCCGTTAGAACTCCGATTAGAACGATTCAAATTTCTAAATTCATCTAAAATCAAGATCTATCTTTTGGTGTATTTATTTTGAATTTTGGATTTTATTTATTTTGTTTTATTTATTTGTGTCTCGATTCGCGTGTTTCGCGTGTAGACGACGCACCGGTTGAGCGAGCGGAGCATCCGGCGGAGGTAGCAGCAGCGGGAGAGGTTGAAGGCAAGTCTTCCTTGACCATATTGAACCCAAGTTTATGAAATGCTATTTTGTTTTAATTATTGCATGCTTATTATTTGCGTACTGTACTTTAATGTCATTTTAAATGCTTAGATAAATGCAAATTGTTATAACCACATTGATATTCATTTTGACAACCATTGATACCCTAGGAAAATTAAGTACTGATAATAATAATCATTTTGTATTATGGGACGGTAGAAAATGCTTAGCCATGCTTAATCACGTCGGTACCTTACCATTATGGAAATGCTTTCATATTTGATTCAAAATGAATTGTGGAAATTATGGCAATTGGTGTTGCGGTATTAATTTGAAAATAAAAGTGAAAAATGGTTTAGACAAGGCGGATTGGTTGTATGGCGGTGCGGGATGCACAAAATTTTGGAATGTGATTGTCGCCTAGTCAATTAAGGACCTATTGTGTGTTACCATGGGCCATGCTATACAATACAACCACATGTCTATTATGGAGTGCGACTGGCTAAGTAATTTGCATGTATCGTTATTTGACTCGCCATTTGGGTTGTGCGGTTTTCGAGGGTACTTGCAAGGTGCAAGAGGGGCTTCAGTCTTGGGCGGTTAGCCCTAACAATGATGAAACCTTAGCGGTAGTCGGTAGCGGTATTATGCATTGTAAAGGCCTTGTCATGATCTCATTGCGGCACACCAAAGGAAGTGTGTCAATATCTTGGTGAAAGGGTTTGATCATGTCGTGTGGGTAAAGTGTACCAACTCTGCAGAGTCAAAACTACTTGAGTAGCCGTGCCCACGGACAAGGGCAAGCGTGGAACGTTTTCACATAGTAGATTTTCTGGTTTTTGGTTTTAAATGAAAAAATGATGATTTGGTTTAAAATGAAAATGTGGTTGGGAATCCGCGAGCGGCGAGAGCTCCGGGTTTTAGTTTGGCAGTTGGAGCCAACCAGGTAGTTGGAACCTGGAAAATTGTTATACTTCAATTTAATTAATTATGCTATTTACATTTTGTTAAATGCTGCTTTATGAATTTAGTACTTGTATTTAAATTTTAAATTCCTGCTTTATGCAAAATGAACCATATATGCCATCCTTTGTTTAAGCCTTGCATTTAGTTATTTGCATTAAGTTTCCAAGACTTGCTGAGTATGTTGCATACTCACCCTCGCATTTCATCGCGGGGCTACTTATTCCATAAAGCAGATGAGGAGGACAGAGCTAGCTATCCCAGAGCGTGTATCCCACCGTTCGACATCTGTGGTAAAGACTTTGATGAGGAGGATGACTCGATCTTCTAGGGAGCGTACCCCAGTCGGTTGCCTGTGGGCACACTGATTGGCTCTTTTTGTTGCTACATTTTCCGCTGATACTTTCACACTTAAGCCGTAAGGCTCGATACTTGTAATAATGTGATGATGTTACTCTCTTTTGTTTATTTACTGTTAATTACTCGTGATATGTCTATGTTATCATCACTGTATGAGCTGTGTGTGCTAGCTGTTTCTGGACTAGCACGGTGGAAACACATAGGGGTCGGATTTGGTAATCCAGGTCCCCACAACCTGCCTGTCAGTTTGATGAACCACAGGTCCATCGGGCCCACAGTAGACCGATGGATCTGATGGACCAAGTCCATAGAGCCAAGTGACGTGTCAACTTTTGATTAGCCCAAATCATGTGCTGATGCAATAAATCAGATTTTTCAATATAAAAATAATTCAATTAATTCGGTATTTTCTATTTTCTATATATTTCTTTTATTTTAATCTTTCGTGAGCCCGTTCTCCCTCATACGAACTCTGATTGAGGTAATTCAAATTTTTAAAAAATTTAAAATGAGATATATTTGCTAGTAAACATTATTTGATTTTCAGAGTTTGTTTGCTCTCTGTTTTAGTATTTATTTGGTGATTTCTCTTGTTATGCGTAGACGTTGAAGTGCTCAAAGTGTCCAAGGAGGAATCATTGAGCCAAGAGCAAAGTTTAAAATAAGAATAAGGGATTTTCTAAGGCAAGTTATGCTTTTGATCATGTTGAACCCAGTTTTACAAAAGTTCTACGTTGATTTAAATTATTACATGTTATTTTATGTATATAATTGTTTTCAAAATAGTTTGAATCTAGTTATTCAACCCAATTGAAATATACCTATTTTGTCATTTGTATGCTATAATTATTTATCATTCTAGGATGGTTCAATATTAGTTGGTTGCTATTAGAGATCAACATGGGTTAGTTAGACCATGTTTAGTATGCTTAGCCACGCCACGTATAACTCATGTTTTGGAATATCAAATTAATCTTAATTAATGAAATATGAAACATGTTTATAGAATTGGAGTGTTAGGTGTTGTTAGACAATGATGTTGAGTTGTACATATCACACAACGATGTTGACTTGTTGATGGCATGTGGTGTATGGTAATAAACTAGGGTGGTAAATAATTTAATTAGGGCAAGTGGCAATGGGTAGAATGTCAAGATGGTCCAGAATGGCAAAGAGTTTGTGGAAGTCTTGCCTCGATCAATCTAAGGACTTAACCTTGCAAGCCTTTGAACTAAGTCAAATATGCAACCACATGTCTGGGATGGGACGGATCTAGCTGATTAATTTACAATATCTTAGCTTGGTACTACTAGTGGTGGTGAGTCTCGGGTTATACGGATCAACTCACATGGCGCAAGAGGGGGCCCTGTTGTGGTGGTTATAACTCTTCAGTGTTAAAACCTTAGCGTATCGATAGTATTAGGTTAAGAAGGCTTTGTCATGATCTCTCTGCGGCACACTATAGGAAGTGTGTTAAGACGTTGCAGAAAGAGACGATCATGTCGTGTGGGTAAAGCGCATAACCTCTACAGAGTGTGAAATCTATTTGAATAACCATACTCACGGTATTGAGTAATGCTCGGGAATTACAGTTAAGGAATATATTTTATAGAATGAAAACTAAGAAAGGGAGGCTGGATGCAATTGGAAAGTTGAAAATATGATTTAGGGCTGGAAGCTATGTTTACTTGAGAAATACTTGAAAGTTATTTTTTATTGTTACTTATTTTACAGTCATTTCAATCTATTTATTATATTCATTTGTAAATGCTGCTTTATTGCAAAATAGTCATATCGGCTATTCATTTAGAATAAGCCTTGTATATAGTTATGTTAGAACTGCATTCTATTCATAATTTGTTGAGTGCTTTCAGTACTCACCCTTGCCAACAACAACATCACTAGCTGAGGAGGGGTCTATACCAACTCTTGAAGACGATTATCCAGAAGAGACGAATGTTTAAGGTGCAAGCCTCGTTAGTTACTTGTGGTATACTGAGGGGTTTATCTATGTTTTCATTCCATTGTAGATTTGTCGAAGGTTAGAAATCGACAATAAACTTATAGCTTCAGATACCTTCGAATTAGCAAAGTCAGGCACAAAATTGAGAGAACACAATGTAGACAGGCACAAGCCTCTGGATGGAGTAATACCCTACTCCTGTGTGGATGATGTATGGAGTCGATGAACAGAGTACAAAGTAGAACACCTAGCTCTAATTATAATGAAGATTGAATTTGGGGGTGGCTAAGTTATGGCTAAGGATTTGACGAAGCATAATTGTCAGCTCTTGGATGCTCTGCTCAAAAGGTCTTATCGCTTGTCTAGCTCTGGATGGCTTGTAGTCTGAGAATTGCTTGTCCTCCTGGAAATGCCTACCCTTGTCCTTATATAGTCAAGGTAGCCCTGTCTCAGGTCGAGTTGTAGTCAATTTGGGATACCAGATCATAGCCGATGAGGAGTCTATCGTCGTGTGATCTTCGCAGCATATCCAAACTTTCTTTAATATCAGGCGTACATGAGTTGGTTTCCTCGTAACGGGAAAACGATCGAGTCCTTCCTTGTATGGAGGTACCATCTTCGTGTATATCTTATCCCATTGAACTGGGCCTACGATATCCGTAGTTTTCAAATGCTTGCTTAAGCATATATGGCATAGTCTTTAAGTTTTTGGTGCATGCTCATACCCCATATTTAGATATTCGACAAGATTAATATGTTATTCACAGTTTAGCCTTGCGAGACATAGTCATGTAAGTTGACCATAAGGTCATTCGATAGGTATTATTTAATATATAAAGTCTTTTACTATGTTTTTCGCTGTGTATGATTGTGATATTCATCTATGTTGAGATTGTATGCACTAGCATGATTCTGGACTAGTGTGATATACATAGGGGGGTCTGAATTTGCATATTCGGGTCTCGACAAGAGTCCTATGTTGACCTTACCAAAAGGGCAAAGGGGTAATGATGTAGATGGTGACGAAGACATGGGTTATCAAAACCAGATAATTATGTCAACGTCATATTCGGAGGATCATCTGCATACGCATTAAAAAGTCAATTCAAAACTGCTTGGAGGGAGGTCAATAATATTGACACTCACACACGGAAACCTGAGTACCCCCAAGTGGTCGGATGTTGCTATTACATTTAATAAGTAAGACTATCCAAAATGTACATCAGTTCCTCAAAAACTTTCATTGGTAGTTTCACCCACAATTAGTAACTATAAGGTAGGAAGAGTTTTAATTGATGAGGGTGGGGTAGCTCTTTGGATTACCTTTTTATTCACACTTTAGATGAAATACAAATTCCTAATTCTAATATTAGATTTGTTACCAAACCATTTTATGGGATTATGCCTGGTACATCAATAACTCCTATGGGATAGATCATATTGCTTGCCACCTTTGGAGATGCCAATAATTTTATAATGGAATTGATTTCATTTGAAATTATTGATTTTGATTCAGTATATAATGCCATTTTGGGTAGACCTTCACTGACAAAATTTATGGCAGTTACTCATCACGCTTACAAGGGTATAAAATTCCTGGTCTTAAAGGTGTGATTAATGTGCAAGTTAATCAAGTTACTGCACTCAATTGTGATCGCAAATTGCTACAAATTGTCGATTAGTTACCGCTAAATGATGCTATTGATACAGTAAAACCTTATAAGGCTAAAAAGCCTAACAAGATAGAAAAACTAAAAACAATTCCTCAGCCAAATGAACACATCAAACAAGTTCCCATTGACCCAGCCGACCATTCAAAACTATTCGGATTGGGTCAAGAATGGATGCTAAATAGGAAGATGCACTAATTGCTTTTCTCCGGGCTAACACAGATGTGTTTGCATGTAAACCATCTAACATGCCTAGGGTCCCAATAGAAGTAATAAAGTACAAGTTAGCCATATGACCTGACATACGACCAGTAAAGTAAATGCTTAGGTGATTTGCTCCTGATCGGCAAGAAGTCATCCGATAAGAGTTGGATAAACTCTAGGAAGCTGATTTTATTCGTAAAGTTGGTCATCCAGATTGGCTTGCAAATCTGGTTATGGTCAAGAAAGCAAACAATAAATGGCGTATGTGCATCGATTTTACTAGTTTAAATAAAGCTTGTCCAAAAATTAATTTTCCTTTACCCCAAATTGACTAACTAGTTGGCTCACCATTGAGTTGCGAACTGATGAGTTTCTTGGATGCATTCTCAGGTTATCATCAAATAAGCTTTGCATGAGAAGATGAAGAGAAAACTTCATAACCATGTTTGGCTTCTACTTTTATAAGAAGATGCCATTTGGGCTAAAAAATACTAGAGCAACATATCAGCGCCTTACGCAAAAGACTTTTATTAGTCAAATAGGGCAAAATCTATATGCTTATGTTGATCATCTCATTGTAAAAGAGCAAGAAAAGCTCTAATTATTTATCAAACTTGACTAAAATCTTTAATAATTTGAATAAACATGAAATTAAGTTGAATGCAGAATCATTGGAGTTTCTTCTGAAAAGTTGCTTGGTTTTCTTGTTTATTCTAGAGGCATTGAAGTAAATTCTTAGAAGATTCATGCCATTGATGTTTTGAAATCACCTTCTATAGTGAAGGAAGTTTAAGGTTTAATAGGTCGGATGGCTGCCCTCAGTCGCTTTATATCAAGATCAGGAGAACGTGGTTTACCTTTCTTTATGGCAATAAGAAAACATGATAAATTCTACTGATCGGATGAAGCAGATAAAGCCTTTAAAGACATAGAAACTTATTTGCAAATCCCACCTACATTGGTCTCACCCACCTTTGGAGAAACCATTGATGGTGTACTTAGCAGCTACAAATAATGTGGTTAGTGCTGTGCTAGTTGTCGAATGAGAACAGGTTCAAAAAACTATTTATTACGTAAGTGAAGTTTTGCATGGACCTAATGAGAGATGCCCTCATGTTTAAAAACTACTTTACGCTCTATTAATGGATTCTCAAAAATTGAGACATTATTTCCAATCCCATCGAATTACAATTCTCTCAACTTTTGACTTGGGAAGTATTCTTCGCAACTAAGAAGCAATTAGTCGAATTGCTAAATGGGCAGTAGAACTTGGATCCTTTGATATCCATTTTGTTGCCTGAACAACAATCAAGTCACAAATTTTGGCGGATTTCATCGCTGAATGGACTAACAGTGAACCCTCTGTACTAGAGGAAACTATTGATTCCAACTACTGAAAATTATACTTTGATGGCTCTCGAGAAATCAAAGATGTGGGGGCTAGTATAGTATCGGGCACACCTCAGGGCAACTAGTTACAATATATAATCCAAATACAATTCCTACTACCCATAATATAGTAGAGTATGAAATTCTTCTAGTTAGGCTACGAGTAGCAAAATCCATCGGAATCTGTCGGCTTCTTGCGGTGGGCGATTCACAATTAGTCGTAAACTAGGTCAGCAAGGAATACATGATGTCCAATGAGGTAATGACTCACTACCTGGACAAAGTGAGGAAATTAGAAAATACTTTAATCATTTCGAAGTCCAATACATACCGCGAAAAGACAACACCTTAGCGGACTAGTTATCAAAACTGGGTTCCTCACAATCATATGTTCCAACAAGTGTTTTTCTTGAATATTTGTCCAAACTTTCTATAGACACATCTATAGAAACATTCCTGATTAGTACATCTATCGTAGTCCCTAAGCAGAATACAGATTGGGCTAAACTATTTAAAGCCTTTTTAGAAAATAGGACACTACATGAGGATATTCATGAAAAGAATAAAATAATTCGAAAGGTGTGAATATACACAATTCTTGACAATACTCTTTACAGAAAAGAAGCATGGGGTGTTTTAATGCAATGTATATCTCAAGAATAGGGATTGCTTAATGACATACATGGGGCTTGTGTGGAGCACACGCTTCATACAGAACACTGGTCGAAAAAGCTTTCCAACAAGATTTTTATTGGCCTATTGCTTTACAAGATGCTATGCAACTTATAAAAACTTACGAACAATGTCAATTTCATGCTTGGCAAGTACATTTACGTGCTAATCACTTGCAAACAATACCATTGTCACAACCATTTTTGACATAGGGAATTTATATATTAGGTCCATTACAAAAAGCACCTAATGGATTTAAATTCCTATTTATTGCAATTGAGACAATAACAACATAGATTGAGGCTGAGCCTGTAGTTTCAATTACAGTTCAAGCAGCAAAGAAATTTTTTGTGAAAAATATAGTCACTAGATTCGGTGTTCTTAGTCGATTAATTACTGATAATGGATCACAATTTGTTAGTGGTATTTTTCAATATTACTATGATGAAATAGTCACAAAGATTTGTTACGCCTCTATTGCTCATCCATAGAGAAACGGAATAGTTGAACGTGCTAATAGTCAAATCATACAAGGTATGAAAAAAATGAGTATTTGATCATCTTACAAAACGCTCGGGGGTTTGGTTAGAAACCTCTATTCTGTGCTTTGAGCCATGCGCACGATGATCAGTAGAGAAACACCTTTTTAACTGGTCTACAAAGTAGAAGCCATGTTATCTAGTGAGATTCACTTAGGTTTTATACAAATTTCTTTCTATGAACAGGTCAATCAAGATGACCAGCATAAAGATGATACAATCTTTTAGAAGAAAAGCAAGATCGAGCAGATGCTCAAAATCATCTCTCGGCACACGTCCATGTGTCTGGTATTGACACATATGCTATGTCGTGTAGGATGCCACAGAACCACTCTCAGTACATATCCATGCATCCAATGTTGGCATCTATGCTATATCATGCATTCACTTTGGATCCACACGCGCCATGCACATAGCCCGCACCCCTATCCCTTATGCACTTGTACGTCGAAGATTGATGTTGTGTAACATTCTAGCCCTAATTTTGTTCAACCTACACATGGGACAGACCCTTAAACACATAGCACATCACCTACACTTTCATTCTCACTTCATATAAAAGTATTAATCTAGAGATATTATGTTTGAATCCAATAAATATTATATACTACTATAACTTATCTATACTAATATATAAATTAGCAGTTGGTGACAGCGGTCCGTCGTTCTTCCTAGCCCCCCTCCCGATCATATCCCCAATAATGGCGGTCATTATAGCTAATTATTCTTTCTCGATTCTGACCGACCATATCTCTCTAAATATGGTGATTATTATAGCAAAATCCACGATTATTGTTGGCAATTAATAGCCGGCCAATCATTTCTTTTGTATTCATTCAAGATCTCCCATGTCGTGCTGCCGCGGTGAATGAACTCGATTTAACCGATTAATAAGTGACGGACCGACGTATATGGCCATGAGGTGCAGGAGGCCGTAGTGGTCAATAATAATCGCGCTGACGAGACGGACAGCCAGAGCGCGACACCCACGGGTGCCGTGACCCCAGCGTGGGGCAGTTGGACGTGAACAAAGCGTACGATGCTTCGGTGCGGTTGCCCGGCGACACCGGTGGGATGTCGTCGGCGGTGAGAGAGTCATTGGCATACCCCTTGGAGATAAACGGGTTGATCCAGCTAAACGTCGTGAGAGAGAGGAACGACGCGGCGGTGCATGGCGTGGAGGGCGCCTCGGCGCTGGTGTTTTCTGGTTCACCTTCATGGACTCCGGCATTATGGCTGGTGAAGCCAGTGATGGCTAAGTACGCCAGAGACATGGAGACGAGTAGGCCGGCAAAGGCGAAAGGGTCATCTGGGAAGACTAGCGAACCGTCGGCGTAGCGGACCACCACCGAATCGGAAAAGAGCATGGCATCGAGGGCGGTGGCGATCCAGAGGACGCGAAGGTGCAAAGGCTGGGTGGCAGCGGTGGTTTCTTTCTCCGAGACGACCGACCATACGGCCATGGCATGCGCGACGAAGTGGGCGGCGAGGAAGGCGGACTTCACAGCGTGCACCGCGGGCATGGCGAGAGGAAGAGGAACACGATTTGGTAATATAAATTGCAAAAGAGATAAAAATGATTGATTGATTTTTGAGATTGGTAATATATATTGCTACATTATAATATATTTGGTTTTAATTAAATCAGAAGAAAAAACCATAAAAATTTTGTAATTGGGAGAAATAGATATTTGATCTTGTAGCATAATTTTTTTTTATTGCTTGATCTTTATGTTTCGTTACCAATTTTATTTTTCGTAGCAACAGACAGGCATTGATCTATTTTATATAAATAAATGTAAAATTAATCTCACTACCGTTTTATATGGACCGTACGAACCTTCACCTAAACGGGCGGGTTAGGTATTACAGAATCCGGCCCGCGAGGCATCACCACCCGGATCCCCTTACCCTTACCGCCGCCTCTTTTCTTGGAGGGGAGGAAAGAAGCGAAGCGGAGGACCAGCCAAGCCGCCGCGTGACGGCTTCCTCTCCGCCATCCCATTACCTCTCGATCTTTCCAGAACCTTCTACGGGCTTGTCAGGAACGGGGGATTGCGCAGCCATCTCTACTCCTGCCAGGGCTGCCTGCCCGCCGCTAGGTCCGCCGCCGCGCCGCCGGGAGGGAAGGGGCGGGATCAGACTGTGAGATGGCTTCGCCGGAGCCATCCGCGGAGGCTGGCGGGGAGGGGGGCGGTTCGGCGAGCCAGGCCCAAGCGGCGGTGGTGGAGCCTATCCGGATGCCGACGGTGGAGGAAATCAAGGGTCAGGACATCTGGAACAACTGCGCCGTCCGTAGCGTCGTCAGTGGCGTCATGGGTAGCTACTGATGAGCTCCTCCTCCATGTCTTATCTTCATTTAACTTAGTAGCTTGTTTCCAGTGGCCGCAGTTTTTGCAAGGAAACTTTGATTTGGGCACAAATTTAACTTGGCAGTGTGTGATGGAATTAGGCTGAAAGGCGTGGGTCGTTGTTATAAAGAAGTTAATATGTTGTCGTGATCTAGTTCAAATGTTATATCATTGGAGCTTGGTGAGGTCTGGTCCTGATTCATTGTGGGACATGGAGGCGGTTGTTCATTGTTTATATGGTTAGTTGTTAACTTGTTTGTCCAATGAGTTAAAAACAAAATGGTTCCAGTTTTGCAAGAGATAACTTAGTTATTCTTTTGAGGAATTGCAAAGGATGAACTTCATATATGTTAATATGTCGATTCAGTTGCCCTCTCCCTCTTTTTGATGCACGGTGCTTTGTCTATTTAGAAATCTTAGGTACCCATGGTTGTTGGAAAATCTTGTTAGGGTGATCAAAGAAAATCTTTATGATCCCCTCTGGATGAACTTTCATGTGAAATGGCATGTGATAATTGAAAAGCATTTGTTTCAAGTGAATATTCCTTGGAGAGTTGGGGTGCAAATTCTTCTGGTGACTTGTTATGTAAAATTGATGGTCTTGGAATTAACTCAATGAAATTTCAGTATTCAGTAAGGGCATCTAACACTAATGTGCTTCCCTGCATATATTACCTTCCAAACTTTGCATTGGGAATGTTCTACAAGTCAGATGGTCAAGAATTTAGAAAGTGGTTCAGAAAAGTTTTAATTAGGTTTCAAAGAATTTTGGTAGAGTTAGAAAGGCTGCCGTTTAACTATGCACATCCTTGATCCTTCATTTTCTTTACTTCAGTGTTGCTAGAAGCATAGTGCACTACATGTACAGTGTGATGTGCAGCACGTCGTAAGGCCAAAGTTTATTTGAGTGTGATTTAATTCATTCATTCCATGTTTTACTGTTCTTTTAAAACAAGAAATTAACCATGTTTTACTGTTCTTTCAAAACAAGAAATTACAATGGATGAGAAAGCAGTAGAGAGGTCTCCTTATTCTTGGTGGAACGAGTTGTTTAGGGTTCAAAGGTATTGGGGAAGTATCGGTGATTTTTTCTCTTTTTTTTTTAAAAAAATAGGAATTTAGGGGATACGGGTAGGATACATATCGGCGCGTATCAGAGCTGTATCTGTATCATATACGGTATCGGATACGGATATGCCGATTTTTGGATGATCAGTGCAATTTAGGTGTATAGCTTTTCAACAGCTTATTGATATTACCTTTCAATCTATAACATGTCAAAGGCTTGTTATGTAAAAGCATCTGCCCTATAAATTTGCCATGTGTAATTAGCTAATGATTTGGTTTTTGATGCACAAGGTGTGATTTCTCAAAATGAGTTGCAGGGCAGAATCAATGATGTCCATACTATGTACTCCTCTATTGTCTGTATAGTCAAACTATCAGTATTTTCTGACAGTTTGGCAATTGGTAGTTGGTACGCACAAAAGATAACAGTCATTCAACATTCAGTGGTCGGTTACTCCAGCCTAACTTGAAAAATCATGTTTGTTTTACCTTATACTATACAGCCGGGAGTATCAAACTATCAACTGCTGGCTTATCCCATCACCAATGATACTCTAGCTACAATTATATAATGGTTCACATTTTATTTTTCTTCCTATGGATAACTGATATTAACTCTGCACTCTTTTGATTCAATAGGGGGTGGTCTTGGTGTACTCATGGGACTATTCTTTGGAGCTTTGGACAATCCAATAACAACAGAGGAGATGACAGCAAGGCAACAAATAGTATACACAGCAAAACAGATGGGTAGGAGAAGTATAAGCAACGCCAAAACCTTTGCAGTCATGGGCCTGATTTTCTCTGCAGCTGAATGTGTCATAGAGAAGGTACATATAGTGTGTGATATCTTTCTTTTTCTGTCAATAAATATTTCCATAAATTTTGAACTTATTTTGACGACGAGTTGTTGTGTTCTGGCAGGCTCGGGCAAAGCATGACACTACCAATACAGCCGTAGCTGGCTGTGTCACAGGAGGGACTTTAGCTGTAAAAGGTGAATTGTTTTGCAACAACTCAGCCTTTGAATTAGATCTAACTTAACTGTTACCAAGGATCAACATAAGCTCCCAAGACAATTTCCCTCAAGTAAAACCCCAGGGTGCAACCATTAGAGTTGTTTTTAGGATGAGTTGAGGTGGATGGGCACTTCTGACACCACTAGCAGTTTTTCCCCCACTCTCTGACCATGTTCTCAGAATTCAGATAGACGAACCAATGCTGTGTTTCCTATACAACTTGCATTTCTGATCATAGTCGGCATTTGGGAGATACCTTTTTTTTTTGGTTCCTGCTTAGCTAAGGTGTGTGCTTCTTTTGAATCAATTGTTTGGCACACCAGCAATACCAAGTTCCTATAATTTTGTTCCAGATGCTTCTGTATTTGAAAATTCATCCCCAAGGGAATTGTTATTTTCTTGCAGGTGGCCCTAAAGCTACATGTGCTGGATGTGTGGGTTTTGCTACCTTCTCGGTGCTGATCGAGAAGTTCTTTGATCGCCATACTTGAAGCGACGATGGAAACACTGTATCACCGTATCTGTCATTAGTTTCGAGTGAAGCTTTTTGTAGCAAGGATGAGCAGGATTCGGCATTGACAGAAGAACCTTCGATTATTTTGTTACATTCAGTCGTTGACATGTCTTCAAAGATCTTGTAACGTGAGATTTTGCTCTCTTCATATTGTTAGGTACAACTAGAGTAGCTACTCGAGGTATTCAGAGGCCTTTGATACAATGACTGTTCGCAATCTGTTATATCATTCGAAGCATCTGTAGCCAATGAGCTGCCATGTTATTCTCGCAATATATAGTCGATGAGCTGTTATGTTATGTTATTCCTCAATTCTGCATTTTTATTGATTAATGGCTGACAACGCATAACTCTTTATTTTAAAATATTTAAATTAGATATATGAAAATCATGTGTAGATGTTCGAAACGACAACTATTTGTGACCGGAGAGAGTATATAGTTAAAGATTCAAATCACTGATCCCCATCTAGTTTAGTTTTACCTCAACCATTTGCTGCTATACTTGCAGTAGCAGAATTCTTTCGTATGTCCTTGTGACTTATCCTGCAACTGATCTCCATTGTTTCACATGACTAACCTTTTGTTGATAATTAATGAAGTACTATGTTGCTCAATATTAATACTGAATACTTCAGAGAACCTTTTGTCTAACTTTTTACTTGTACGTATAAATATGCCACATCACTGACTCAGAATTTTGCGGACTTCTAGCTTGATAAACCAAGATCAGCAGTAGTTTCCTACATCATCTAACATCTCTAATGATGTCTACAAGAAAACGTCTCTCTAGTGTATACACGTACGATGTATCCACGCCAAGAGGGCACGATGGGAGATCTAAAAATTACACCCTACTTCTGTTCGAGAGAAGATGAGTGCCTACGGCTAGTCTTCGATTATGGCGATGAGCAGGGAAGCCTCATCAGCCTCCGGCGCCTGATCATCTGCGGTGAAGGCAAAAACAGAAGGGAATAATCTTGTCAGTTCAACGGATCAAAGCGAAATAGATAGCTCAATTTATGCGTCACCTCCTGAGGGCAGGTTGGATATGAGCTGCTTGACGATTCCACCACCGTTCGCTTCACCTCCCTTCTCCTCACTCTTGCTCTGATCAGCAGCGTCGCCATTGCTCGCCTTGGCATCTTCCCCGCCGCCGCGGCTCCCGTTACCATTAGCGCCAGACATGGTCATGCCAATCTTGGAAGCCACAGCGCTCATAATCCCAGCTTGGTCGCCTCCTTCATCCTGATCCCTCCCTTCCCTCTTCTCTTCATCTGCTTCTATTGTCCCAGAAAAAATCAAATAGATTTACGAACACGCAAACTTTACCGATCTTGATTTACAGAAAATGGAATTGGAGTCCTTACCTGAGGCTGGCGATGAAGCAAGCGCTCTGGACAGGAGCTTGTCGAAGATTCCACCGCCGCTACCATCACCGTCTTTCTTGCCTTCCTCCTCGCCATCAGAAGCAACCGCATTTCCATTGCCGTTATTGCCTTTGCCGTCCTCCTCAGCACTGTTGCTCCCGTTAGCACCAGACATCGCGGCACCAATCTTGGACGCCACGGTGCTCAGAAACCCCCCACCCCCCTCCTCGCCTGGCTCACCACCACCACGGACCTCTGCTCTTTCTTCTTCGCCACGCTCTTTCCCCTCCGCCACGGTCTCCTCCTGCGCTCTCCTCTCCTCCTCATCCACCGAATCCTCCATCTGGAGCCGAAACTAGCACTACTGTTACGAGTTACGACCACCTAGCAAAGTTGTTGAGTGCGACCTTACTACAGGCTTACCGTGCGAACAGATCAACAGGAGATCAGAGGACGAGCCGTGCCGCAGGAGGCTGCAGATATATAGGCGCCCGACGCGGGGGCGCACGCGTCCTCAGAAGATGGCCGCCTTGGCGACTCCTGCCGTCCTGCGCGGCCGTGGTCGTGCCTGGGTCTGCGTAGCCTGGCGCACATGGATTGGCTCGTCGCTACGATTTTTTTTAAGCTCACACTAAATTTCATTCTTTTCCTTTCAAATATTTATTTATATTTCTGCTGATAGTAAATCTGTAAAAATAATTTTAATAAATTAATGGTTAGATCTGATTTTTAAACTATATTTAAAATTTTCTCCTTTTGGGTTTTAGCTTTCTTTTTTTGTGTGTGTGTTTTGGGGGATGCCTGGGAGAAGAGCGGCGAAAATAAAATGTCTCTTTTCTGTGGATTAAAACCGTGACGGAGTCTCAGGTGTCATGGCCGAGATCATTGCTCCGTGCCTTCGTATGTGTTGGTTCGAAGGCAGTGGCGTATTTACCAAGGGGGCGTAGGTGGGTTGGAGTCCCACCCGTGCCCCCCCTTAAGATAGACAAATTTAGGGAAAACTACAAATTTAGAGAAGCTACCGAGTTAAACAATCGGTTCAGTAAATCTTCGATAGAGCTTTTGAGATGTATTGCTTGTCTAGACCCCAAAAGATTCATTTGCAAATTTTGAACGTGGTAGGCTTCTTTGGCTTTCAGAGATTTATTCAGATGATTTTTCATCATATGATCGTTTGGTTTTAGAAGCACAACTTGACTTATTTATTGATGGCTTGAGAAGAGAAGAATTTTCAAATTGTGATGATCTTGCTAGTCTCGCGGTGATGATGGTTGAAACAAAAAAGTATGTTGTTTATCCATTAGTCTATAGGTTTATTGAATTAGCATTAGTTTTACTGTGGGTATAGCTATAGTTGAACGGGCTTTCTCGGCAATGAAGATTATCAAGACAGATTTGCGTAATAAGATAAGTGATGACTTGTTAAATAATCTCATGGTATATAACATCGAGCGAGACATATTTTCCAAGATAGACATGGAAGATATTTTGCAACGTTTTTAAAACATAAAAATCCGTAAATATCAACTATTAACTCTTAAGAAGTAATGATCGATGCGTTTTTCTTTGTAATGTTACGTATTTATATTATATCATTGTTAGATAAGTGTGGGTATTTTTATATTATATATATATCATTCATCATGTTCTATGTTCTAAAAATTATATATATATATATATATATATATATATATATATATAGTAAGCCTTTTCTATACTCTCAGAAGTACATACTTCCACTTCTAATATACCACTTAAATAAACGCTTTATACTTTTTTTATCACTTTCGGTATACCCCAATAATAATTCTAAGATACTCCAATACAACATGATTAAAAAATTTCATCAGACCCTTTATTTTTTTGCTGCATACCCTTTTCCATATATATATGGAATATATAAACAAATTATACTATAAATGGTGGATTTTAATGAAATTTTTCATAGAACTCACTTTGAAGTATCTTATAATCAGTATTAGAGTATACTCAAAAGGGTAAAGAGGTATAACAACATCATTTAAACGGTATATTAGAGGTGGAAATATATACATCTAGGAGTATGGAATCATTTTCATATATATATATATATATATATATATTAGTTTGGAAGTTTCAATTTTAACCTCTCCTTTCTAAGTTTTGGATGCGCCACTATGGTAAAATACTAGTGGAGAATCTATTTGAGGTCGTAGGCTGTTTTGTTTTTGTTTTTTGTTTTTGGATGGAGAATCTCCTTTTCTTTCCTCACGGGTAACAGTGGGAATACAATGACATGACATGTATCCGCTATCCACACAATAGAAGATGACGTATGCTAGCTGCCCCGTGGATGATTTTTGTTAGATAAGTTGTGTTGGACAAGGTTTTAAATTTTATTTTCAGGCTATATCTTAGAAGAGATTGAAATTCAAAATTTGATAGAAATTCGGATGAAATTTAAAAAGCAAATTTAAAATTTGAAAATTTTGAAACCCGGAGAACCGAAATTTTGACCGAAATTGTTAAAATTTCAGCAATTTTCAACATGTGATAAAATAGTCTCCTGAGGTTTGAAAAATTGGAAAAAATATAAAACATCATGCAAGTATTTATCAACATTTTATACCTGTTTTAATACAAGCAGGCAGTTCATAAAAATAGAGGCATGCTCACTTTACCAAAATCCTTTACAAGTTTGGCTTCAATTGAAGAATTGTTTTCATATTCTTCCCACAGCTCCTTAATCGCATCAGCTATATAATACCAAATTAGAATTTGGTGAACCAACTTTCACCGAACATTCCTTCGTATAATCAAATTTCCAGTCACAAATGAACACATACCTATTGGTCCGCCAAGAACTTCACACATTTCATTTAGAACTTCGTGTTCACGCCGACTTTTTTCTGCTTTAGGTATGCCATCTGATGGAGTGATATCACCAACAATATCTATTAAATAAAAAACAAACAAATACTTGAATGATACATTTTATCTGAAACCTGAAATATGCTAAGTGTGACATGCAGTCGTGCAGGAACTACAGAATTAGGCTAATAAGCTAGTGCCCGGTGAAGTGCAGCACACATAATCAATAGGGCACATCATGCATAGCTCGGTTGGCTGAGGCTCACTGTGGGAGCCCAACAACCCGTGTTCGAACATGGGAGCTCGTAGAGCCGAGGTGCAACACGTGTGTGGGTGTGTGTGGTTGCGTTTGTAGCCCGATTGCGTTGTTCTCTTTTTTTTTTAAATGAATGTTAGAGTTCTTAGCCAATTTTTTAAAAGTAGAGGCATTAGATAATTTTTTTTTGTGTATAGGAAAATGGTTCTATACTCTTGGGAGTACGTACTCCCACTCTATGTATACCACTCGAATTATGTTGTAATACCTCTTACAATTCTCCACAAAAAGAAAATTGGTGCCAAGTACTGTCAAAAAGCCGAAATCTCAGAGAGTTTTACTTAAAAAAAATATTGTAGCAATTTAAAAATTTATTCCGCCGAATCTTGGCTCTTGTCAAAATCTGAAATCTCGATCAAAATTTCTAAAATTTTCGTGGGATTTTGAATCTCGCAAGGAAAGATGATTTTTCTCGTGGAGGAAATAAACAAAGGCGGGTTGTTCCGTCGATCACAGAGTTATCAAATAAAATTTTTGACGACGTAAACGCAACAAAATCAGAGTGGCGCAGCGGAAGCCTGGTGGGCCCATAACCCACAGGTCCCAGGATCGAAACCTGGCTCTGATAATTTCGGTGGGTCTTCCCGACTCATTTTTTGAAATCATTTCAGGAACCATGTTCTGCTTAGTTGATCAGCTACGAGCTTCCCTTTTGCACGAGGCAAAATGAATCGCTAATTTAAGGTTTTCCGCATCAAAGATTTAGCGTTTTTAAGCAAACTTTCCAAATCGAAAGCTTGTTGAAAAGAAACTTTCGAAAGTTTGTTGAATATAAACTTTTGATCCGAAAGTTTTTGAATTGAATATTTTCAGAAATAAAAATTTTTTATTTAAAACTTTTCCAAGTTGAAAGTTGAAACTATCTAATTTGGATTTTTTCGAGTTTAAAATTTTTTAATGAAAATTTTTCAAGTTGAATTTTAAATCAAAACTTTTCAGACTGAAAGCTTTTAAATTGAAACTTTGCAAGTTAAACTTTCTAACTTGAATTTTTTTTTCAATTTAAATCTTTTTTGTATTGAAACTTTTTCAATTTCAAAACTTTTCGAGTTGAAATTTTCCATGTCGAAACTTTCTAATTTAAAACTTTCCGAGTTGGAACTTTCTGATTTGAAATTTTTTGATTTAATTTTTTTTGAGTTTTAAATTTTGATTTGAATTTCTTCATGTTGAAACTTTCTATTAAATTTTTTTGAAGTTTACATGTTCTAATTTAAATTTTTTGTATTAGAAAGGAAAGAAAGGGGTGGGAGTAGTGAGTTAGGGAAAAAGTAACAGGCAGTGGAGGGAGAAGATGATACATGATATCTTAGGAAATTATCCTTAAATTTATTAGTTTGAGGTTAATCTCAAAATAGTTCAAACCCAATGTTTAGATCCTAATTAATCTGTATATTATTATTATTATTATTATTATTATTTAGAATAGAGGGACTTACAATTGGAAATTGAGATCACGTCTTTGGAAAGATCCTACATACAAAAACGATGAGCTTAGCAGTGCTTGGTATATGATCCCTTCCCAGCTGGTTAAAACCGATTTTGCGGCGTCAATGTCGTGAAATTTGCACGTCAAACTTGTGAAAATTTTGAAACACCATCAAACCATTCCCCCCACATTAGACTAATACCTACCAACCCGAAGCTGAATCCTCAAACCTACACTTATTTTGTTCTCCATGACATTAATTTCTTTCATGCACAGCACAACTAATTTTACTACCCCTAGCTGTTGATTTGCCGGAAGGAATCAGTTGCAGATGCGGCGTATTATACTGCTCGTGCCATAAACTAAAATAACCTTCCTCTCTAATCTAATGCATAAAAGAACAGTTTCTGTGTGATTGTCACTAGCCATGCCATCACTAGTTAAATGAGAGTGGGCCGGGAGCTCACGCTTTCGTCGCATGCCTCCACCACCCCAACATGTTGTTACCGTGCCTTCTCATCAGTCTTTCTCTCTCTCTCTCTCTCTCTCTCTATGTATGTACCACCTTGCAGTGATCTCATTTGCAGGCATCAGTGGTTGGTGCTAGTTCTTGAGCTCGATCGCCATTTGATTCTTCGTCTTATTTGGTCACTTGATAGAGAGTGAGCGATCGATGGGCCGGCCGCCGTGCTGCGACAAGGCGAACGTGAAGATGGGGCCCTGGACTCCGGAGGAGGACGCCAAGCTGCTGGCCTACACCTCTACCCACGGCACCGGCAACTGGACCTCCGTTCCTCAGAGAGCAGGTCATCATGTGTTGTACGCATTCTTACATCTTGTCTTGCAAAGGTGCCTTTGCTTGCTTTTGTATGGGCATGCAGTGCCTGCAGATTACACCTCGTATGATATATATCATCTGCACGTACGGGTTTTGGCTGATGAGAAGGGGACCGATGCTGTTTGCTTGCATGGTTGCGCTGCAGGGCTGAAGAGGTGCGGCAAGAGCTGCAGGCTGAGGTACACTAACTACCTGAGGCCGAACCTTTTTTTTGAAGGAAAGAGGCCGAACCTGAAACACGAGAACTTCACGCGGGAGGAGGAGGAGCTCATCGTCACCCTCCACGCCAGGCTGGGAAGCAGGTATGTACGTACGTACGTACGTATGTATGCATGCATCTTCCTCTCTATCCTGTCGATCGTTTCATCTTACTGCGAGCAATGTTTCATATCTAGCTCCGTTGTTGTAAATAAGCGCCGGCAGCTGTATACATATTAGGAAAGCGTGTGTGAGTTTTCAGTAGCTAGCTTCCCGAGTAACCTTGAAGCTAGCACGTACTTCAGGTTCATCCGTCTTTACCAAAATGCAGCAGGTATCTAAGGTGCCTTTTTCATCCAAAAGATGTGTGGTGACCTTGATTATCTGCAAAGTGAGCTCATCTTCCCAGCCTAGAAGTGCTCATGTGTGATGAATCTTCTTTGCACAAATGAATATGCAAACTGAGCTCATCTTTCCAGCCCAGCAGTCCTTATGGGTGACGAATCTTCAGTACCTCACTTCCAAAGCCCAAATTTAGTCTTCTACTTTCTTATCAATTTTTAATACTACCTCAGGGTAGTAGTCTTATCTACTTGATTGGTGTAATATTTTGCTCTTAAGATTATCACTGTCATTGTCTCAAACCTTTGTTGTATTGTTTGCTATCTTTCTTTAATGTATGGTAGAGTTTCTGCCGTTTCTTTTGGAAAAAAAGAAGAAATTATCAGATTAGTCGTTGTTCATGTACCGAAATTCACGTGCTAGTTCACATTGACCGGCCCGTTCCTGAGAAGTCTTCTTATATGAACTGCACAACAAAGTAGGAGCGTCGATCTTGGTTTAAGAAAAAAACCAGTAGGAACATTTATCCTTACTGAATGCTAATGTGATCACCACCTTAATTTATGCTCTTATATGTTCGCTTTTGTCATGGACGAACTCGAACCGGCCATGTATATATGCATGTAATTGATTCGCGTGCATGCGAATGCGATTGCAGGTGGTCTCTGATCGCGAACCAACTGCCGGGGCGGACGAACAACGACGTGAAGAACTACTGGAACACCAAGCTGAGCAAGAAGCTGCGGCAACGCGGCATCGACCCCATCACCCACCGCCCCATCGCCGACCTCATGCAAAGCATCGGCACGCTCGCCATCCGCCCCCCGCCCACCGCCGCGAGCGCCGCCTCCTACCTCCCCGCCAGCCCAGCGCCGGCGCCGGCGGCCCTCCCGCTCCACAACGATGTCAGCAGCACACGGGAAAGGCAACCAGAGAAGGGAGCAGCTTCAGAGGAGCATGCAACGGAGCGGACGACAGACAGGAGGACTTCAAGCGTGACGCTGGGAGGCCCAAGCCTGAGGAAGATGCGAGCCCACAAGCCCAACACGCGCTTCATCGGGCCGGACTGGACCAACAAGTAATGGCGTGCTGTATCTTGTATGAGAAAACGAGGAAGGAACGGGATGTATAAACAGGGGAAAGATGAAACAGAACAAACTAGGCGGCGAGCAATAGGTGTTGAGGTTGTTCTTGTTGGCGATACGTTAGGCGGCGGAGAACTTGTAAACTCATTTGAGAGTTAAATCGGAGAATGTTCATAGTAAGCTCACATCTGGTATCAGAGCTGGTCTTTGCTGCATCCTGGCGGCGAAACACCACCATTTTACCCGCTTGCAAGCCAGGTCTGGAATCATGGCGCCGCCTCGGGCCGACGATCCGCTCGCGACTATTTTGGCCAAGCTTGAGGAGAATAGCAAGAAGGAGGACGAGACACGATCGATGGTCGCCGATGTGCAGCAATACATCCGGCGCGTCGACGACTCACTGCGGAAATTGACGAAGATCACGAGCAGCTTGAAGCTTGGAAGCCGAAGGTGGAGAATCGGGTGACGGATTTTCACGCATCTGTTACCGACCTGAAGCAGCAGATCGGCCGAGTTTTGGCGCAATTTCCCTTCGATTCATCCAACCCCAAGGGTGAATTTGGGACGTCCCCTTCCGCCCACCTGGAAGGATCGCCGATCGGGGCGACATCTAGGCCAACCGGCCACCGCGAGAATCATTTTCACCGAGTGCGGGCGCTAGGGCGATGGCATACGGTGCCTCCTCGATCCACAGTATCGATTTGAGACTCACGCTTACCATCATCAACCTCAATCGAGTCCAATGTCGGCCTCCAGTTTTGCGTCAATGGCTCAAAGTTTGGGGGCTAATTTACCTCACATTAGTTTGCCGGTTTTTGATGGCACAAACCCCAAATTGTGGAAAAAAACGTTGTGAAAACTTCTTCGCGTTTTATTTTGTTCATGAGGAAATATGGGTCCGTTTGGCTACACTAAATTTTGAAGGGCGAACATTTTTGGATGCAATCTATGGATAACAAAGTGTTTAGCATGAATTGGGAAGAATTGGGGCTAGCTTTGGCTAATAGGTTTGGTAGAGATCAACATGGGTCATTAGTGCGCAAATTCTTCCATATTCATCAAATTTGCACTGTATCTGAATATATTGAGCAGTTTGACGAATTAGTGCATCAATTATTAGCTTATGGCAGTACCTTACACACGGAATTTCTTACTGCTCGATTTATTGATGGTCTTAAAGATGAAATTCGCTCAGTTGTTGTCATTCAACGTCCAAAAGATCTAGATACTGCTAGTGCTTTGGCGCTTTTGCAGGAGGATGTGTTGATCATTCATTCCAGACGTGAGGGTCGTCGCATTGATGTTTCCACCTCTGGGCGATCCTTCGGTCGACCGATGGCGATGCCCCTTCCACCGCCACCTCCGATGTCCAGATCGTCACCAACCGCGGTATCGAACGACAAGAAACTTCCGTCTGCGCCGCGAATACAACCTTCTGATGATCGTATGTCAGCACTTATGGCATACCGTAAAGCCAAAGGTTTATGTTACAAATGCGGAGAACGCCGGGGACATACGCACTGGTGCGTTGCAATGGTACCTTTGCATGTCGTTGAAGAAATGTGGGCTTTATCCAGAGATGCGGAGGAGGATACGAGTTCAGATGTTCCAGGTTCTCCTCAAGGTTACACCACCCCAAAACCGACTGATGAGCAAGTGTTGGTTGTTTCTTGTGAAGCGATATCTGGTTCGGAAGGTAGCAAGACCATCCGTCTCAAGGGTTCGGTGCACTGTCAAGAGGTTCTCATGTTGGTGGACTCAGGGAGCTCGGCAGCTATATTGGCCATCACCTGTTACCTCTTATGCAGAGTTCAAAAGCTACCCACACCAATCCGGGTCAGAGTGGCGGATGGAGGAATTTTGAGCTGTAAATGTTTTATTCCAAACTGCAGCTGGCTATGTCGGGATTTACTTTCATGTCAGATCTGAAAGTGTTACCCTTGAGTGGATATGATATCATTCTTGGAATGGATTGGCTTGAAAAGCACAGTCCGATGGAAATCCATTGGGGTCTCAAAACTTTATCATTCCTCTAGAAAGATCAACAAGTCCGATTACAAGGTGTTATTCCTACTGTGAGTTGTTGTCTTGTTATTCATGGAACTCAGTTGGATGCACTTCTGAAGCAAGATGCAGTTGAGCAGATGTTAGCGATTTCAGAGGTCAAGGGAGATATCATGAATTCGGTGAATCATCCGAGCATCACTAGACTGGTTGAGGAGTTTGAACATCTGTTTCACAAACCAATTGGTTTACCTCCTCGCCGAGACTTTGATCATGCTATTCCTTTGTTGCCGGGTGTTCAACCGTTTCGTTTGCGCCCATATCGCTATACTCCGCAACAAAAAAAATGAGACCGAAAAGCAGGTGCAAGAGATGCTCTCTACCGGTGTCATCAATATAGCTCAAGTCCATTCGCATCCCGGCTTTGTTGGTAAAGAAGAAGGATGGGGAATGGCGATTGTGCGTAGATTATAGAAGACTGAATGCACATACTGTGAAGAACAAATACCCTATGCCTATTCTGGATGAACTCTTGGACGAGTTAGCTGGTGCGACAGTGTTTTCTAAATTAGATCACCGGTCCGGATACCACCAGATTCGGATCAAGGAGGGTGATGAGTACAAAACAGCGTTCCAGACTCACAATGGTCATTTCGAGTACAAGGTTATGTCATTCGGTCTCACTGGAGCGCCAACTACCTTTCAAGGTTTCATAAATTTTGTTTTGGCCCCGCTGTTGCGTAAGTGCGTGGTAGTCTTTATTGATGATGTCTTGGTCTATAGTTCCACTTTAGACACCCATCTTGATCATTTACGTCAGGTGTTTACTTTATTGAGCCAGCATCAGTTGCATCTGAAAATCTCTAAGTGTTGTTTCGCGCAGTCCCAGCTAGAATTCCTTGGACACATTGTCAGCGTGGGTGGTGTGGCTACCGACCCTTCTAAACTCCAGGTTATTCAGAAATGGCCAGTTCCGACTTGTGTAAAGGACATCAGGAGTTTCTTAGGCATGACTGGCTATTACAGGCGCTTTGTGCAAGGCTTTGGGGTTATTAGTAAACCATTAACCAATCTACTTCGCAAGGGTCAACAATTCATTTGGATTCAGAAACTCAACAATCTTTCATGGCTCTCAAACAAGCTCTGATGTCACCACCAGTTTTAGCATTACCGGACTTCTCTCAGCCATTTGTTATTGAATCGGATGCAAGTGAAAAGGTATAGGTGCTGTTTTACAGCAGAATGGTCACCCTGTTGCTTTTATCAGTAAAGCTCTTGGGCCAAAAAACCAAGGTTTGTCTACATATGAAAAGGAATTTGTGGCAATCTTGTTTGCGGTTGATCAATGGCGACCGTATTTGCAATATGCTCCTTTCGTGATCAAAACAGATCACTAGAGCTTAACTCATCTTCTAGACCAGCGTGTTACTTCTCCTCCTCAACAGAAAGCCCTCACTAAACTTCTTGGTCTTCAGTTTACTATCCAGTACAAGAAGGGACAAGAGAATCGTGTGGCCGATGCCTTATCTCGACGTCCAGATTTCCAGGAGGATACTCACGATACTTGCTTGGCTGTGACTGCCGTATCCATAAGCAAACCGGTGTGGTTGGAGCAGGTAGCTCAAGGTTATCAACATGATCCGCCACTAAGAAAATATTGACTCAATTTTTGGTTGGACAGTTTGTCCCACATTTCTTTCTTCAAGATGGTATTCTTCGGTACAAAGAGAGAGTCTGGATCGGCAATAATTCTGCCCTACAAATTAAGTTGATGCAGGCACTTCATGATAGCGCTATTGGAGGTCACTCTAGTTTTCCGGTCACATATCATCGACTCAAAACTTTGTTTGCCTGGCCTTCTATGAAGAAGATGGTTCACAAATTTGTCACTTCATGTACTGTTTGTCAACAAACCAAGCCAGATCGTGCTAAGTACCCCGGACTCCTGTTACCTCTACCTATCCCTGAACATGCTTGGCAGACAGTAACATTAGATTTCATTGAAGGATTACCTCGCGTTAACTCTTATAACTGTATCTTTGTGGTGGTCGACAAGTTTTTCAAGTTTGCCCATTTTATTCCTTTGGCTCACCCATTTACAGCCCTCATGGTAGCCCAAGTTTACATGACTCATGTGTACAGACTACATGGAATTCCACGAGCCATAGTATTTGATCATGATAAAGTTTTCACTAGTCTGTTATGGCAAGAGTTGTTTAAGCTATCTGTCACCTCACTTCACATGATTAGTGCATATCATCCACAGTCTGACGGACAGACCGAGAGAGTTAACCAATGTTTGGAAGGCTATCTTCGGTGCTTTGTGCATGCCTATCCTAAACAATGGATCAAATGGCTCTATTTAGCGGAGTTTTGGTATAATACAAGTTATCATTCAGCTCTGAATACATCTCCCTTTGAGGTTCTGTATGGTCATGCGCCTAATCACTTTGGTATTGATACAGCTAATGTGTGTACTACCACAGATTTGCAGGACTGGCTGTCTCAATGTGACCAGATGAATGCGTTGGTGAAGCTCCATCTTCATCGTGCTCAACAACACATGAAGCACCAGGCGGACAAACATCGATCCGAGCGCACATTCACTGTCGGAGACATGGTATACGTCAAGTTTCAGCCACATGCCCAATCATCAGTGGCGCCGCGGGCAAACTACAAATTAGCTTTTCGCTACTTCGGCCCCTATCCCATTATTCGCAAGATCAATGACGTCGCTTATGAACTTAAACTGCCGGAAACAAGCTCAGTCCATCCGGTGTTTCATGTATCGCTCCTCAATCCGGCCAAAGGAGTGCCTCGCCAGGTCAGTGCTCACATTTCTGACCTTGATCAGCACTTGCAATTTCCTTTGCATATTCTGGATCGCCGGTTGTGCCGTTGTGCTTGGAAAGTAATTCCACAATTGCTTGTGCATTGGTCTACTTGGTCGGCGTCCATGGCTACGTGGGAGGATGAACAAGCGCTGAAGGATTAGTTTCCTGAAGCTCCAGCTTGGGGTCAAGCTGGCTGTCAAGGAGGGGAGGATGTCAGCAGCACACGGGCAAGGCAACCAGAGAAGGGAGCAGCTTCAGAGGAGCATGCAACGGAGCGGACGACAGACAGGAGGACTTCAAGCGTGACGTTGGGAGGCCCAAGCCTGAAGAAGATCTGAGCCCACAAGCCCAACACGCGCTTCATCGGGCGAATTTGGACCAACAAGTAATGGCGTGTTGTATCTTGTATGAGAAAACGAGGAAGGAACGGGATGTATAAAAAGGGGAAAGATGAAACAGAACAAACTAGGCAGCGAGCAATAGGTGTTGAGGTTGTTCTTGTTGGTGATACGTTAGGCGACGGAGAACTTGTAAACTCATTTGAGAGTTAAATCGGAGAATCACTCATAGTAACCTCACGATCCGTCTTCGCCGGCCCAGACCTCGGCTGGCACCGGTCAAGACCTGCGTCGACGCGGATGCGCCCTCCGCAGCGGCATCGCCGGACCACCACCAGCTCAAGTGGAGCGACTTCCTCGCCGACGACGCCGCGGCGCTCAAGGCGCTGCAGGTTCTTGATCAGCACCAGGAGGAGGCCACGGTGGCTTCCGGCGAAGGCCGTGCGTGCGGTGACGGTGGCAGTGGTGCCGGTGGAGGTGGGGATGATGGTGCGTCATCGGCGTTCATCGACGCGATCCTGGACTGCGACAAGGAGACGGTGGTGGACCAGCTCATCGCCGAGCTGCTCGCCGACCTGGCCTACTACCACGGCTGCTCCTCGCTCGTCGCCGGAGATGTGGTGGGGCTGTTGATTACTCTCCATGGATTAGTTGCTACTCCTATATTGGACTGGCCTCTTTTAGGTTTAGCTACGTACGTTGATCCGATTTAAGTAAGATGTTTTTAATTACTGGTATTGGATTGATCATGAGCTCATGATTATGCTCATGCTCTTCTTTGATGTTTTTGTGGTAACTAAATCGGCACATATGGTTAACCGGGGATTATGATCATTGATCATCGATGATGTCGTGCGTTGGAGGGTCAAATCATATAATAGGGGAGTGTCTAGATAACATTCGCATGTTTTTATCGAGACAAATCAGTCATATTTTTTGAGCGTCCTATGGAGATCGAACCCGCCTGACTGAATTCTCTTTTATTTTTTGCGCTGTTCTTGTTTCGTTGCAAGCAGTGGCGTATCCAGAAACTTAGAAAGGAGGGGGCTAAAATTGACATCTCCAAACTAATATATATATAGTATTTTTTTCAAAACATAGAATATGACAGAATGATATATATAATATAAAAATATCAACACTTATCTAACAATCGCATATAATATAAATACGTAACATTACAAAGAAAAAAAGTACCGATCATTACTTCTTAAGAGTTGATAGTTGATATTTATGGATTTTTATGTTTTGAAAAAGTTGCAAAATATCTTCCATGTCTATCTTGAAAAATATGTCTCGCTCGATGTAGCATACCATGAGATCATTTAACCAGTCATCACTTATCTTATTACGTAAATCTGTTTTGATAATCTTCATTGCCGAGAAAGCCCTTTCAACTGTAACTGTGCCCACAGGTAAAACTAATGCTAATTCAGTAAGCCTATAGACTAATGGATAAACAACATGCTTTTTTGCTTCAGTCATCATCGCGAGACTAGCAAGATCATTACAACTTGAAAATTCTTCTCTTTTCAAGTCATCAATGAATAAGTCAAGTTGTGCTTCCAAAACCACATGATCATATAATGAGAAATCATCTGAATAAATCTCTGAAAGCCGAAGAAGCCTACCATGTTCAAAATTTGTAAATGAATCTCTTGAGTTTAGACAAACAATGCATCTCAAAAGCTCTATCGAAGATTTATTGAACTGATTGTTTAACTCGGTAGCTTTTCTAAATTTGTAGATGAGTTTTCCCTAAATTTATCTATCTTGAGGCAGGGAGGCAGGGGGGCCACGGGTGGGGCTCCAGCCCACCCACGCCCCCTGATAAATACGCCACTGGTTGCAAGCCGCGCGTCTCGTAGCGTAGATCTCTAGTCGCAACCTACTTATCAGGACTCTACTCGATTATCTCGACCCTAACTCTTTAATTTTAATCTTCATCACTCAGCACTAATCAGCAGCTGGCAACGCAGTTAGCGACATACGGCGGCTAGGTTGGCGCTGGTCCGTTCTAACAGGTGGCCGGTGTGTATAAGATGCCACAGCCGCTGCTACCGATGGTGCACAAGTAGACCAGCATGTTACCGCAGGTGTGGATTACATATCTTTTTTATCTCAATACATGCCACTTTTTATGCAGAGAAAAATAAAAAATAGTTTTTCTAAGTTATACAAAGAAAAATAGGATTAGTGAACCCTAATAGAAAATAAATAAATCACAGAAAAGTGATTGAAATCAAAGAAAAAATAGGTGATAGATTTTTAGCAATTCCCTATATTATATTATACGTTAGAAATTCTCAAAAGAAAGCAAAACATATAGCTTAATTAATGTGTCTTAATTAAAGCTAAGCTATGGCAGCCATTTGATGTATTATTACTTGCACATATAGTAATTTAGAAAAGAGAGAAGATAATCCCTACATGTTTTAGAGTTGCTAATAAAAAGGAGAAATAGCTAGAAATTCTTACAAGTCCATTGGATGTAATTAAAAATAAAAAGAAATATACTAAAAATTCAAGAAAAAGCAAAACATCGAGCTTTGATCAGATGGACCTTAACTAAAGCTAGACTATGCCAGCCATTTGATGTATTATTACTTAAAGGGTAAATATCCTGTGCAATCAAACATTTGGTGCAACCACGGTGCAACTCAACTAGAAAAAGTTTCAAAAAATTCTGAAAAAAATCATGGATGTACATCTCAGCTTACCCCATCTACATATAAAATTTCATGATCAAATTCGTCCTGTGCTAGAAGTTACAAAAAAACAAAGTTGATCATGAATAGGAACTGTTTTTGTTCATGATCAAGTTTGTCTTTTTTATTACTCTTAGCACAGGACGAATTTGATCATGAAATTTTATATGTAGATGGGATAAGCTGAGATGTACATCCATGATTTTTTTCAAAATTTTTGAAACTTTTTCTAGTTGAGTTGCACCATGGTTTTACCAAATGTTTGATTGCACATGATATGTTCTCTACTTAAAGATACAATAGTTTAGAAAGGAGAAGATAATGAAAAGAAAGAAAGAGAAACGTGTGTACGCAAGAAAAATTAAGCATACAGCCCTACGTGTAAAAAAAGAAAGAAAATAATGATACTGCACGGTGTCCGACGCGAGGCATTTCACCTAAAAGGTTTTCTAGCACATGGCTTATCTTCCCACCAGACACTATCCACGTTGCCTTAAGCCTCGGCAAACACATTTTTTACTCCTCTGGAGTAGAGGTGGGCACCGGGCCGAGTTATTTTGGGCCGGTACGAGGCACGCTCGACCCGGTACGATCCACGGTCCGGCACGGTACTATTCTAAACGGGTCGGACCGGTTGATCGATTGTTGGACCGTGCGGGCCTACCAATCGAGACACGATGGGCGGCGACGCATGACGAATCCGGGCGTGCTTAGGCAACACGGCCCAAGCAGCACGCACTTTTGTGTTGTATATGTGGGTGAGCAAATCAAGGAGTAAAGGAAGAAAACTACGGATGGACCGGAGAAAAGGAAGGGAATGCATCCATACGTTATATGTGTGGGTGAGCAAATCAAGGAGTAAATGCCTGGCTGCATGCATGTGACTAGAAGGAACAACTGAATCAAGAAAATCGAGAAGAATAAACACAATAGGATTTTGTTTCGACCGGAGAAAAAGGAAGTACTAGACAGATAAAGAAAGAAATCAATCCGTGATTATTTTCTCTTATAGTAATAGTATAAATGGGCGAACTGGCATGACGCACGAAAGGGCAAATGGGCGTGCTGGGCTCGTAAAGGCGGCTGGGCCAACCGACCCGACGCAGTGAGCACGATAGGCCGTCACGGCCCGGCACGGTTTAGACCCGAAACACAATGGACCCGTGCCGGGCTGGCCCGACCTGGCACGACGCCCACCTCTACTCTGGAGTGCTTTCCTTAGTTCCTCCTCCCTCTCTCTTACACACACCGGACGAATGAGCTTCGACGAGCCATTTCTATGACCAGCGAGCTTCAACTTTCTGCCCTGCTCCTCTTCCTGCTCGGCTTCCCAAGCTACACCGTCAGCCATCGATCCGAGCTCACAAGAGCTTATCTAATGCGGCTGGAGCTCACGTGGAGCTCAGGGTACCCACTAGAGGCGACACTGCCTAAGGTAATTGTAACAAGCCCCTCACCAGTCACCGGTGTGGTGTCCTCTATGGTATATACCCCATTGTGATATTAGTAAGCTAAAGTAAGAGATTGATGGGATTTTCTATAGATGTTGCAATGGGTCATTGGAGTAGTTGTACCTATGTTATCGTAATGTTGCAACGATGATTTTTGAACTTTTTGCATGGACTATTCCGATTTATTGCAAATATTTTCTCTATTGTTGCATGAGTAACTGTAAAATGTTGTGACTATTCTTTTCAAATGTTGAAGTGTTGTATTATTGTAACTTTATTTGTTTACGATGTCTGAACCATTTTAAAATCAGACTACATTTTATGCTTACGGAGTGTAAAATTTTTAACGAGACAGTAACTATGTACCTATTCAAGAATAAATAAAATTTACTTGTTTTCCCTAACATTTTGTGTCTATTGCCGTGGTCTTGGCTCCTTTCTTCTCTTCGCAATAGTGCAAATGGGTCGGGCCTGAGCCGACACGGCACGAAGTAGGTACAAAACGCGAATGGACCGTGCCTGAGCTCGCTGAAGATAAGCCGGACTGGCACTACATGGCACAACGTGCCATCCCGATTGGTACGGTTCAGACACAAAGCACGATAGAATCATGCAGGGTCGACCCGGCACAGCGTGACGCCCACCACTAAGTAGTGGTCGTACCAACGTGGCATGGCACTGATCAGTTGCCATCATGACGTATCTGCCACTAATAGCATCTTTTTTTTAGATTACACAATAGCATCTTAATTTGTCGACAAAACACTAGGTTACCTTCTCTTAAACTAGTACTCCAGTTTCTTAACTCTAAATGGGAGTGGGTTAGTGCTATACGCAAACCGAAAGAGGACATAATTTGCATCTACCATCTACTAATTGCAATCGTGTTGCTTTGCGGGCTGTATAATGCATGCATCGTCTAGTTTTTCGGCAGACCACAAGGCGCCTCCACGCCTCCACTACCAGCCATGTTCCTTTTGAAATGTTTGTGTAAATATTAGTTTTGGAAATATTGATAATTCAGTACAAGCTAAATTCATTTGAGATTTTGTATTTTCTACCTATTAGAAATGCCACTTTTCTACAACTAGTTTTTTTTAAGAGAGAGACACTATTCTACAACTAGCTAAACACATTCCATCAGCTTCTGGGTTTGTTTAGTTGTTGAAAAGCTTGACACACTATTGAGGCCTTTTTGTTAGCATATGGTTCCCGTAAGAAAATTTAACTAAAAAAGGGTTTAATCAGTATGGAACTCCATGTTCAGGGAGTCTTCGTCTAACAAGTGCACGTAGAAACTAAAGAAGCTCAATCATCATTTAATTGTGCATCCACTACTAGAGAAACAACCTTTCATACCGACTCATCAGTCCCGATTAGTCACGAACCGGAACTAATAGTAGCAACAGTCCCGGTTTGTGGCTACTAGACTAAAATTATGATTTTTCGCTCACATTAGTCGGTTAGTACCTAACGACGTAAGAGTCTTTGGCGGAGCAGTACGCGCAGCGCACACATTAGTCGGTTAGTATTCTAACAAGGACTAAAAGCAAACTTTAGTCGGTTAAGTATTACGAACCCGGACTAAAATACTTTAGTCGGTTAGTGTTACTGAACCGGTACTAAACTCGTTCAACATACTTTAAAAGGAATGCATATCCTAGTCTATTCAATACTGGCGTGGGTGGGTGGGTTGGTAGTGTCTGTGGTGGCATGCAGGAGGTTCAGGGTTAGTCTTGAGTTAAATCATAATTTTTTCTACATCGCGAGAGCTTAACGGGACTAAGGTTTGTGACCTTTAGTCCCGGATAAACTATCCGGTTTGATAACCGGGACTAAAGCCGATTATCAACCGGGACTAAAGATCATTTGTGTAGTAGTGATCATATCAAAGGACGTTACAAATGCAATGTCAAAGCTTTGCCGTGGTGAAGTACAGTGTATACAATTCTCAAACCTTATGTTACACAAGTAACACAACATTGCTGCACCAAAAGCACGCCATTAACACCGCATCAACTTTACTTAGCAAGCAACACAAGTGATTACTCTCTCATTACCCAAGAATGAACGTAGTGGAGTACTTGGCTTTTCGGCTCCAAATTCACGGTTTCTTTTTATCACCACTTGCTTATCTGTACATCCTGGAAAGCACGTCAGCTTGTACGTATACACCACACATATCACTTTGGGTGCTTGTATCAATGTACGTCTCTACTTCTTTTTAGATGTACTATACGTTTTGAGTTAGACAGTACAAGCTCAGGTTGTTGCACGTATACGTATACAGATTCAGGATCCGGCTACCATTCGTGAATAGAACTGGCCGGGCAATGGACTGGGTCTTTTTGGCCGGCCCCTAGCACGGCTGATCAACACAGTCCAAAGCATGGCATGACGCGGTCATCGTCGAGCTAGGTAGTATGGCATGAATGATTAGACTATGCTGCGTCTAGAAACTCAACGCGATATATGATCCGGCATAGCACGGCGGACTAGACTATACTTAGACCTGTGCGGCATGAAAGCAACTCTTTCATCAAAAACACCCAATCTACAACCCAACCTATCAAATAACATCTCACTGCAGCCCATCAATTACTACATAAGCACAATAGGCGTCTTTCATCAAAAACACCCAATCTACAACCCAACCTATCAAATAACATCTCACTGCAGCCCATCAATTACTACATAAGCACAATAGACGTCTATCATCATAAGCCCCCATTCCTCTCTCCCTTACCTTCTTTATCTCCTTTCACCCTCAATCCTAATCTCTTAGCTAGCGATGCAGGCGGCCAACCTCGTCCCTCCACGATGGGGATAGAATCCTCTGTTGTCCCCTAGCCTCCTCGACAGCTACGTCCTTGTGATAGTGTATTGAATCCTCCACTGCGATAGCAGTAGCCATGACAGGGGATATTCACGGCAACGTCGACCACTAGATGGCCAGATTTGTGCACAAGGAAGCAGCTGCATATCCACAAGTTTGGAGGTGACGGCTTGGGGAACGTGGAGACACGGGTAGTGATGTCGACCTCTAGATCTGCGCTCGGCTAGGTGAGGCACTCCGGGGGGAGGGGGTTGAGGATGGTGCATGCGTGGCTAGGAGGACAATCGGTATGTATCCATGACTCCATGTGTCTAACAAATCCAAACCTGATGTAACTAGAATGGCACGATAACAACCCATCGTGCGTACCTGCCTCGTTAGAGGCGAGTCGTACTGACAGCACCGCACCGTGAGATGGACATGCCCACTCGACACTAGGGGTGAAAATGGGTCGGGTATTACCCGACCCGTATCTGGATCCGACGAAAATTTTACCCGAAAATTCGGATCTGAGATCTGGTATTTTTTTGTTGGATTGGATACGGGTAATTCCGGATACTTTTGTTTCGGATACGGGTCAGATACGGGACAGCAGATACTCGGTAAATACCCGGATTTTCGGGTCGGATACGGGTACCTGGATAATACTAAAAATCGGGTACCTAGATAATACTAAAAGAGCAGCTCTGCTGATTTCTCTGGACAGATAGCATTCTAGTACTTATTGAAGCTATCAAATCAAATCAATATTTTATGAAAATTTTTATACATGTCGGAAAGATGAGTTTTGATATCCAGTAAAAATTTCATGTTAAAATATTGTGTATAAAAATTACAGTAATTCTAACAATGTGCCCTGTCAGATTTTCTATTTTCTCGAGTTTGATTTAATTTATGACCAAAATGTGGTTAATATTTTATTTATATTTTTATTAAGGTTTAGAATTAAAATATTTGTATTCTATAAATTTTGAGATTTTTATATTTTACATTTTATTTATAAAAATTCTTTCATTGCTATTTTCAGATTTATTTACTTTTAGTTTTTGAATTTGTAAAAGCTTCAAATATAAGTTTTAATTTTTAATATTTTTATCAGAGGTGGATATCAAGTTGATGTCAGCATGGTAAGAATCTTAGCTTCAGAAAAGACATATATATTTCTACACAAATCGACAAGATCAAGATTGATATCTTATCTCATGATTACAATTTCTTTTTAATATATTTTTATCACATAGTTTGATCATATGTGTTAGTTAAATTATTTTTATCACATATTTTAATCCTAGGTAGTTTTAGTATTATTCGACTAAGTACAGTTATCCGTATTATACCCATCCGTATAATATCTCGGTATCCGATTTTCTACCCGATTAAGTAAATACCGATGATCCAGTATCCTACCCGATTTTCCACTACCCGTACCTGTACACGTATCCGAAAAAAATAATTAAGGTAGGATACAGAATGACCTACCATCCAACCGTATCCGACCTGTTTTCACCCTTACTCGACGCGGCCCCAAGCCGATCAGGCTTATGCCGGGCCCTAACTTCCACGTCAATCATGAACCCCACCCCACGCGGGGCACATAGTCACTTGCAGGTGAGGCCCACGATCCCACGTGGATCCAAGCCTGCTTTTTTTTCGTATTCTAAACAGCGCGATGCACACGTGGCCACCGGCCTGACGCTAATCACCAATAAAAACCCCCCTGGCCTTGGTAAAGCTCCTCTTCTCCACTCCACCTCCCCTGTCCTCGCGGCGACGAGCTTCGCCAACAGCACCTGCTAACCGATAGGAGATTCTCAGCGACGAGCTTCGCCAACTGCAGCTGCTAACCGATAGGAGATTCGCAGCGACCGATCACCATGGCCGCCGGACTCAGTCTTCTCCTCCTCGCCGCGCTCCTCCTGAACGGCGCCTCCGCGGCAGCCGGCGACCCGGCTGGGAAGAAGGACAGGAAGGTGGACATGGCGCTCTACTACGAGTCGCTGTGCCCCTACTCGGCGCTCTTCGTGGTGGACCACCTCGCCAAGGTCTTCAAGGACGGCCTCCTCGACGCCGCCAACCTCACGCTCGTCCCCTACGGCAACGCCCACGTCGTCAAGGACGGCGCCATCTCCTGCCAGGTGAGTCCCGACGCGCCGCGCGCCCGATCCGTTGCTCTGCTCTGCTCTCCTTTCCTCTGCTATAGTGCAGGTTTCTTGGTCGGGTTGGGAATTCTGGGTGTGGGCTTAGTTCTTGGGCTAATTTTACTGCTTGTCAATTTCCGCTAGTTCCTTTTCCCAGATAGAATTGGGTTAATTACTGTTTGGTAGTGGTGCTAATACTGATACTGTTAATCTGTCGGATTGTTGCAGCATGGCCCTGATGAATGCTTTCTGAACACCGTGGAGGCTTGCGCCATCGACGCCTGGTCTGATTTGGTAACTAATCGCACCTCATGATCTGCTCACAGCTTGACCACCAAACGTGTTGTTGCAATTGCAAGAAGTTCTGGATAGAATACCGCACTGTGAAACGGTGATCACAATGAACTTTGCTACCAACTAGCTAGTAATAAAATAACCAATAACATCATCATATCATACCCTTTGGTGGAACTTTTCAGATCAAGTTCAGGCAATTCTGCTCCAATCTTCAGAGATTACAGTGGCTCTTATGTATTCTCTGCTGTTGCTGTTGGCTGCAGGACGTGCATTTCCGTTTCATCCACTGCGTGGAGGACCTGGTGAGGGAGGGAAGGCACCAGGAATGGGAGTCGTGCTTCGGAAAATTGGCACTTGACCCCAAGCCAGTCGCCGAGTGCAACAAAAGTGAGCGCGGCCACAAGGTTCGTTCCTATGATGTCCTTAATTTTGCCACTCCTTTGTACAGCTCCATTACTCGTATGCTAACCACAACGTCCGCATTTCGTTTGTTTTTTTTAATTTTATCCATCCAGCTTTTGCTCAAGTATGCAAACCAGACCGACGCTCTTAAGCCTCCCCACAAGTACGTCCCATGGGTGGTGGTTGATGGCCAGCCGCTCTACGAAGTAAGCGACACTCAATCAAGTTCAGATGGACTTACCGATGATTTCACATTGAGCAAATTGTTTGCTCGAGTTCATCACTGAAGCTATCGCCATCTAAATGTGCCAGTTCTCTACTTACGATGAGCATGTTTCGGTCTCAGGATTATGCGAACTTCGAATACTACATCTGCAAGGCGTACAAGGGCCGCCCTCCGAGGGCTTGCGAAGGGCTGGGCCGCCGTCCTCCGATCGTACAAGAGGTAGTCGAGGCAGGCAACGGTGTCAGCTACAACTCCGGCGATATCACGCTTGAGACTGCTGAAGGTGGTAGCGCCGGCGAGATTAAGGTGGTACTGCCAAATAATGATAGTTGATCGATGTGCCCCTTTGGGGGGGTCATATATGAACGTAGGACAGTTCTATCTGTTCAGGTCATGGAGATGTAGATCATCCGATAATAATAAAGTAAGGTATTGTGCTAGTGACAGCCTGATCTGGTTTCTCGAGTTGAACTGTGGAATCAGTAGCCTGTTGGCTGTTGCAAATTCCTCGCTTCCGTATGGTTTCAATGGCTCGCTGCCTGCTGTCGTGCATGATGTATTCAGGCACATGATGCGTAATGTCCTCTAAACTACTACTACTACTGAACCGCAGACTCTGCTTGGAAACAGGTAAAAAGTAAAATAAGAAAACCAGTATGCCCAAATACATCATCCTCCGCCGTGTAAATTGCAACTCCATTACTCACATTCACATCAAGCCCTATGCCAAAATGGAAGCTTGCACATCCCCGCTTCTCCACAGAAAAACAAATCAGAGAGACGTACTCACTGCTGTAGAGTTATGTAACTAATATAATATACAACTATATTTTCCAAGGGTAGTAGAGTTATGTAACTGATATAACATGTTGCAATATTTATAAAATCCTCTCATTGATAAAATCCTGAAAAGAATTGCTGGTTGGAGAGGAAAGTTATTATCCTATAGTGGGCGGCTCATTCTTATCAAATCCTGCTTAGTCAGCATCCCTCTCTATTTGCTTTCCTTTTTTAAATTTCCTAAATGGGCTTTAAATCTTATAAACTCTCACATGGCTAAGTGTCTCTGGATTGATTTTGAAGGTCATAATAAATTGCATCTGGCTAATTGGCATCTTGTTTGTATGGAGAAAAAGTTTGGTGGTCTTGAGGTGCCTGATGTTAGAGATTTAAACGTTTACCTCCTGGATTAAAAGGTTCTATGCTAATGATAATAAAATGTGGAAAGATTTGATCAAATTTAAATATAATGCTGATAACCCCAACATATTTGCGATCAAATTTAAATATAATGCTGATACGTTTCCCAACATATTTGCTTCGCCAGTCTTCCAGCATCTCCTGTGACTGCTAATCAGCTTATGCAGGGATCATTGTGCAATTCTTGAATACATAATGCAACATTCAACACAACCCAATAAAAACCCAAAATAAGTTTATCGGGGGGCAAATTATTCACTTCTCTACTCTTTATGAGGATACCCATTAGTTATTCTATGCCACATGCATGTTACATTGTTGCATCTCAGTTGAAACCCAGTGGAAAACAGAGATTTTCCCATACATATAGACCCCACGAATCCAAGACGATCAAGCAAGCTGATTGGGGTATCCCCTGACGCCATCAGCCTAACAATTCACAAGTACGCAAATTGCAACCAACTCCCCCCGCAATGAACCCCAAACATTGACAAAGAACCCAATTCTCCACATGACAGCAGAACAATTCCTACAAAGCCTACTAAAAGCGCAAAATTTTGTTCATGACTTGGCTGAACAGTTTCAGATCATTGCCCTTCTTCACATTAGGACACAGCATCCATCCCAAATAATCATGAAACAACTGGTAGCAAACACAGTAAAGCTCTAAAATCCAACAGAAAGAAGGAATTATTAGATAACCATACACTCGTGGAACCCAACCCTCAGTCGGCAGCTGGCAGTTCATCCCCAAAACCCAGTAAGAACCCTAAAAGAATCTAACGGAACTAATCTTTTCCATCATCCAACAATTCCTTCCCAAAAAAATTTGTCAAACGATAATTATCATACGAAAGCAAAACATGGTGACACAACTACCGAAAAATTCCCCACAATTTCGTGTAAACATCGAGCAATCACACCCTAAACCCCCCAAAAGCCCTACACCCAGAACACAACCTCTATTTAATTTGTTTGTTACTAACTCTACTCCTTTCAGGTACTGCTCTCCCTGTACTCTACCTACAATGAGACAAGGTAATGTTTCCTTCTATCAAAATAAAACTGACCTTATCCGTTCGATGTTGGCCATGCATCTACGTTTTGGAAAGGGTTTATCTGGGCTATGCAAGCGACTAAATTTGGCTATAGGTGGCATGTTGGGAATGGTGAAAAAGTTAGGTTCTGGGAAGATATATGGTTTGGGAATTCTTGTTTGGCTGTTCAATTTTGGGATCTTTATAAGATAGTTAACGAGAAGGGTCGCACAATTGCTGAGATTTGGGATGGCTTTAATGTTAAGTGTACTTTTAGAAGAACTTTCTCTGATGCCATGATGATTAGATGGTTCGAATTGGTGGAAGTGGCTAACTCCGTAAGGCTCTCTAGTGATGAGGATGCTTTAGTGTGGCAACTTAACAGTAATGGTGTATATTCGGTTAATTCTCTTTATGTCGTGATGAATTTTCGGGGGGTTTTACCGGTTTACATCCCTGCTGTGTGGAAACTAATTGTTCCCCCTAAAATACATTTCTTTCTTTGGCTTTTATCGCACAACAAGCTAATGACTAGAGACAACTTGTTAAAAAGAGGCATGGATAAAGGAATTAGTTGTGTTTGGTGTATGGAGTCTGAAAGTGTTGTCCATATATTCTTTGAGTGTATTGTTGCTAAGAATATCTGGCACTTGATTAGCGAGTTTTTTGATTTGGACATTGGTGTCAATTATGAATCTGTAGCTCGATTTTGGCTTAGTAACAAAAAGTATGGCGTTAAATACTATTTGTCTTGCTGCGCTTTGGTGTTTATGGATTAATAGAAATGATATGATTTTCCGTTCTGATCTTTGGATAAGTGTAAAGTCATCTGGAGAAGGCTGCTCTGTCTTTGAAGAAGCGGCGGCCGATATACAAAGAGGAAATGCTTTGCGGATGGCTCAGTTCTCGCGGTTTCTGGAGACCAAACTTGGCGCCTTTGCGATTGATGACTGGGACATCAGTTCCCGAGGATCGGGTGATGAAGGAAGTTGATAGTGAAGCGGTCGGGGATATCAGCGCGGTCTAGCTTCATTGAAAGTCTGCTGGACGGCGGAAGGTGATTGTTATGCCTGGGAGCTAATCTCTTGTCTGACTTCGGTTGCTGTTGGGAGCTGTTTCTGGTTTTGTTTTTTCGTTACGATTTGGTCTGATGTCAGTTGTTGTGACGATTAAGTGGCTCTAGTGGTATGCTGGATGGCTGCCGTCTTTTGAAGTTAAGGTTGGTTTGTTTTGTGCTGCCAGGTAGTAGTCTGATTAGAGTTTATATGTCTCAGTTTACCTGGTTCAGCAATTTTGTTGATGTCTGTGATGAGTTGATGTGAACTTTACTGTTTTCCTTGGTTTCAGCTAATGAAACTGGGGCATCTGGTTGGATGTCCTGTTGATCTAAAATATTTATAACCAAGTAATTATGCGGTAAATTCCACTTGCTCGTGCCACAATAATGCTTAAACCAGAAAAAGCAAATTTCCTACAAATTCTCTCATTAATGGAGCAAAAACATAAGCTCCACACTATTTATTTTGATGGGGCCAAATTATAATGCTATAGATTAATCATATATAGATATTATATCATTTATAACTGTATACCATACTGTACAACAGTATTTTTCAAAAACAATAGAGTTATATAACAAATGCAATACATTGCAACTTCTAGTCGCACAACTGTGCGGGAATTCCGCTAGTTGCCACCTCTAACTATTTTGCCCGCAATAACATATTAATTGATCAATAAAACACTCTGTTAATGTCTTCTTTTGGGTATATAAGGCTGAAATGGAATAATGTTACGCGCAATGTGAACCACGTGTACCAAAAATGGATGTGATTTGCAAGTTACAACTACCGCCTATTACTGATGCAATCCTATTCTTGAAAAAGGAAAGCGTTTAAAAAAACAGTCTCACATCTTTGAAGTGAATCTCTTGACGAAAAAGGCGAGAATGCGGACGTGAAAGGAAAGGGTTTATGTGCAGTCGATACAGGATTGTAACTTAAGCAGCTGTTGACCATCAAAACCTTTTGATCGAGAAAACGAATGACCCAAATCACTCCAACAGCCCTCAACTACAGTGTTTACTAAGTTCTTGCAGAAGTTGCCGAAAGATCTTGTCATCTTTTTTAATCTAACGATCTACATATAACTGCTAAAATTAGAGCCAGAATAGACTGCGTTAGATTAAAAAAGGAACACGGATCCGCCTCCTAGTTCCTGCTCGGACTACACAGCATGGTATACATTAATGGTCGAATGGTTGGCGCGAGCAACGTCCTCTGCCGTGAGGCGTACGAGCGCCCGGGGGTGCGGACGGGCGGGCTTGTGCCGCGCGCCGTCTGGGAGAGAAGGCCCACGACGACCGCCACGGCGTCGCGCACGAGCGACTCCGCAAGCTGCACGCGTGAGTGATTCTTGAGCTTCTTGGAGCACGACGCGCGGAGAAACCAGGTGACGCGCGCAAGCATACGCGTTGCGCAGAGCAGGCAGGCGTACGACTTCCAAGCAGCGCCTCGGCGGCCGTCTGGGCCGGCTCGTGCAAGAACGGGGAGACGCCAATTGTGAGTTTCGTCCCTTCAGGGGTACCGGCCATCCAAGTTTTGTGCAGGATCGGCAATTCAGCATGGCCGGAATTGGTACATACACTAGCCGATGAAGCCGACTTGGCAAATTGAGGATATGTTTGGAAAAGCTGTGTTTTAGTTTTACTTTAGTTTTAGGTTAAAAACTTTCCCAAACAGCATGGCTGCAAAGTAGTTAAAAAACTAAATCACAGTAGAAACACTCTCAAAAACTGCAGCTGCTAGGAGGAGCTTTTTAGCTGTGGTTACGCTTGACCACTTCCCACCTCGGTCGCTTTGCCTTCTCGACCTTTGCCACCCGCCTCGCCATCTCCACGTCATCTCTCCACTCAGACATCGTTGTACTTTGCTATGTTGCTACCTTCCCACTCAGTTGGCCTCGAAAAGCTACAGCTGCAACAACCAGTTTGCCAAGCAATTATAACAAGAAAAAGTCATGACTTTTCATTCACTACTTTACAATCTAGCAAACCAAAAACAACATTTCAACTTAGCCACAGCCCCTCTAAATAGGACCTAAGTTTTGAGCTTTCTATGTGTACAAATAGAATTCTTCCAATTGTGGATATGTAGTGAAGATTATCATTCTTCGCGTTAAGAAGATGCCAGATTTCTTGGATTATAAAAATCGTGTTAAAACAGGTTAACTACGCGTATTCTCGGTACTCTTTAAGTAGTACTAGTTCGAAATGTTCAATTCAGAACCAAATGAACAACTGTCGAGACGTCGTGTGACTTAACTTTGAAGAAATATTCTATGCAATCATCTATAAATATGCAAGTGTACAATCAAGCGATCTGAAGTACCCAATCTATATCTAACGTTGGTTGCTGTTTTTACGTTTAAATCCTTCCACCTCACCCTCCATCTCTTCTCTCTCTGCCCTTAAAATTTGCTGAACACCCCCTACCAACAGCCAACATTAGATATAGATTGGGTGCTCCAAATCACTTTGTGAGATCATGTGATGAAAAATTGGTTGAATGGTGAAATTGGCATTGTAAAGTGATTTTGGTTATGGCATGTGTGGTGCCTGTGCATGTGCTATATTGAGATGATTATCATGCTGGTGATAGTATGATGAAGTTTGTTTGATGCAATGCACTCATGTGAGTGGTTGCATGGATTGTTTTTGAGGCAAGTCGTGGACTTGTACTCAAATGATCGTTTGTTTATGTTGGTGATAGCATAGTGGTTTTGCTTGATGCAATGCACTCATGTGAGTGTTGCATGGATTAATTGTGAGTCAAGTCGTGGACTTGTGCTCGGACGCGTTGTTTGTTACTTCATGTGCAGGTGTTGCTCGAGGGCGAATGTGGTCGATGACAGGACCGGAACTAGGTTCATGGAGGAACTGAGGTTCGAGACTAGGTTCAGAGAGGAATCGAGGTCTTGGTGGTCAAGGATTTCATACGGGACGTTCGGGCTAGAGAACATGCACATGGAGGCTGGTTAGTCACGTAATTACAGCAGGTGGGCTGTACATACGTGCAAGAGTTGTTTTTGGCCACGTTGGGCCAAGTTGAGATGTATACAGACTCTTTCCATGTTGGAAGTGGAGTTGTATCCTATCTCGTTAGGATTGTTCGGTATAAATAGGGAGGGTGTTCCCTGTTTATTCTTGAGCAAGATTTTAGGGTTGTACTCTTTTGTTTGAGTACTGTAACCAGATCAAAAATAAAGATCTTTCTCACAAGTTCTTGGCTCCGGCATAGTTGATCGATCGCTTGAAGTTTTGTTCATCACAGCAGTCACGAAGTTCATCACGAAGTTCGGATCTTTGCAAAAGTATCATCTTGCGAAGGTAATATCTTTTGATCCGTAGATCCGATCGGATTGATTCTTATTGGGTTTGATTCGTAATTGAATCTAGTTTCTACAGTTAAAATTTCACATCAATCCAACGGTTAGATCTTCTGTAATTTGTGGTCGCCCAGATTGATGTCCTGCTCACCCGACTGCTCGCGTGGTCGCCCGGATTCAGTCATCTTGCGAAAGACATAACTTTAGATCCGTACATCCGATTGACCTGATTCTTTTTGTGTTAGTTGCGGAATTGAGTCTAGTTTCTACAGTTAAAATTTCATATCAATCCAACGGCGGGATCTTCCATAATTACTATTTTAGTAGACATATATCGGTCTGCTCGCCCAGACTACGCGCGTGGTCGCCCAACAGTGTGCGTGGTCGCCCAACAGTGCACGTGGTCGCCCAACCTGCTCGCCTGCTCGCCCAAGTGCCCAAACTGGTCGCCCAGGTGTCCTACTGCTCGCCCAGGTGATCTACTGGTCGCCCAAGTGCCAAACGGGTCGCCAAAGTGATCTACTGGTCGCCCAAGCTGGTCTATTTATTTCCCAACTGCATAAACTGATTTCCAAGCAATTTGAGTTTCAATTGGGGCGTTTGAAAAGTTTGAAAATTTGATTTTAGCTTCCGTGCAATCATTTACCCCCCTCTGATTGCTACATTAGTATATTTCGATCCTACACACTTGCACGTTTGCACACATATAGATAATTATACAGGATATGGCCCCCTTAATCTTAACCTGTAAAAAAAGAGACAACCTCAAGGGCATGTACTTGAAACGGCAATTAATTAAATGAGTGATTAACTTGTTCATCAACGGTACTAGCCCTCCACAGGAAAGTCTAGCTCATCTATAAATCGATTTTTTGAAACAAATAAAAATTTAAAAATACAGAATTAATACGTCAGGAGAAATTACAGAAATATACACTTGTAATCATTCCAAACTGCGTCAGAGCCTCTATCACCATTGGAATATCGATAAAACCTCTATCGCCATTTCAATTGGTGACAACATTCTGTCACCACTTGAAATGACAACAGAGTGTTACGTGGATGGTCTGGTCATCTGTGCCATTTCAATTGACGATAGAGAATAAATTGTCAATTAAAATGGTAATAGAGAACCTCGCCCCCGATATCGCCATTTGAAATTGCCATAAAAGGATGGTTATAAAAGTCGCGCACGGCCTGGAGGGGGAGCACAACTGACTGAAAGAGAAGACAGCAAAGGGGAGAGAAGAGGAGGAGAGGAAGAGAAGAGAAGAAGAGGAAGGGAAGAAGAATGAGGAGGGAAATAGGAGAAAAGAAATGGAATAATTTTTTAGGTCAGTTTTTTAAATTATATTTTGAAAACATGTAGGTTAGCAACCAAAAATATTAGGTATATAGTTGTGCAGATATATAGTTGTGTATATATGTAGTTGTGTAGATATGTTACTTTTTAGGAAAGTAGTATTGTAAATATGGTTGAGAATAAATCGGATATATAAGGACCAATGGGGGCAAATGTAAAGAACGGTAAGGATAATGTAAAAGTTTTTGAAAATCAATTTCGTGTAGTTTAAACATATAAATAAAGTTTAAATTTGTGAAAATTGGCAATGTAGATGGAAAAATCATAAAAATTATTGGTTACGTTTGTTGCGGAGTATGGAATTAGAAAAAGAAATCTCAACATATTTGCAACATTTCTTTATTGCGAAAAATTTAGGAAAAATGATGTATGTAATAAAAAATTGAAATAATTAGCATAAAATGCACATAAATTCATAAATGCATAATATATTATTTTAAACAAAAATGAATAGAGGAATAATGGTGGTAGTTTGTGATTCTGATTCACTCCATGTATTTATTTGATATTACATAGACTTTAGTCGCTATTGGTATCGTAATAGGGGAGAAATATGAAAAGAAATATGGCAGATGTATTATTGGTCGGTATTTGAGCCGTAGTGTAGAGTAGTTTTTTGTGATATCAAGGATAGTGTTGTGATTAACTTTAGAATTGTTAGGTTTGTTACATATTTGCTTAAGGGATATAGATTATGTCGTGTACATAATAAAAATTTAAGGAAATACTCAATAGGTATAGATAAGTGAGTACATTTTAAAATACACTATAGAGAATGGGTTTCACAGATAGGTCTAGAAGGGGTTCATCTAGGTTATTTTCCAAGTGTAACAGCTAGCCAGTCGTGTACAAAGCAGCATTCATGGGGCACCGTTATGAGATAGTTGTATCACCTATTCTTGTTGGACCATATGTTGCATGATCTAAAGCTATACAGTGTTGGCACTCGTGCATGATGGCGCACGTACTACGAGTTAGTAGAATTGAAGGAGACAAAGTCGTGGAGCTCGTGCATACGATTGGCAAAGGAGCGATGATGGCCTCTAGTGCTGATGTAAGCATTTGAGAAATTCGTTTCCAGCCATGTGATGCAAAAAGAGTCCATGGTGATGAAGCCGAAGAAGTTGAGGAGTTGAGCCACAGTCATACATGTTTATTGATCCAAGATGCGGGAAGGGGTGATGAGTTTGTAGAAGTCGAAGAAATAGATCTTGCCTTTACGGATGTGTAGGAACAGATGACATTGCAGACGAAGAACAAATTGAAGCCTTGGTGGAACAAACAGAGGCCGAGGATGGTGACTATAAGGCATTATCTAATGATGAAAATTGCGATGATGGACAGGTTGGACGTGAGCAAGGTATTCCTAGGGAGTGTTCAAAAAGCTAGTAGTCAATGAGGGTGAAGGTGTTGTATGATACTATTGACGGAATGAAGTACATCAAAGAGGGATATACGAAAGTGGGAGCTATAGAAAGCAGTCAAAGCATAGATAGTGTCACCGCGGAGAACATTTAAGGAAGCAAAATCATAGCAGTAGAGGTGTTGCATGATACTATTGATGTAATGAAGTACAACAAGGAGGGATATACGAAAGTGGGAGGTCTGAAAGCAGTCAAAGCATAGATAGTGTCACCGTAGAGAACATTTAAGGAAACAAAATTAGAGCAGTAGGTGTATGATCTGAAATACGAGATAGAGGGTTGCCTATAGCCCGTCCATACATACCAATCTAAGTCGGACACCCTTTGAAAGTGCTCAATAGTCATTTCCCACATATGTGCAATGACAGAGTCCATGAAATCACATAAAAACATCTATTCAAGCTTTGCCGCAAATACAATGTATACAGAGATTGTGGGCAAATTATATTTGGAGCCATGTGTCATTATACTTGCAATAGAATAGAGGTTCTGGTACACAATAAGCTATGCGAAGGACTAGAGGGCGAAGCAAAAAATGCTCGAAACTAGGTTTAGTACATATCGGTAAACACACACCCTAATAATATTAGACGCCATTTACCTCCTCTTCAAATCTCTGACCATTCAAAATTCTCGTAGCAAGTATTTAGTACCTTTGAATATTCTTATAGTTGTTTTCCATGAAGCCATAGAAAATTTGACACAAGTACACTTCAGATTTGATGTATGTGAAATTATGAAACTGTCGGTAGCTAACCAACTCAGTGTATTCCAAGCTACAATATGAAGTACGCGACATCTCTGACTACCCAAGGGAACATATCTACAGCATCTTCATCATCTAGCTCAGTACTATCGGTACCATCCATTAGTGACAGGAAGACAAGAACCGGAACAAGTTGGGTTTCGACATAACCTAGAAAAGGTCATGCCAATAAGAACTCGAGAATGGCGATAATTTGTATAAAACAATCGGAATATAAGTGAAACATACAAGTGCAAAGAACTGACGAAAGAAAAGAGCGAGGTAAAGTTCAAGTAAACTTATTACTATTCTTTGGTTGATTTTATCTCCATATTACCACCTCAATATTTATGTCCATTGCTAATGAATATGCATATAATTCTGATAGCTACACGAACAACAATTACCCCATGGACATGAATTTTCTTTGGCCAAATCTTCCAAAATAAGTGTATCTAAAATAACAGAGATTGAAAATCTAGGAACACCGGATAAATGATCAAGTTTCTCAAGTCAATCATATATGATGTACTATTTATGATATCTTGGAAACAAAAGTTGGGTGTGTGATAATCACATATGATGTACTATTTATGATATCCAAGCTTCCTCTAGATATAAGCGGCACTATGGTCCAATGAAACATTCAGATTTCTAATTCAAGAACGAGAATAGTAGTTAGTGAAACTGTCAAATCTTATTTACTGTAATTTGTTGTTGCCTAGTTTGACTAGTTACGATGGGAAATGAAAGCATGAAGCAATGCTAAAAAATTAAAGTTTTCTTTCAATATATTAAATTGCACTAGACTCGGTAGTTTCATGTTTTTATGCAAGTGCAAGATTGGATCGGCATTCATTATTTGTTTAAAAATACAATACATATGAAAGAAGTGGGTGAGAGAAGGGGCCTGTGGCAGAAGTCTAATGAAGGCCTCATGTTTGGATCTCCTCGTGGGGGGCCTTGGACGGGGGAGGTTCATGTAGTCTACCTTCTCCTCCCCATACTCTCCTCCTCACAGGGGCCATGGGAGTGGCGTGGGAGGCGTGGGCGGGAGGTGGGGGAGGAGGAGGCGGCGGCTTTGGTGACGGAGGGAGGCGGCGGCGTCGAGTGCGCGTGATTTGGGGTTGGGTAGGTTGCGAGTTTTATTGCGCCGTCTGAGGGAAGAAGGTGGGGTTTTCTGAAGGTTTTGTGTTGCTGCTTGAGATCCTCACCAGCCCGAATCACGGTGGCCCGGTCGGTGTTCTTCGTCGAGGAGGGGCAACAAGGCGTCGCGTTATTGGATGCTTATTGGTGAGGGAAGCGGTAAAACGCGCTTGTGGCGATGTCTGTTAGCGTGGGATTGATTACAACTCACCAACCCAGCCTGAATCAACGGTATGAGATAGCGCCGAGAATCGTTCTGAGCTAAAAAATGCCTAACCAAATAGCTTCTAAGATGACACCTGATTTTTACCCAGGTTGGAGCCCCCTCAACCCCGGATAATAGCCTTACGTCTGCTAGATCTTTTTATAGAGTGTTTGAAGCTAGTCTGAGCTCTCAAGTTACAAGTTCTTCCTTAGGCTCTCTTCTTTGAACTATTGATCCTTGACCCCCTTCCCCACATGCACGGCCCTTATATAGCCCAGCTAGCAGGGGTAGGTAAAGGGGGTCATCATCTTGATCTTCATACATTTATTACTCCTTCCGTCTTTGTCCCGTTCCTCTAGCCTCATTAAATGCCGAAGCTTGTAGCCGCCCGATCCTCCCGGGATGTGACCTCTTTGCGGCGGGTAGGTGAGCGTCGGGAGAATGAGCTTGTAGCAATCCTCATGATCAAGAAAACTCATACCACAACCTACCAAATATGCTTTGAGTCATTTCTGAAAGGAATGCTAGGATATTTATCGATATTTTTGAATAGGCTCGCAATGGTTCCTTGGGAAGATGGTACTTAAGCGATCATTCTTTGCTTTTGGTGCATGCATCAATGCATTTAGACTTTGTCGTCCCTTTCTTTGCATGGACAGCTCATTTCTGACTAGGAAGTACAAGAGCTAGATATTGATTGCCATCAAAATCAATGGCAACAACCATGTTCTTCTCGTCGCATTAGCATGTTGAGAGTAAGAACACAGATAGTTAGCTGTGGTTTTGAGGAACATGATAGCCAGTGTTGTTGGCGAGCAACATCGAGTTTGTATCATACATGATCAATATCCCAAATTATTAAAGGCGATTGTTCAGCTGCAGTAAGCAAAAGATGAATCATATCCATGGTTTGATTTGCAGAGCAGTACAAGCGGCATATGGGTACAAACTTTTACAAGCAATTTAGAAACACGGATCTCACGAACCATTTCAAGAGGTTATGTAATTAGAATCAATAGAGAAAGTAGAGGCTATGAAGTAGCCCACACCTAGTGCAAAAGAGCTCCCCGTAGCACTAGATGGTGTACCTATAGACCTTTCCTACTTGTTAGGAAGAAATAGAAGGGCATGAAATGGTTATCACAATGGATTGAGCATAAGACTAGAGAGAAGTGGGCTATACTTTATGACACCAACAGTACCAAGTAGGGTGTCATGACGACAAACCTAGTCGAGGTGTACAACTAGGTCATGTAGGATCTTAGACCCTTTCTTTGGTAGCTATCATAGTGATTTCTACATGGTATTACGAAATACTTTGTAGATCATCATACCTTGGCGTTGGTCGCCATGAATGATCCTCTGTTGAAGTACTCCAATATGGTCACTAGGTACATAGAAGAAAAAAAATCAAGAAGAGGAGCATTCAAAATAGGTATGAGAGACCTTCATTTCGAGGTCTTGTATATGGACAAAGGTGGTCGTGGGATGAACTATCATAAACTTTTTCACGAGTGCATCGTTGGGAGGTGAGGTTGTTCATGCTTATGCAATAAGCTCTATCTTGTTACATGGGCCATGCATACACGTGATGGCTATCTATTTTACAATTCATTAGGATCCCGGTATATTTCTGTCAGAATTTTTCATGAAGTAGTGATGGCAACCTGGAGTGAAAAACTATATGGTTGCGATGTGATTGGATCATTCACCAAGCATTTGAGGTGGGATCAGACATGGTAAGTTTTTGACCTTGACAGGCCGAATGGAGTTGGACGATGCCAAACCAGACATATTAGGAATGAAATGGACGCATCAGAATGAGGCCATCATATGAAGAAATACTCTATTTACAAGGAGATAGGAAACTTTTTCAAATATTGCCCAACACTGAGAACCCACCACGATGGAGAAGAGGGCAATGCGCATGGCTTTGGTGGGAGCTCTGTGGATGATGGTAGCTATGAGGGTACGACCATCCATTGAAGAACATGTGAAACGTTGTATTCTAAGAAGTATATTGAACTAGCAGTGCACTTGATTTGTGTGGTGATGTAACAATTGTTGAGATGTACGAACTATATAAAAAATATTGTATCGTAAAAACTATGTTGTAACTTTACTTCATTCGTATTGTGTGTGAATGTAAATATTGTTGTTATGTTCAATCTATATAAAAAAATATTGTATGGCATGAACTATATTGTATCTACAAGTGTGAACTATATAGTATAATTGTTGTGTTCGTTATTTTTTCCATCTTGGTATATACATAGTGTGGAAATTGTAATTGAACCTACACATTTACCTTTCAAGTTACTTTATATCCTACTAGTATTTACCTTTTTATGACAAGTATGGAGGACAATACAGCAGTTACGGAGTGGCACTATGAGTTGCTCGACCTAGTGATCAATGCGTCACCATAGCCGCTTAGGCATTGTGCCCCCTCCCTAGGTTGAGTGCTTCTAGATTACTTCCTTTAAGCTGGGATGGTGGAGGCCATAGTCGCTAATTCCTAGGACAAGCGTGATGCCTCCCGGAGGTTTCCCTATGACATGAGCCTACTCACAACTCTTGTCGACCGCTAGCAACTGGAGACACGCACCTTTCACCTCCCGTGAGGGGAGATAGACATTGATGTTAGAGAACGTGAGTTACCTCATCGATATTCCCTGTATCGGGTCACGGTTGTTCCTCAGGATGTGAACTCAGACTGGCGATCTCAACTTCTCACAAGTTTCCACGGTGTGCTACCAACTACTGTAGGTTACATGGACTTTTTTGGCACCGACGGACTGACCCAGAAGTGGCTTACATAGTTCGAGGGGGTAACTCCACTCTCACTGGATGCCCTCTCTTTCTACAATTGTGGTCATTCGAGTGATGCTAGATCGGACAACCACAAATAGCCTTCTATAGGACACCAAGACATGATGTGGACCGTCCTACCATGGGAACATTGTCGTGTTGATGACTGTTTAGTATCCCACCTTCATTATGATGCATACTATAATTCACCATTAATTTACTAACTTTCGCTTATATCACTTGCTTTATAACCGACTTTCATGCCAGCTACCTCCCACACATCGTAGCATGAATACGTCATGATGTTCAACCAGCTCACCGATGACCGTGTCATATAGAGGCCATATATTGTGGAGATTGTCGACGTGCGGGCACCGTGGGGGATGTCCGTACAATGCACCTAGGATGCCATCTTTTGGCTTACCCATCACCACATGGTGTACGACGTCTTCATTGAGATGTACACCAATGGTCAGGTCATACAACAATTCGAACTCCAACAACCCTTCTCGGTCCCCCACTGGTGACGTTGTCCCAGTGCACATCCATGCATGAGTTGTTTTGTACTTGTTGTTTCAATGAATGCATGTTGTATTTCTAAACTACTAAGGTTCATATGCTAATCTTTTTTGTAAGCACACACACATGAGAGTATGACAAGGCGTGCAGGTTTGGCGGAATGCACGCACCAACAAGCTCAAAAGTGGTCGCGTGTGTTGGAGGATATCCACCAGGAGGCTGCCCCCTACGACCACGCAATATACGATGCCTACATCGAGTGGTACTGCAGACACACATATCCAAGTAGTGCGCGTCATAGATGACCCTCTAAGGCAAGTTGCTATGATGAGAGACACTTACCCCATACAAACAGATTTCACATTTCATCGCTAGGTTAACATGTGTCAGTGTACTTTGCACCGGGGTACCCTCTCCGCCGCAGAATAGTGGGCCCAAGAAGCGGCCTGGCCTAGCGTGGCTTTGGCGGCAGTGGGCGATCATGCCCGCCTGGCGGGCGAAGCCAGCGTGGCGGCTGGCGGGCGGTGGGCGATCATGTTCGCCGCACGGGCGTGAAGCCAGCGTGGCGACACAGCAGCGGTGGGCGATCATGCCTTTCCGGGCAGTAAGCCCACATGGCGGCCTGGCGAGTGGGCGGGTGATCGGGCCCCGTTCGTCAGGCCACGAAGGCAACCAAAGGAATAAGAAGAAGGCTTCGCCTCGAAGTCTCCTTCCCGACATCTTTGCGTCGGGGCATTAATGTGGAGAATCTTTGCTATCGACACGACGACGACCCATCCCTCTGACGTCTCTCACCAAACCCGTCGCAGGAGTGTCATATCCCGGGCGGACGGGGCGAAGCCTCACGGTGGCATTAAATAGGGCTTGAAGGACAAGGATACGACGACGAGCGTAATAAATGAGTCATAGATTAGCGAGATAAGGCTCGAATGATGGGTGTAATTAATGAGTCGTAGATCAGCATAGCATCACCTTCTCATCTGTCCGGGCCAACCCGTCTATATAAGGGCGCCCCGGTGCATGGAGGGGGGGCGGTCGATAGGTCGAAGGTTGGGAGAAAGAAGAAAAAGACTAGAAGAACTATTGTAATCGCCTCCATATTTCCTCAATAAAGGTCTAGCAGGACGTAGGGCTATTACCCGCGCTAGGGGCCTGAACCTGGGTACATCACCGTGTCCACTGATCTGTTGATCCCTGGGGTTCATCATGAGAGAGTCGTTAGGGTTTCCGCCACGAAGCGCCCTTCTTGAACCATACCTTCCATCACAGGAGTAGTCAACCCTATTCGTTGACGGGGTCTGTCCGGTGGAATCTGCCGGCAGGCGCGCCGAGTAGAGGCTAGTGGTTGGCTCACCCGACCATCTCTCCGGATTCGGTCTTCGTCGAAAGGACCTTGCCTCTGGTGATGGCGGGTTCACACTCGCAGCGACAAGAGGTGGCGGAGGCTAGCAGCGCCCAAAACACGTTCCGGCACTCTCGTCGGACGAGGGATCGCCTCACGCCGCCCCCCGCAGAAGGGCGGTGGCGCCCCTTGGCGGCAGCCGAACTTTCGATCCGGCGTCGGCTGGCCATGGAGGCCGCCACTCCAGCCCAGAACCAGCATGCGGTCCGTCTCCTCTTGGATCACCCTCCGGTGGAACTTGCAGGAGACACCCCGGCCACGCCGTGGTTGTGGGATATTGCTGGCCTCGTGGATGCGGCCCAGCTCCTCGTAGGGGTGCCCGACCGGTCGGGGACCGTCGATACCCCTCAACCAAGGGTGCATGTCGATCGCACCCAAGCTTCCAGCCACCCAAGTGGGAAGCGCTCTGGTCAGGAGGGCTAGAGTAAGGGAAAGGGCATGCAAGAAGAAGGTCATAGCTCCGCAAGGAGCCATGAGGACCTATGGGTCCATCTGGAGAAGCGTCGCCAGCGGCGCGACGGTGATTTGCGTGATCACCTGCAGCGTCGTCGCGCTCACGATGGATGGATGGCCCCTGGGGATGAGAGTTCCTCTCGCGACTCTCAACTTCAGAGTGAGGAGGAAGTCCGCTCCTCCGACTCTCTGGGGAGTCGCAATCCGCACTCCCTAGCACGGTCTCCGGGCCGGGGTTCAGGTGGACAGCAGGTTTCCCCCTACGGCGTCAGATGTCAGGCGTTCTCCCGACGGCTGCGCCGTGTGGCGTGGCCCGAAAGGTTTCACCCGGCCTCCATCGAGAAGTACGACGGCACCACCAACCCAGAGGAGTTCTTGCAGATCTACACCACGGTGGTGCGTGCCGCTGGTGGGTCTGAGAAGGCTATGGCCAACTACTTCCCAACGGTCTTGACAGGGTCCGCCCGGTCCTGGCTGTTGAACCTCCCACGGGGATCAGTGTGCTCTGGGGGGAGTTGTGCGGCCTCTTCGTAGCCAACTTCCAGGGCTCCTTCGCATAGCCGGGCGTGGAGGATGATCTCCATGCCCTCGAGCAGGAAAAAGGGGAGTCGTTGCGCAGCTTCATTTGGCGATTTTGCCACTGCCGCAACACGATCCCCTGAATTTTGGACCAGTCGGTCATCATCGCCTTCCGAAGAGGCGTCCGCGACCGCAAGATGCGGGAAAAGATGGCGACCCGCAACATCGCCACCACCTCCGAGCTCTTCTCCCTAGCGCACAAGTGCGCGCGGGCGGTGGAAGCTCGGGGGCCGGTGTCTGGCCCCGCGCGAGGACGCAGTGGGGATGAAGCCAGGACCTTGAGGGGCCCTGGCCCTGTGAACAAGAAGGCGAGGAAGCGCGAGGCGGTTAAGACCAGGCGGGTCCTGACCGCTAAGCTCGAGCATGAAGACGCCCGGCCACGGAGGCACGACCGCTGTGACCGGCGGGACACCGTCGAGGCCGGCATGGTGATCATCGCGGTCGGAGGAATGACCGTCGCGAGGAGAAGGAGGGCGAGCCTTTCTGCCCGATCCACCGGACCAACACTCATGGCCTGGACAGTTGCCAGGTTGTGAGCAAGATGGTCGAGCCGTGGCGTACATTCATGGTGGCTCGTCCACCTATCCCTCCAACGCGTCCTACAAACGGCTGAGGAGGGAATTTTGCACCACAGCGTTGAGTTCAGGGGCGTGTCGGATGCTAAAGTGGTCGGAGGAGCCGATCACTTTTAGTCGGGCTGACCACCCTGAGAGCACTGCCGGCATAGGTCACCTTTCGGTCGTGGTCTCGCCCATGATCCGGAATGTGAAGCTTGGGCGAGTGCTGATGGACGGAGGGAGTTCCCTCAACCTCCTTTCCTTCGAGGCATTCCGGGCGCTCCAGGTGTTGAACCAGGAGCTGCGCCCGGCCTTGCCCTTCTACGGTGTAGCCCCGGGGGCTGGCATGGTCCCCCTGGGCCAGGTGTGTCTCCCCGTCACCTTCGGGGAGGAAAGCAATTTCCGTATTAAGCTAGACCTCCCGTACAATGCCATACTCGGCCAGACGGCGTTGGCCAAGTTCATGGCGGCAACCCACTATGGATACATGGTGGTAAAAATCCAGTGCTGTGTCGCCCCATAGTCATTGGTGGGCGGGCGGAAGCCTTGCGTTGCCTGGCGCGCCTTGGACTGGCGGTGCCACCTGCGTGAAGCCGGCTGATGCCGCCTTTTCGGGAGCCCCTCAGGCGTAGACCCGCGCCTCGCCCGGCTCGACCGGCGAGGTAAAGATGGTCTCCCTGGGTGAGGACGAGCCCGGAAAGTCCGTCTTCATTGGCGCCAGCCTCAACGCCAAATAGGAAGACGCGCTCGTCACCTTCCTCTGGTCTAATTCCGACGTGTTTGCCTGGCAACCGTCCGATATGGCTGGGGTCCCCAGGGAGGTGATCGAGTACCGATTGGCTACACTCCCCGAGGTGCGCCCGGTCCGTCAGAAGGTCCGGCGCCAAGCACTAGAGCGGCAAGACGCCATTCGGGAAGAGGTGGAGAAGCTGCTGCGCGCGGGGATCGTTCGGGAAGTCTCTCACCCTAAGTGGCTTGCCAACCTTGTGCTTGTCAAGAAGTCCAACGGGAAGTGGCGGATGTGCGTCGATTTCACCGACCTCAACAAGGCCTGCCCGAAAGACCCTTACTCCTTGCCGCGCGTCGATCTCATCGTCGACACGACGGCAGGATGTGAGCTGCTGTGCTTTCTGGATGCGTACTCAGGGTACCACCAAATTAGCATGGCGGCGGAAGATGAAGAAAAAACCGTTTTTGTAACACCCATGGGCATTTATTGTTATATCAGAATGGCTTTTGGGTTAAAAAAATGCTGGTTCTACTTACCAACGCGCCATGCATATTACTTTCCGCCCACAGATAGGGCGCAATCTTGAGGTGTACGTTGACGACTTGGTTGTGAAAGTGAAAAAGAGCGAAGAACTGATTGAAGACCTGGAGGAAACCTTCGTCAACCTCCGAAAGAATTGCTTAAAGCTCAACCCCGAGAAGTGCGTGTTCGGCGTGCTCTCCGGAAAGCTGTTAGGGTTCCTCGTATCCAGGCGGGGCATTAAGGCCAATCCTGACAAGATAGCAGCCATTGAACATATGAAGCCGCCGGTTCGGCTCAAGCGGTCGCAGGTGCTGGCTGTCGCTGGCCTCCTCGGCGATTCATCGTCCATTGGGAGAAAAAGCTGCCCTTATTCAAGCTGTTGAAGAAGGCGAACCACTTCGAGTGGGTGAGGAGGCTCGTGAGCATTTGAAGACTTGAAGCGATACCTCTCCTCCCTTTGTCTTGGTGGCCCCTCAACTGGCGAACCATTGCTCTCATACATCGCTGCTACCCCGGTAGTAGTGGCCTTGATCTTGTGGCGAAGGCGGAAGGCGTCTAGAAGCCATCTACTACGTCGACAAGGTGCTACGAGGCGAGACGAGATACCATAAGCGAGAAGATCTTTGTCTGTTGTCTGGTGGCGTCGAAAGTTGTGGCACTATTTTCATAGGTGAGAGATTACGGTGGTCACTGCCTACCCCTGCGAAGATCCTTCTGGCAACCGGAAGCAAGGCGCAGGTTGCCCGTGGCCCTCTCTTGGGCAAGAAGTGCCTCCTTCCTCTCCGGCTCCCACAACACCGCCTGTTGTGCCACATGGGCTTGGCATTTGGGTGGGCTGCTGCGAGGAGGTGTTCGCGGCCAGGAGCGCTTCGCCAAGCTTCGATGGCAGCGACTCAAGCCCTGATGCGCTGGCGGCGAGGACAATCGGGGTGGAGGGAGTAGAAGTCTTGCACTGCGACATCGATTCGGCGCTTGAACCGCTAAAATTCGCCTCTCGAAGTCAGTGCGTCTGTTGGCTGCTGGATGTCTCTGTAGTGGGGCACCTGACGGACCGCCCTCGGCGACTTGAAGTGAAGGAGGTACCTAGAACCGTGAGCCCTGCCGGCACCAGCCGGTGCCAGTTGGAGTCGGCGCCGCAGGTGTTGGCGCCGGTGGAGTCGGTCTTAGATGAGAACGGCGCCGCAGAGTCGATGTCGGTGCGATCTTGGGAGGAGGGTGATGGGCGTCGCCGCCCCAGATGAAGATGCCACCGCTCCGGGCGCGCTTGGCGAAGCGGCGGAGTCGGTGGCGGCATGAACAGCCCTCGGCGCGGCCCGCAAGTCGCGCCGGCATCCGGAGCGATTGACCGTTTGCTTGTGCTCCGATCGTCGGCCCGGGACTGGTCCCTAATCACCAAGGGGCCGAGGGCCGGCACCACGGCGGGACCAGTGGAGTCCATCGCTGGGAATGATTGGATGATCCGAAGGCGCTTTGCGAACTCCAGATCGCAGAGCGGTCGGGCCTTGGCCGGAAAGTCGAAGCCGCTCGGCCTTTGGCGGGAAGCGGCGGATAGCCATCTTGAGATGGCAGGGCCATCCAGGTTTCCCTCGCCTAGCACAGAAAGAAGACAAGAATATTAGTTAATGGCAGACGGTTCGCGAACAGGCAAAAGGACGCGATGTTTCGGGTCCCAAGAAAAAATCGGCGGAAGTGGGGAGGACCGAGGCGGTTGCGTGCTCAGAAGTGGAGGGCCCATCCAGGAACGCACCGACATTAAATGAGGACTAAAAAGAACTGGCGCGCGTTCCGGGACGGACCCGGGAGTTACTGTCGGTGTACTTTGCACCGGGGTACCCTCTCCACCGCAGAATAGTGGGCCCAAGCGGCTGGCGGCGGTGGGCGATCATGCCCTGCTCGCCGGGCGGTAAGCCCACGTGGTGGCTGGGCGGCGGTGGGCGATCATGCCTGCCGCCAGGCGTGAAGCCCACGTGGCGGCTTTGGCGGCGGTGGCGATCATGCCTCGCCACTGGGCGATAAGCCCACATGGCGGCTTTGGCGGCGGTGGGCGATCATGTTCGCTGCCGGGCGTGACGCCCGCGTGGCGACCTGGCGAGCAGGTGGGTGATAATGCCCTACTCGCCGGGCGGTAAGCCCACGTGGCGGCCTGGCGAGTGGGCGGGTGATCGGGCCCCGCTCGTCAGGCCACGAAGGCAACCAAAGGAATAAGGAGAAGGCTTCGCCTCGAAGTCTCCTTCCCCTGACATACTGCGTCAGGGGCATTAATTGCGGAGAGTGTTGCTATCGACACGACGACGGCCCATCCCTCTAACGCCTCTCACCAAACCCATTGCAGGAGTGTCATATCCCGGGCGGACCGGGCGAAGCCTCACGGTGGCATTAAATAGGGCTTGAAGGACAAGGCTACGGTGACGAGCGTAATAAATGAGTCATGGATTAGTGAGATAAAACTCGAATGATGGGTGTAATTAATGAGTCGTAGATTAGCATAGCGTCACCTTCTCATCTGCCGGGCCAACCCGTCTATATAAGGGCGCCCCGGTGCATGGAGGAGGGGGGCGGTCGATAGGTCGAAGGTTGGGAGAAAGAAGAAAAAGACTAGAAGAACTATTGTAATCGCCTCCATATTTCCTCAACAAAGGTCTAGCAGGACGTAGGGCTATTACCCGCTCTTGGGGCCTGAACCTGGGTACATCACTGTGTCCACTGATCTGTTGATCCCTGAGGTTCATCGTGAGAGAGTCGTTAGGGTTTCCGGCCACAAAGACGCCCTCTACCGAACCATACCTTCCATCCTAGGAGTAGTCAACCCTGTTCGTTGACGGGGTCCTGTCCGGTGGAATACGCCGACAACATGTCTTAGAATTTTAAATTCATACAGTGTTACGGTTGTTCTCATTACAACATGTTTCCCTTTCTTTGCAGAGCGACCTTGTTAGAAAGGCGTACGAGGAGGATACCTCTCTTAGGTCTTTGCCTCGGCTTCGGGGACACGTTGTAGCTACGATGGATGAGCTGAGAGTCGCAGTAGTCCGTTTGCGGGACAGGATGATGCGTATCATCAAGCTTACATCCTTTAGGAGGCTCAAGGGGACAATGTGGTGCAGGATTAGGTACGCTCTTCGGTGAGTCGTGGTTGGCATGTCCAACATAGCATAAGTGGGACAGCGCACGCGCACACACCACCTCCTCCAGATGTGGCTGGGGGCTATAGTTGGAAGCATCTCACGCCCTTTGCCCATATATTTCTAGGTAAACCTTGCGCAACTATTTCATACATCATGTTCTAGCCATGAATTTGTTAAGTAATTTTAATTGTGTCAAATATTTTGTTTTGTAGTCCACCATGCACACCACGATGGCGTCGTTGACCATAGGGAAGACAACAGACAGAGGGCAATGAGGATGCCATGGTTGATGAGTGATTGGTTGAACCCCTGCAGTAGTTCGCAAGCATAGGTACTTGGTTCATTGCAGCTATCCGTTGCACCGGGATTTAGCCAGTCAGTCCAGCCTAACATTGTTACTCAATCACCACCAGTTCGTCCATCCAAGACCACTCAAAGTGTTCTATTTGACTACTTGATGTATCCATCTAGACATGTATAGCGTCAGGCCAAGCTGGGCCACTAGAGGTATTGCACCACGTAGGAACCGCGCATAGGGTTTTTGCTTAGTTCATAATTGTACTCATATATTAATTCTGAACAATTTTGTTTGCATGTCGGTGTTCTTGTTATTCCTTACTCGTCCATGTTTTTGTTCCTTTGTGTTAACAAATTGATACAAATTACTGCTCAAAACCATACTACTAAAAAAATCAAACATATTTTTTCTCAAATAATCCACTTAATTTGACCTTTGTCACCGGTCCAAATGGTGACATAGGCCCAGTGCCCTCTGACTTCATTTGAAATGATGACATAAGGCATGGATGAGAGTAGAGTTGGTTGAAATGGTGACTGGGTTGTGACAAACACTGTCAATTACAATCTATCAGGGATGACAATACACTGCCACCAGTTGTTCCTGACAGAGGTGACAGTACACTACTAATTACTTTCCATCAGATGTGCCAACACACTACCACCTGCTTTTTAGACTGACATGACTGCACCTCCCTAAAACCCAAAATTTTCTACGCCAAGCCTAACACTCATATCTAACCCACCCTATAAGTACTCCTGTGTGAATGCTTATGCACCATGAACTAAGTACCTCATGCCCAATACGATGAATAGAGCAGGAAGCTCAAGGTGTAGGAAGGAAAGATGGGGGTGGATAAGTTTCCGAGAATGTGACCCTTCCCTTTAGGACACGCATATCTATAGTCCCCTTAACCCCGATCCCCCCTGCTCCGACCTTTCGCTAAAAACCAAAGAAGCCTACACCACTACAAATCCCCTCCAGGAGTACGCACGTCTACCCGAGCATTGGCCACAATGCAAGCACAATCTCAACGTGGTAGTCTAGGTTTGTGACCTTTGTTTGAATTTAGGATGTCATTTTTTATGGAAATTACGTCATTTCCTCAATATACTTCCATGCATATATCACTATATAGCTCGTTAACATTTACTCTTCATTGCAAACTATGGATTGTAAGTTCATTGAGTGGGTTGACCCACCGTATCATATACACTCCTAGGTTTACATCCACACACTCCCAGCACGTCTAAAGGAACTGGCAGAGGAGCTCCAAACGAAGAAGATCAACAATGATGAGCTCCGAAGGCAGAGGACCAGGGATAGAACAATGACATCCCTAATCAATGAGGAGGTGGTCCACCTCGCCTATGACTACCACCCTTACTGTTGTTGTGCAAATCCGAGCTGTAGTTGCGCTTGTCACTATCATGACAACCAGTAGCATCCATGTCGTCCTCACAATCTACACTCCATGTGGGTGCCATATGGTATCCTATTTGATCCTTAGGGGCCTACACCACAGTGCTCAAAGCCCGTGTACATCCACCATGTCATTTTCATTTCGAAAGGTGCACCTATACCGGAGTTGTACTGTGGTTCATTCGGTTGTGCCTTGCTATTTGTACCATATGCGTAGTTAGCAACATTATACAACAATGAACCCTAGGTAGCCGTATTTTCTTCATTATGATTAAAAACTCCACCAGCTTTCTATAGTGAAGTGAAAACTACCATCAACTTTTCTCAGTGAATTACAACTCCACCAGATTTTCTCAACAATTTGATAACTCCACCAGCTTTCCACAACAATTTGACAACTCCCACCAACTTTCCTCAAGAATTGATAACTCTTACCAACTTTCCTCAATGACTTACAACTCCTAGTAGCTTTGCTCAGTGATTTGATAAGTCCCAACAGTTTTACCCAGTGAGTGCTAACAATTCACGTCACCTTTTCTATGTGCATCCATAGCTCACGCCACCATTACATAATATTTATGATGCACTAGTATGCATAAACCGCCTATAAAAAAGGGGACACTCCACCAACACAATCAACACTTCACCAGGGCAACACTCCACCACCATGTCCAAGACTCCACTGAAGGTATCACCACACCCATTACTCCACCATACCGCCAGGGTTCAGGATGTCAAACTACGAAGCGATGCTTCAGAAGCGAAAGTGGGTTGCCAAAAAGGCAGGAACCTATCCATGCGTTGTTCTTGCAAGGATGCAACTGTGCCACCCAAGTTTCCACGCCCAAAATGCGATTGCGATACTCCAACATGGATCCTTCAGTCCATACATCCAGACACCACTGAGTCGGTTTTCTACACGTGCGCGCTCATCTGCGTAAGTCAATGTCATGTATGTATATTCCACAATGCATGTTGCATTTTTCGTATATCTAACTTCACGCATAATCCCCGATTCCGAGAAGTGTTTCTTCTTCCAATGGATTGATGGGCCGGATAAGTACAACAGGGCATTCATTAAGCAAAAATTTGACCAAACTACCTAGTTGTTTCCGATGTCTTCACTCATTGGAAGCCTTCACCTTAGATCAAGAAGACAAAGGAAAGGCATAAGCCTACTGTCCTAAATCTGAGTATTTCTGGAAAGCCCACAATGAGTTGTGGGCCATCAAAAGAAGCTAAATGAGCAAGTCGCCACGGCTCAAGTCCAGATGGAGCCTAAGAACGACCCTTAAGATTAGTTTTGGATAGATATCTATGTGAGTAATTGGAAAAAAGACAAGACCTATATCCTCGGGAAGTCAAAAGAGAAGGCACCAATAGATTCTACTACATAGAGTATGACAACAAGCATAAACTTTTTTCTATCCATCTAGTATTTTCAATTCCAAAAAGCTTATACACACACACACACACACACACACACACACACACACACACACACATATATATATATATATAAGTTATAGTTTCTGTTCATGATTCATCTATATCATTGTTTGTACCGTAGAAATAGCAAGGCGAATATAGACACCGAATCAAACTCTATACAACATGTAATCCACACCTCTATTACAAAATAGTGTCCAGCTTCATTCGATTTGTTCAAACAAAAAACATTGCTTCACCTCATTACATTATACAACAAATTCCTTGGTTAAATGACAGAAAAGACCTAATTTTGCCCTTCTACCCTAAAAGAAAATATTACTGTATTGCAAGATATAACTAATATCGGTGTTTTTTTCCTATAATATCTCTACTAATTTTAATTAGGAATTGGTGGTGGTACGTCCATTCTCCACCCTTACCCCGACACGTGTGTGCACCCACGTGGCTGACTGGGAAGCGGGCAGTGGCCACCCCTGAGTGGGACGCGAATAGATAAGATCATCCCATCGTAGGAGGTAAATGAATATGTATAACTCAGTTATTGCTTTCCTTTCTTCCATTGATCTAGCATTCAAATCGGCGGAGATTGCTCCTGGTGCTTTTCGGATTGGATTGATTGACTCCCTTTCGATGGAAGCAGAGCTCCGATTAATGGAGTTGAGTCTCTTCTCGTATTTTTCTCTTTTGTTGCCTTCCTTATTTGACGATTTCTTAATCTAAATTCCATAGATATCTTTTCGGTTGCTCGATCTATATAACCCCACCGTTTCTTGCCTCTCCTGTAGATGTGTTGAGCTTATCCATTGAGAGTTGGTAATGGGCTACCTTCCTGGTCTCGTCAATGCGGCGTAGGGGTGGGTCACCGGTGGTGTCTTGTGAGATAGGCTAAGCGGCTACTTTGAAGCTTCGCCCATGATGGATGATATCAATAGGTTGAGAGAGGTGCTCGTGGGGGGAGGTGAAGAGGCAATGGAGCTGGTTGATGGGGTGGTTTGCGCCCATAGGGTAACAGGTGGTGCCTGTTTAGGTCGATCGATCGATCTCGAATTATGACGTTACATATTTACAATCCTAAGTATTGTGATGTTATTATTTAAGTTTATGAAATTAAAGATAATTTTAAACTCGAGTTTATAAACAAGTGCTTGAAATTTGTATGCTTCGATGAATTGATTTAAACATTTAACCATTGCACATTCAGAGTGAATATTATTATTCAGATAAGGTTAACGCTCTTTACAAATAATTTTTATCATAAATTGACTCCCTTCGATGGAAGCAGAGTCTGATTAATGGAGTTGAGTCTCTTCTCGTATTTTTCTTTTGTTGCCTTCCTTATTTGACGATTTCTTAATCTAAATTCCATAGATATCTTTTCGTTGTTCGATCTATATAACCCCACCGCTTTCTTGCCTCTCCCAGATGTGTTGAGCTTATCCATTGAGAGTTGGTAATGGGCTACCTTCCCGTCTCGCCAATGCGGCGAGGGGTGGGTCACCGGTGTGCAATGAGATAGGCTAGCGGGCTTGAAGCTCGCCATGGTGGATGATATCAATAGGTTGAGAGAGGTGCTCGTGGGGGAGGTGAAGAGGCAATGGAGTCGGTTGATGGGGTGGTTTATGCCTATAGGGTAACAAATGATGCCTCTTTAGATCGATCGATCGATCTCGAATTATGGCGTTACATATTTACAATCCCAAGTATTGTGATGTTATTATTTAAATTTGTGAAATTAAAGAGAATTTTAAACTCGAGTTTAAATGCTTAAAATTTGTATGCTTCGATGAATTGATTTAAACATTTAACCATTGCACATTCAGAGTGAATATTATTATTCAGATAAGGTTAACGCTCTTTACAAATAATTTTTTATCATAAATTGAGTTTTCGTTGCATCGTATGGGCACATAGCTAGTTTTCTACATACACCTTACAAAAGGTAATTTTGGTTGTTTGGTCACTGACGACAAAGCCTCTGTCTCTGCTTCAATTGACAGCTCTGTCACTACTCCACATATAACCTACCTAGACACCACATCAGTATTTCATTATTCCGAATGACAATCTATCGCCATTTGAAATGGTTACAAAAGTATATTTCTATAATTTTTCAGCATATTATTTCTATATTTTTAAAAAAAAAATTGTATTATTAAAAAAAAACTTTCTACAGATATCTATATTTTTTTCTACCTAAAAGAAAAGTTGACACATCAAGCTTAGCGAACAAACCTCCACGCAAGACCATACACAAACGGTACTCTGCAGGCATTTGGCACAAGACAATACGTTCGAGTAATCCTCATCCGTGTAAATTGAAACTTCATTACTCACATCAGGCCCTCGCCTAAAATGGAGCTTGCGTACCTCCTATTCTCCAGAGAAAACCAAATAAAAAATTTTACTCAGCGTTCGCAGGCACAAAAGCTACAACTCTTCAGAAAAATGGTTCTGGCTTCTAAATTCCGATCGCTGCACGATCCAATTCCAGCACGCTTTCATGCAGACACCAGTATTGTTTTTTCGTGCGTGACGAATGGACACTTTGATTTGCTGTCAACATTGTGCTTGCCCTCAGGCACCACCCACCGTCGTCGTGCCATGATTTGCTCTTCTGGTACATTCAACAATCAACACCCATGAATTGATAGATCTGCACTATAGAAACACTTGGCTTAGTTGGCTAACTCCCATCAATTGCTCTTCCATATATATGAGCAGCTCAATCCCAGGATGTCACAGATAATGCAACCCAAAGATCATTAGATGTACCAGATATATACATCCGATGTGTCTCAATCTGTTCATCTGTACATAACGGAGTTGGGCATGAATAGTGACCGTTGCTTATTCTCTCCTGGACCGAAAATACAATTTCTCTTTGTGTAGGTTCATGGCCGTTCAAAAGATTTCCCATGCTCAAAACCTTCCTCCATGACTGATTAGCAGTAGGCGGAGGAAACAGATTTGATACAGCATCTCTCTCGAGCACCCCCACCTTTTCCTTTGTAGTGAATGCCTAACATAGGACATTAGAAAAAATCAGGAACATGACCCTAGGAAATTATGCCAGAAAAAAAAAAGAAAAACCTCATAAATTAATTTTATATGACTCGAACAATCGAAGATTCAGTGTAAATCAAAAGTAGTGATAATAAGGGCATCGCCACATCGCTATGAATAAATACCTTCAGCCCACAGAATCTGGTTGGACAATGGTAAAAACAGCTTGATAGAGAAGCTGACGCTGACAGCTCACTATTGCACAAAATGGTACTTGAGAGTTTCAAATTGGTTGTCCTAACTCATAATGACTTTAACTGACCTGGAGGGAAAAAGGCTATGGGTAGTAGAATAATAGCCTATACTATGGAAATTCCTTAAGTACGTAGTGACTGGTGACCAACTGAGCATCTCTTACGAGAACTCCGTTGTCCACCAAAACAAAAGGAAAAAAAATAAAACTCTGAAGAGGAACGCAAGCAATCATATGAGCAGATTAGTTTGACATCTAAGCATTTTTGTTCCATCAACCTCTTTCTATAAATGCTCACAGGAGTAATAAACAAGGGTAAAGAATAGCACTTGCCTTTTCATAGCAAATACTTTCCAAGTAGGTTCCCATTTTTGGAAGATAATAATTGAAGTAGTCAGTAAAAATGGCTTGAGCCAGTCGTGGAGCATCTATAAGTTTTCGGTGGACTGAAGCGGCAAGAATCAGTAACTTCTCGATGTGCTCAAAAACTTGACAAAGCTGCTTCAAGTCTCCAGCCAAATCACTGATGTCAGATTTCCCTGTAAAAAAAACACATTAGTATTCAAGGTGGGCAACCAGTGCTCATAATGCTAGAGATCCTCTGGTTTCTGAAGGCTGGCTGACGGCCCACCCCAGTAACTAGTTTGAATGCTTTATTTGCCAGGGAACTAGATAGGTACCTTCAACCCTGATGGTACCTTCATATAAATATATAATAATGCTCTTAACTGCAATATCTAAATATATATGAATAAATTTCATGTTTAGTTGGACTGGTGATTGGTTGTATGGTTGTCAAAATAAAAGGACATGTAAATAACTTTAGAACAAAACTCTTCTACGAAAAATCAACGCACCCAATATTTTTAAAAAATAGACACCATTGGAGTCTACAGTTCATGCAAAGCTGTAAAGCAGGTATGTACCACCTTGAAGAGACTTCAGTGTTGATGCCATTGTAGCATATAATTGATCCATTTTAGTCTTCATCAATTTAAAGCCACCATATGTGGTTTTGTTCAGGATGTCACATGACGATTTGAAGGCAGTGCAGACCATTTGCTCAAGGAGCTGCTGTGGTCTCAGAGTTTCAAGGTAATGAACTACCTGCATATCACAAACATGCAAAGCTCAGAAAGCAACTTACTAGCAAATTATCTTTAAGACACTACTACTCATAGTCATGTCAATCATGGTTTCAGTATTTCAAGTGATCCGACAACCTATACAGTTAAAAATTATATCTGCCAGCTAAAAAAATGTGCTGATTAATTTCATTTGCCTGTTTCTTGTATTATCTTTGATGTCAACTTGTAGGCCTCAACTTACACAGTTTTAGCCATTTTGTTGGTCATATACTCGTATATAATTGAATAAGCACTTTCTGGCAAACACCCCCTGCTCCACACTACTAGGTACACCAACCTATACGATGAAGAAATCACTTGCATTAGGATAAGAAATAGCAAAGCACCTTTTCACCTTCTCGAATAGGATCAAGCAGAGATTTCTGTTCAGAGACAGGCAAAGCTGGGGCATCATTCCAGATTTTACGCCACATATTCCCATGTTCAGACATACGCTGAGAAAGCTTTCCTTTGGGTGGCCAACCTGAATTACCATCAGCTTTGTCCTCACTCACCCAGTCACCAGGTGAATGCCACCGAATAAAATCTTCAAAGACAGCATCTGGGTTTGCGGCTTTAAAAGCAGACATATCTAAGCATGGAGAAGAGCTTCCTAATTAGTAACAGGTGAAGAAATTCTACAATTAGAGGAATCAAATAGAAAACTAGGAAGACGTCATCCAAAGAAGCACAGCTTATTGTTTAAACAGAACAGTAAGTAAAATAAACTTCTTCAAGATAGAAGTAAAAATCAGTTAAGTAACGGATAAAATATGTCATGGCCATTTTTAAATAAAAATCCCTTACCAGAAGATAAGATATCCCTTTCCAATTGACCAGATAGGCCCTGCAGTAACAGAGGAATGATATGATATTTTGCATTAATTTTGAGGTGATTTAAGTAGGCTAACTGATAGGTACAATGTAGTTCACCACGCACCAGAACAAAAATAGATACAAATTAACGAACAAATTGAATACAATAGAATGAGTATATGTGTCTTATCCCATTTTCGTAAGCTTATAGTAGGTTCACAAGAAACCTACCAAACAAACAAAAAAAATGGCCACTTAAGGCATAGTAACTGTGAGTTCAAGAACTTACAACAGCATTGCCAAAAGCTTCAGCTGCATGGAGCCTTTCTTCATGCATATCTTCTGTCATCAAAGGTGCATCCTAAGAAACTGATGCAAAAATAAGGGGGTGTGTGTGTACATCTCAATATTAAATCAGAAGAAGAAAGAGGCCAAGCAGAACCTGAGTATATGGAGCATGCATTTCCTGAAATGTGTTTAGGAGCATCATTGAAGGGATGACACCTGCTGATCCTTTACAAGTTTTGTTCGGTACCTGTAATTCACCAGAAAAATTAGCATCAAATCCTTTTTAATTTCAAATATATGTACTAAATGAATGTATATTACCGTACTATTTGAAATCCCATATTTATGTGCATGATCGGCACCCTTCTCACGATTCAATGATTTCTTTCTCTCAATGCATATCGCAAGCTTGAAGGAAGAAAACAAAAGGCAAACTTATGTAAATATGCTGATCTAACAGGAACAGGTTATCCAGAAAACACAGGACCAGGTGTAGCAGGGATAGATGTTACAGAATGCAAGAGACAACCGTGAAAACACAAATGCAACATACTTCAATAAAAACATGGTTATCTTTGTCAATATACCATGAATAGAACCCTGCTCATAGGTTGATTGGATTTGTGCAATTGAGTTTTTGGGAGACAGCATACAAGCACTACTCGATGGTTTAATGCCATTATGCCAGACGGGAAAGAGGTGACTAAAAAATAGTTGAATTATTCTACAAATGGCAGCTTGCAGAAACAAGTGAAAAAGAGTGTCTAGTGTCTACTTTGCTAACCAGAGTAACCATCAGAATGAATAATGCATGTATATACCATAAACTCCAACCACGATTTCACTTAATATCAGTGGACAAGATAAATAAGTACATGTGCTCCCAGACTGTTAATGCCTCCTATGTGGAAAAGTGGCAGTAAATACAGACTATAAGGAAATTAGTACAACTAATATCCCATTAAAAAATAGTACAATTACCATATGTAACTTTTGATGGATCAGACAAGTAGAGAGGTCAATGCTAGAAGTGCTCTTCATCCTCGGCAATCGTTCTGATTCCTCCCAGCACCAACGAATTTCACGCACAAAATCAATCCATAGGACTGCTATTGCTGACATGACAAACAAGTTCATTATCAATAAAGCTCACCAAATAAAACACAGATATTATTAGAGAACTCAGTGCAAAACACAAACCACGTATATTGCAGTCGCCAAACCATAGTGCATGCAAGCAGAATTGCGCAAAGAGTGAATCTGAAGGTGCTCCTTTCATAGCGCGACCATACTTATTTTCTGCTTCCACATAGTTTGAGTTTCCAACCTCTAACAAATAGAAAAAGTAAGATTTATGGGTTTTCACTAAATGAATAGAAAAATAGGCTGCAGAAATGAAGGGAAAATTAATAATGGTATTATAAGCAATGATTATGTATCTGTTTCTCACTAAGGTCATTTCACTTTGGCTACTTGAGTTCAAGTTTGTAGATCTGACCTAGCCAGAATTATCTACAACCTTAGAAGGTACCATTGACTTTTCTTTGTATGGCTCAGCATCTGATGAAACTTGCATATGAGTTGAGGGCCATGCAAAAAGAAACTGGGTCATAATTGCAGTCATAGGACTAGAATTAGGTGATTGTCACATTAAGCAAGCAAGACACAGAACTAGGCCTCGCACAGTGCAGAATTGTGCATGCAAACTCCTGCTCCTGCCGATCCACGACCATCCCAAGAGAACACCAAGAGTTCAAACAGTCATCACTTCTCCGAGGAGGCTAGCAGATCATGCTCAAGCTCAGATTAATTGATATTTCCACTTACTAAACAAAGAATATGTACTCCCCTCGGTGAACTACAACTACATTTATGCTGAAGAGGAGCTTTGTGAACTTCTGAAATACAAACAACCAACAACCAAGCCTTTTATCACAAACAAATTGAGGTTGGCTACGAATGAAACCCAATCAAAGTCAAAAGACCCCTAAACCTTCAATCTTAGATCATGGTTCTGGATGAACACATGAGCCAACCCAATTACTTATTATGCATTAAATGCTCAACATTATATTTCACAAGAGATTGGCTCCATTATGCTTAGTTATGTATTGGTTCATCAACTAAATTTGTAATTCAGATAAAAGGAGGGTGGATAAATACCATCGCTGAAAAGATCTTTCATAACACGATCAATAACGGATGGTGGAGGCACAGTAACAGTAGATTTCAAATTGTCCTGGCCTGAATTATCTGCTTTCTAACATAACAGTTTAAAATCAGAAACAAAATGCTCAAAAATAATTTGAGTCACTTTGAAGGAAATCTGACATGAACAAAGCTCTTAACCTGCAACGAAATCTTCCAAAATTGTGCCTCTGCTGACGATTCAAATGCGTTTACTAGAAGATGTAGCTGGGATGCAAACCCAACAAACTTTCCAATAGAATCATCAACCCTAGAATAAAGAATGAACATAAATAAAAGAATACATCCAGCAAGTGGAAAGAATATTTGATGTGTGTACAAAACATTAGCAATCAATGGTAATTGATGTAATAAGTATATGATGATATGATGCTTATATCACAATAAATTTACCAAAAAAAACGTACATGTACGGAGATACAACTGGGTGAAGAAGCCAACTATCAGCATCAATCGACGAAGTGTTTTCCACTTCAGCCATCTCAAGAGTCTCTTCAAACATTCTCTCTCCCCAAATGGCAGTCAACTCAAAACCTGTGGTAATTAAGTGGACTGTGTTTCTTAGTATACGTTAATTATAAATCTCCTATGGGAAAAGACAAAAACATGACAAAACTCTTTCCACACAAACCAATCAACTACTCACAGAAAAAAAAGCTAGACATATTACACTATTATAGTTTATGTTTTCATGATAAATCGAACTTTTGCATATCATGTAAGGTACATTATCTTTTGGTCCATGTTCAAAATTCTACTAGTACGAAGGAGAATGTGAAGTAGAACTATTCAGCCTCCATATTTTCTCTTACATAAAAGGTAGTGGTCGTTTGTAGGTTGAAATGTCATGACTCATGACCCCTTACCAATTTTAATGACAAACAAGTAAAATCCCGGTATCAATAACTATACTTGTATTACCACTATACAAACACGTGCTGATAGGTAAAAAGAGGGAAACACATTCAGTAGGAACTATCCTTATTCCTTAAAGAAGGACAATGAGAACTCTAATCTCAGTTGCCACATCAACCTTGGGTGGTGTAGATCGAAGTAGATTGCCTAAGTAACTGGATGGTGAAAGGGTACAAGTGTTGGTTACTTTTGATGGTTGATCTGATCCTTCTAGATTCAATTCATGACTAAGGTTGTTAGTTCTCATTATCCTGTTTTTGAGGCTAGTTATTAACTTATTATTAGCAATGTTGCTGGTAAAAGATATAAGGCTGCAGTCACCTTTAACAGGATCCTCGGCAGAGTACCACTCTGCCCAAGGGCAATCATCATCCCATTGCTTTTTGGGGTGGCTTGCAACTTCACTTTGTACTACTGACTCAGTAGCTTCAGACTCTAATGTCTCCTCGTTATCATAATCATATTCAGGAGTCCTGTAGGTAAGCTTCATCGAGAAGTTTACCTTTACCTTTGCTGGAAAATCTGTTGAGGATAGGACCTACGAATAGAAAAATAAAGGTTACCCATGTAATAAACAATCCAGAACAGTTTTGTGACATTGAAGAATCAGAGAACAACAGCATTGCTGAACAAAAGCAAGTGCTTATTTTAGAATTCAAATGTAAGATTGAATAGTGATTAGCTGGTGCTTTTGTTTCCTTTTTGTATCTCATCAGTTGCAAGCAGGATTCTTTTCAAAATGTTGAATGCTTCTGATGAACTGCGACACAGTATACTTTTTCAGATTTCAAAAACTCTATTGCATCATATGATCATGTTCCAAGTTTCATCAACATGTACCTCAACTGTGAGGTACAGATAAACTTACCTAAGGAACAGACACAAAGTTTTGTCTGCTGTCCTATAAGGTTTTATGGAAGAGGAAAAAGCAGCAAAGTTTTAGAAACACTCACAAACTTTGATAGAAATAGCTCGTGTAACCCCTCCAGATGCATGAGTCGTATTGGGACCTGGCTACCAATTCGATCAGCTTCAAATCTTCGAGTAAATACAGTTCCCATATTTTGGATTCCTATATATGCTTTTCTTGAAGGGTCATGCACCGGTACAAATGCTGGCCAATTGCTAAAATTCAAATTCATGTCAGTAAAACAGAAAAAATGGCTATTCATGCTTGTAAATAAAGCAATAGCCTGTCAACACCCTCTGTAGCTGCAAAGATTGCATGTACCATTAGATGATGAGATGTAAAAAATGCAATGTAAGTGACTCAATATTCTCTTGTATAGACTAAATTCTCTTGTTTTTGCGATATGACCGAATAGACAAATATTGCAAAAAGTATGCTCGGTGCACCATACTGTTCAGCAGCATATCTTCCAGTTCAAGAACATGACAGTCTTACTCGATATTTTGGAAGGTACATGTGTGTATCAAAGAGGAAGAGCACTGACACAAAAAATTAAAATTGAACTGCTTCATGAAGACAAAAAAAAAGCCATCACAGCATATACTGATGTACTCCCTCCGTCTCTAAATAGTAAATATATTCATAAAAACAAAAAATAAGCCATCACAGGTCACAGCATATACTGATGTACTCCCTCCGTCTCTAAATGGTAAATATAGGTCGATGCGGGATCCATGTGGTCAACCTTTCGAAACTTTGACGGTTTGACAATTAATATATGTAAAATTATATAGATTGACTACATGAAAATAATACCATTGGATTTGCCTTGCAATATATTTTCATATAATTTTTACTATTTTTGCTAGTATATTATGATAAAAAAAGTAAAAAACTAGTCAAAATCTTGCGTTGGAGACTGTGAAAGGTGATAAACGAATTATATTTGTAGATGGAAGGAGTGCTATCTTGCTAAAGAATATGCATTACTTTCTTTTCTAACCACCCAAGCCCTATATCCAATACAATACTATTCACTGTTAACTGTGTAAGTTAGTAAAAACTCACTCACCTGCCACAATTAGACAGAGCAATTGCTACAGAACTCAAAAGCTTAGTTGATTCAGGATCATCAAGAACCACACCGCTGGCACTCAAGGGAGCAATTACCTGTGAACATATAGAAGCATAATGAGTTTATTTATGTAAAATAACTTATGCATGATAACATTGCATTTGAGCTTGATGCAAGAAACTGAAAAAGTAAGTGGCTGTTGATTTACTAGAATTCAATTGTTTCCACTAAAAACTTGATGCAATTGCTTTATTCTAAAAAAAGATCATGTCTGGGCAAGAAAATCCAGGAGTTAATCATTGTGGTAAAAGAAAAGTACAATGCAACACGCTAACGGATTAATATACCCAAAAAAGTATCATATGGGATCTGATGAGTATGCTTGTGTGTATGCAACAAGGGAATCAAAACATACCAGAAACTCATCTACTCCAAAAGATAGTTGCATGTTATGCGTATTATCATCCCAGTATGAACGTTTGCCTACAGAAAGGTTTGGTGACTGAGTAAAAAAATATTAAACAAAAAACTTTTTTAGGCAAGAATGACAGCATACAGAAACCTGTTGAAGACATTAAACAAATAGTTTTCTCACCTTTTGCAGATTTCATGAAATGATACTCCACACCGTAGACTCTTTTACCATGCTTCAATTCACGCTTGACCAAGCACAAGTTGTCAAAGGAAGGCACACTCTCTGCACCTTTTTGCTACAAGAATGTATGTAATTAATAAATCAAAGATATATCGCAAATAGCATGAAAACAGATACCGGAAAGAGCAATACCATCAAGATCTTCGGGCCATCAGCAAGCCATTGACGGCAAATAGCCTCTATCTCAGATATAAACCTAGATGATCAAGAAACACTTTACGTACAGTTGTACTTAATTGATCATTTGCAGATAACTGAAAATAACCTAAATAATAACAACAAAATTGGACAGCATCATTTCGGTACCTCTCCCATGATGAAGCAATGGTGAAATCATCAAACCGCTCTAGCTGCAGATATGCACAAGTTATAATAAATCAACAGATAGTTGACAACTCAAAAAGGTTCAACAGAAACAGAATGTTAACTTGTAACATCTAGGAAGCTACATCACATTTGAGAAAACAATCGCTACCAACCGATTACATGCTCTCAATCTAAATGTTAAGGCCAGGGGCACCAAACAAAGCACAGAAGCTACAGTTACACAGTAGTTAGCATCTCGGCATGTGCACATTATGCAATTGCGCATCATAACTTTAGGTTATATATGATCCCTACAAAATACAAACCGCACAGCTTTTCCGCCTCTAATAACAATTTGCAGCAAGAGACATCCAAATGCACACTCCTGCAGGACACAACACTCTCACAGGTCACAAATCGACTAAAGCAACAAGTCGTGATGCTACGGGCCAAAACATCGAATTTATCCAACTCTTGAAGCCTTCTAACAACCAACATAGCAATATAATCCTCGAAAACCAACGACCAACTATGAACATTCAAGTCGCGTGCCTAGCAACCGCATCACACCACAGTGACCCCGTTTCTACGCAACCACAGCAGCACCAAACACGTCTGGTTCTACAAAATTGGGCCCGAATTGGAAGATAGCGCTCGGTAGCAGCATATAGTAATCACGCCCGAGAGAGCAGCAGCCATCAGAAGCACTCGTGAGTACGTACCTCCTCTTCGGCTTCCTCCTCCGCCTCGTCCTCCTCGTCCTCTCCTATCCGGCGGTGCTTCGCGTACCTGGAGGAGGAGGAGGAGGAGGCCATGGCGCCGTTGGAGGCGATCTGCTCCGGCGGCGGCCAGGTGGAGGCGGGCGGCGGGTTGGCGTCGCGAGGAGATCCCCTGCCTTCCTCGTCAGATCGGCGAGGGGAAGGCGAAGTGGTGAGAGGTAGGGTGATGTGCGTCATGTGCCCATGCCTTGACGGTGGTGGTGGCACCGTACGCTGGGCGCACGTCAGCTCCTGGAGCAACGGGCCCCACAGCGCAAGTACGTGTCAACGGTGCACCAAGACCGGGTCTAACCATGCTGCAATTCTTTGTATCTGTGCACCGGGTGCTTGGGATTGGATCGCAACCGGGTGTTGGGTTGAGTTGGACCTAACTGGGCCTTTCGCACATGAATGTATTGGTCTGTTGGACTTGGTAAGTTCGACTACTCTACCGCTCTACTGGTGGTGGGCTCGGAAGTAAGAGATAGATCCAGTTTAGACTCCGGAAATGCGTCTTTCCTTTCCTTTCTAACCTTTAGTTTTTTTTTTCTGTTTTGAGATGAAACGTATACAAACTGAAATGTGGTTATACTACATGTTTGCCAGGTTTTATAAACAAATACGAATGCAATCATGATGAGCATGGTGACTCATACATAGTTTTTTAGGATTTAAAAAGGTATACTATAAAAAATTTAGATGAATCTTAATCCAATATTCTTTTGAGTAGGATTTCTACTTCTCTTTGAAGAAAGATTAAGGAGGTTATATAGAGAATCCAAACTACAAGTCAACTCATCCAAAGTAAGAGGTATATGAGAGAATTTAAGGTTGGATTATTTTTTTAGCATCATATTCTTGTATAGGCAATGATCCGAGGATCTAAAAGGTTCAAAAAGGTTGTGAGAAAGCAACAATCCCTTTACTAGGATTTAAATCATGGTTTGCGGTATGTTGTGGTGAGAGATATGAAAAAGCTATCGTGGCTATAGAGAACTATCGTGGAAACTATGTTACACGTCAAGATTTACTAAAATATACATTCTTTTTACTATTTCAAGTATGTGGTATTGTTAATTTACATATAATGAACTATATTTAAATTTGAAGTAAGTGTTATGATTGTTATAGGATTAATTCCTCATATGCTATTTAAATCTGAAGAAATTTATGAATGTACTATTGACATGTGGGGGTCATAGAATGAGTGGTATATAAGAGACGAGTTTAACTTTTAGTGATATATAATGAATTGCCCCATTGTTATATATATTAGTTGTACAATGTGTAATAGAAAACAAAATATATAATTATGTAAATTTAGAAGATGGATTTGGATTTTAACTAATTATTTTTAAGAGCCAAATTAATTCAATTTAAGTATAACAAGTATGATAACAGAAGAAGATCATGAACAAAACACAATTAATGTTTAGAAATACAAAGATAATTGAAACATGTGGCATAGTAGCTATCGCAACTACAACAATAGTGAAAATAGCGGCTATAATAGTAGCTGTGTTTGTGAAATTTTATTCAATTGCTTAGTGTTTTATGTCTAAAAAAGCTATAGCGGTGCTATATTTGGCTATTTAAATCACCGCCTTGTACTTTTTGAGGTGTGCTTAAAGAATTTATAGTCGGCTCCACTAAATCTTTTCGACTTTACTAAATTTTTCTCTCTTGTTGTGTTTACCTCATCACCGTTATTTCGGTTCTCTTTGTAAGATCGATCTTCTTTGTTCTTAAGACCGCATGCTCATATTATATCTTATAAGACTCTTATCCGATCTAAAGACTATTGCACATAAAAAGAAATACCAGAGTGTATCAAAATCGTAAACATAATTGAGTATGAACATGGATGCGAATAGGATATCTATCCAGTTTGGCTAGATTGGGATATTCTTCTAACTTTTCTGGTGCCGCGATATTAGTCACAATTCAACCTTACTAGCCATATGCCCATACGATGCAACGGAAACTAAATTTGTGATAAAAAATTTATTTACAAAGAGCACTAACCTTATCTGAATAATAATGTTCACTCTGAATGTACAATGGTTAAATGTTTAAATCAATTCATCGAAGCATACAAATTACAAGCATCTGTTTACAAACTCGAGCTTAAAATTATCTTTAATTTTACAAACTTAAATAATGACATCACAGCACTTGGCATTGTAAATTTGTAACGTCATAATTTGAGATCGATCGATCGACCGAAAGATGCATCACCTGCTGCCATATGGGCACAAACACATTGAAGAGGTAAGCGTCATCCGTATGTGGTTGTCACCAACAATGACGTGCGTGTCTCATACACCTTGCTCCGGCCATACCATTGCCCCACCCCATCAACCAGCTCCAACGTCTCCTCGCCTCCCCCGCGAGTGCCTCTCTCAACCTAATTGCCCCTGTGCTGCATCGACGAGATCAGGAAGGTTGCCCATTACCTCCACTCAACGGATAAGCTCAACACATTTGCAGGAGAGGCAAAAAGTGATGGAGTTATACAGATTCAACAACCGATGAGATATCTATATAATCTAGATTAAAAAAATCATCGAATAAGGAAGACAACAAAAGAGAAAGAGGCGAGAAGAGACCCAACTCTATGAATCGGAGCTCTGCTTCCTTCAGAAGGGAATTAATCAATCCAATCCGAAAAGCACCAGGAGCAATCGCCGCTGATTCGAATGAGATAGAGATAACAAACTTATCTATTCGCATCATGCATAGCCATGCGCATGCTGCTGGCCGGCCATAATCAAGTGCATACGTGATTAGATAAAAAGAAAATATGATCTTATCTACACATGCAAGTAAATATTTAATGGAAATGATACATATGGCAACTCAAAGGCACATGGTAACTTAGAAACTATATAAGTGCAGTATATGAAAAAAAAATCAGTCATGTAATATTTGGAAGTAGAATCGACTAATTGAGATAAGAGTCTGATACGCCGTAGATTACGCATGCACGTATATCCTACCGAATTAAAACTTTATCCGTTTGCCAATGCATAGAAGATCGGGACAATGATGATTTTGAGGGAGGGGAGAACGAACCACCACCATCAACTCGTAATTAGAAGTAGTAGAGATATATACAGTACAATTATTCATTGAAATATATTGATTCAACCAGCACTAGCCTGCAAAACCGATAAATGCAAATATATTTCAGCGAAAAGATTGCTGACTGGCTAGGCTAAGACTATCTCCAGCGGTATCCCTTCAGCCTCTAAATTCCTTCGCAGGCAGATCCCAAGCACTCCAACAAATTTCTTCACTTGCCTTCTAAGGATTTGACTCTTCAAGGATGTCACGGAGATGATAGGAATGAAGGGAATAAATATGGAGAAATGAATGAGGGAAAAGAAGAAAATGAAGGGAACTTGCTCCACCCCGGCACGACATTTCGTTCCGAAGTCACACGCTTCACTTCACGCCTAGGCACGCATTCGCCAAGCTTGCCACAAGATCGGATTCGGAGTCGTGACACCGTCAGACGATTCTCCTCGAGGCGCCCTAACCTCCACCTCGCCTAGTGTCCATAGAATTAATTACCGCTAACTAAGCAAAAATGATGTGGCATAGAATTAAGGAAGGAGAGAAGGAAAACGAAGAAACCGTGTCTCATGCAAGAAACCTGGCTCAAGGCGTACCAAGACACAAGAAACTACAAAATATGCATTGGACATTTATGCGCTACCGATCAAGACGTGTTTGTGGTGCATGCATTGGTTTATCGCTTCTCTCTCTAGACACTACTCATGGAAATCATGGGTTGAAAACTATGACGGTTTCTTGTTTTCTCCTCTCAGACACTCCTCGCTAAACCATAGGTTAGGATCGCCTCAATCACACGATATATAGCATGCACGCCGCGCGAGGAGAGAGGAAGGGGAAGGCACCAACCAACCCACCAACCAACCCGCCGCTCTCTCAAGCAGCTTGGCATCTGGCGTCGATGGACAGCTCCACATGGCATGAGATCTTTGCCAACTAGCGCGTCTGCATGCATGTGGTCCTCACAGGCGCCGCCGTACGCCTACGGACTCCACCGGCGGCCGCTTGATTCGATTATACAGCTTTGCTCTACCATACGAAGCCCAAGAAAAGGAACGGGAAGGCATGGCTAAGGCAAACCGAATGTAACTAGCCAGAGAATGCAGATAAAGAAGACCACAGCGCTTAATTCCGTAATTATCAGTTCAACAATGGAATCATCGGTGATTAGGCCGTTAACGCTGTATTGCCACGATGCCACCTATTGCGCATTACGTCGCCACTTGCTACGTGCCCATGTGAAAATAAATAAATAAAAAATTTGGAAAAATTTATGCGGCGTAAACCGATCAACAATCGGTGAAAATCACTTGATTTTAGATGGAAATCGAAGCGAAGATCGCTTCAAAAATGGCTCTAAAAATATTCAATCAGGTACCGATTTTATTTCTTAATTTTTTTCAAAAAATTTGATTTCTTAACCATTTGGTTTCTAGCGATTTTCGACCGTTTTTGCTGATAATCAAAAATAAAAAATCATTTGAAAGTCGTGATTTCGATATTGTGAACCCTGGTTGGACTTGCTGGTGAGGGGTGCGAGTGGCCTTTCGGTACATTCGACTGTAGGATAGACTTTGATGCGGAGACACTAGATATATTACCAACCGAAGAAGAGCCAAGAAATTTTGGTGATTTTTAGAGGCACCGGTGCATATCCGTCACCATACTAGTTAGTTCCATCCATGCATGGTGAATTGGTGGTTCAAGATACTCCATTCGATCATAAATACATGTTGTTTTAGATGTCGAAATGGTCTCCAAAACACAACTTTAACCGCTAATTCTTATCATAATATATTTATAAAAACCCAATAAATATAATATTATGAAAGCATTTTTGAGATAAATCTACTCATACAATTTTAAATTGTATCCAATTTAGTTATTTTAAAATATATTAATGACAAAGTTTCAAAAAAATTGCACATATATCTAAAATGGTGTGTATTTATAACTGAAGGAGTAGTTATTAATTCCTTCTCAATTGTACCGTTGCTGTATAAAGAATCATCCGTTTAACCATGCATCCAACAGGGATTTGTGTGTTTAGGTCGACGAGTTTGGCGTGTCGATCGGTACCGGTCATCCATCTGCATACGGTCAAGCAGAACGTGATAAGAGAGACTAGCTACAGGATTAGGTCCAAATTAAAGGGCGCAAGTCAGTCTACAATAGCACAAAAAGAAACTTAACCGATCCATCATCAAAAGAAAAAATATTCGCTTGCCCGGCCAACTCCTCAATGGCCATTCTAATCGACCTCACTAACGTAACGTTTGCTTTGCCTGCAACGTAGTACAGTACAACATAATGGAGGGCACCGACAAGCTGTCGAGCTAAGTTTAATGGCCGACACAGCAGCCAAATTCCAGATCAGGCTCGGCCAGGGAAGCAAACAACATCCGATGGTTTGGTTGGGCGGGGAAGCATGTTTCTCCCGAGACCAGCAAGGGAAAAAAAAGACTCGAAGCGAGATGACGGGGGAATGGGTGGACAAGTGTAGGGAGATGTCCCAAATCATAAGTAGAGGTGGGCATTGAGTTGGATTATTTTGGGCTGACACAAGGCATGTCTAACCCAGTTCGTCATGATGGTCCTACGCAGGCTCGGCTCTAAATGGGTCAAAACGCCCTGACATTCACCGTCCCAACAGTTGTCCTGGACCAGATTTGAACTATATCAAGCAGCGATAAGCGGCATACCCCAAGCACTATAGTCGAGCCGCCGCTTAAGCGAATTAAACATTATCCGAAGCAGTCGCTTACATGACTGTGTGTATGGGTGAGTAAATCAAGAAGTAATGGAAGAAAACTTTGGATGGAGTAGAGAAAAAGAAGGAAATGTATACATACATTGTATGTGTGTATGAAACAAATCAAAGAGTAAGGTCTGTTTGGGAGAGTTCGGGCCTACTCAAATTTCAGAGATCATACACTTATAAAGCTAAAAACAAAGTAAATTAAGTTTATATTTTTAGTCTAAAATGTAAACAAAATAATCTACTAAACATCAAGTAATTGTACTCACAATTCCCAGCCCATAAATTTCTCGGGCTAGAAATACTTATTCCACCAACTCACTGATTTTCCAGGAAGTGGAGCTGCTCAAAACACCCCTAAATGTATGACTACATACATGTGATTGAAAAGAGCAATCAGATCAAAGAAATCGAGAAGAATAAACACAATGAGATTTTGTTTTGACTAGAGAAAAAGAAGTCTTAGCATGATATAAAAAGAAATCAACTGCGATCATTTTCTCTCGTAGTGTCGATGATTTGCTACGCAGGTACCTTCTCCAGGCGCACAATGCCTCTTTTCACGTGGCGCCGGGCGGACGGGTGCCGCGCTGCGTGGCGCTCGACGCAGCGGTGGGCGAGCATCACCTTCTGCGCCTCGCCGCGCAAAACAAAAAGTGGTGCGAGGTAAGCTTCACCCGAAGTCTCTTCCCCTATCAGACAGTGCGAACTGGAATTTCGCTTTGTGTCGGTTTTATCATCATGGTGATTTCTGCAACAAGCCCATTCCTCTCGACGCTCACCTACCAGTCAAAGAGAGTCACGCATCGCAAGCGGACAAAGCGAGGCCATGCGCCTAAGATTTACGATCAGAACGGAGAGCAGGACGACCGCAGGGAAGGAGTAATAAATGCATAAGGATCGACAAGATGATGACTTTTACCTTACCTCAAGTTAGCCCTACTTATATAAGAGCTCTTTCTCGTGCATGGGGAAGAGGGACGGCGAGGTCGAACAAGCAAGATTTTTCGCAAAGAGAGCTCAAGGAAGAACTTATAACTCTCAAGCTCTGACTTTGTACTAGTTTGGATACTCTTTAAACAATCTAGCAGAGGAAATGAGTTATTACCAAGGCAAAGGGGCTCAACTGGGTAAAATCTCTTCAAGGCTATCCCTAGTTCATACCGCATGAATTCGAATTATGGGAGTCGCTAGGGTTTCACACTCAAGGGTTAACCATGCATGAAGCGCCCTCTGTCGAACCAAACCCGGTCTGTAGATCCGCAGGGCACTGTCAGCAGAATACGCCCGTCGGCCAGCGCAGTAGGGAGTCTAGTGGTTGGTTTCCGAGCTTACCTCCGCCAACTTCTGTTCTTTCTTCGTTAGTCGGCCGTGGCGTCACGAAGATGGCATGGTCTCGGCATCAGAGGCGAGGCGGCCCGAAGCATGGCTTCGGGGACGCATCTCGGCAATCTCCAGCCGGCGAACGGATCAAGACTCACCCGCCGCGCAAGTGGCGGCAAATAAGGGTTCGTTGGAAGCGCGGCGTGAGCACCTGTCTTGACGTCGGTCAAAAAGCAAAACGCCGCCATTCGCCCTTGACCGTGAGCGCCTCAGGTTCTCTCGAACTACTCCTCGGTGGAGTTCGCAGAAGATTCTCCCGCCACCCGTGGTACATACGACATCGGCTGATCTCGTGGATGCCACCCGGCTTGGGTAAGGTTCCCGAGAAGCCGTTATCCCGTGTTCTGCCTGTTCGGGCGCGCGTTGTCACCGGGGCTGGCGCTCGTGACGAATCAGGGGCCGCCTAAGGGAAGCAACTCAGGGCCTGTGGGCCGTGGAAGCGAGGTCAAATCGCTAAATAGTGCGTTGGAGCCGGGGAGTTCAACCTCAAATTTGTAACCCTGCACCGCCATCAAGAGTCGAGGATCTGCGGAGCTGAATGGCCCGCGGACTCCCGCCACTCCTGACCAGAAAATGCCAGCGCCTTTCTCCCCGGACCTTATTTTTGATGGCTCGTTCAGCCGGAGGGCGCGGGGGCTGGGGGTTGTCGGGTTCTCCCGACGGTGACATCCTCCGGTGAGATGAGTCGCCCTCGACTTCAAGGCCACGAACAACATAAATTTCAATACTGAAGGCTATTTGGCTTTCGCGCCGCGATCGCCGCTGGGCATCTTCGGCGTCTCAAGTCAAAGGTGACTCCTGCTAGTCATCAATCAAGCGGCGGAAGGAGTTTCATGTTCGACCCCACCATGGCGGCGTGCTTGGCGGATTAAGAAGAATGGTCCTGAGCCATGAAGGGAAGGGTATATTCATATCCCATGGCAAGAACCACCTTCGCAGACGGGCTTTTTCAGCCAAGGTCCTGTGGGCTTCCGTTCGATCCGGGTCTTCAAGAAAAGCTATCGCGACCGCCCATCATAGTTTCAGATCGGTGGGAATGATGGTGTCCGCATGCCCCGCTTCGGCCGAGACGGCTCCAGAAGTATTCTGACTCCCGGCCCCACAAAGTGAGCGGTCATGTGCGTCTCCCAATCGAGTGAGGATGGCGATGTGCTCCCATCATCCCCGGTCCGGGAGGATATGGTCTTCGCCAATGCAAAGACTAGGGGAAAAGCTTGCCTATGTGAGTACCCGGGCGAAGCACCGAGCGTCGCCACGCTTGGCAGGAAGATCGATGGATGGATCCTATCTTAGCCTTCTGCGGCCACCAAGTGGTCCTCAGCGATGATGCCTCACCAGGAAAGACTACCGCGTGGGCTAAGCGCTATACTCGGCAAGTGGGGACCCATATCGCGGGCAAAACGGAGTTCATCTTGAAGCGCATCACTTTCGGGAAGAGGGAGCAGCTTTTCCTCGATATCCATGGAGGCGTGTCACAGAGCTATATGTCGGCGGTATAACGGTGGCAGTGCGTTTAGCCAGAGATTTTATTACCCTCTCGCTTCCGTGATGATTGCGGTAGCCGCGAGACATGCGAAGTTTGTCGCTTCGCCGCCAGACAAATCCAACCGACCAACCCAAGCTCTGCAAACAATCTCGCTCTCGGCCGCTTATGATGCGAAGGCCGACATCCCGGGTCCATTCCCTTGAACTCTGGGGGCTTCACCCACCTCTTAAGTCGCCGTGCACAAATTCAATGGCGGGTTGAAGCCGAGGCGGCGTAGCATCACCATTCTTTGCCGCCCCGCGAGCCAAAGCGGATCTTTACCGCGCTGGAGTAGCCAACCGCATCATCACCGACTAACTGGACTCGAGCTCACCGCGCAGGCTTTCTTGGAATTCTCGCGATGAAATGGGCACCAAGGTATGCTTTTCTGCGGGCCCATCCCATGAGTAACGGGCAAGCAGAAGCGTGCTGTGGCCCAGTCGTCAAGGAGGCTCAAGACAAGGGCATTTGATCGGCCCACTAGGCGGGCGAACGGTGATTGGGGAGTTTCTTTTACTGCGGTTGCGGTCTACTGCACCACACCTAGCCGCCACCAATGAGCACGCCTTTCTTCAGGTATCACAGAGGTGGAAGCCGCTTTCCTCCGAAGTCCGCCGCTTTGCTTCTCCATGTGATTTTGCGTTTCAACGAGAAGACCAAGAAGACCTCCTACAGAAGAAGTCAACCTCTGGAAGAAGTGCGTGATCGGTGCGCCGCCAGCGCCGCCGATATCCAAGAAGCCTCAGCATTCAGCCATACCCGCCCCGAAGCTGACACCAGCGATATACGACGACAGTCTTATGCGAGATTGAGCGCATGCGGGTTGCACAAAATTTGTAAGCCGCTGGGAGGCCCCTTCAAGGTGGTCTCAAGATCTCGACCAAGGCGCCCCATATGTACTGAGGATGGAGAAGAATGGCGAATTCCTACAACATAGAGTTGTTGCGGAAATTCTACCCCCTAAAGAATTGATAAGTACCGGAAGGCTTCATACCGTCGCCATGAGGTAACTCTTTCCCTGGTAGTCGGTTTGGCTCTTGGCGGTTAATAAAGTCAAGTGCCGGTAAGCTTTTTGCTTTACCGAATGATTGTCCTTTTTACGCTACGGTGGCTAATTTTTGCATGAATGCCGCCGCCCCGTGACGCTTCATAATTCCTTCGTGATCCATGATGGCACTTTCGGCGTCAAAACCTCGCGGAAACAGCGAGCCACGAGAGAGGCGAGTTAAGCGCGTTGCTCAAACGCGCCGCGACACTCGGGTTGGTTTCTGCAAGCATCATTGCCGGTACATTGCATACTGGCTGTTCTTCCACCACTCCCTGGAGCTCATTGCTTTTGCGCCTGTGCGACAACAGAGTTCACCAAGGGTCACAGGACTTAGGAAACCAAACAAAGCGGACCAGACATTCCATCTGTGGGACTTAGATCGTGACCAGACCTACCTCAGACAGACCCTTCCAAGCATCTCGCTTATCTTCGGTAGTCGCCTATGCATCGCGTGTTGTGCGCAGGTTACCACTTTGTTCTTAGGAAAGGCCCGACAAGACTATTGGATGCTTGGTATAGGAAAAGGTGGTCGCCTTGGCAGACAATAAAGGTGGTCGCCTACGCTCGGTAGGTTGTAGTCCAGCGCTCGTATCGAGTGGCGGCGCATTGGGGTTTACGTCTAATCCAAGCATATAAAGCAAGATAAGTGTTTATGTCAAGATTTTTCGAACATTTCCTTCAGTGCTTACACTAAGATCGGGTCAAACTATGTATGATTGTCATAAATGCCAAAAATCAGCTACCTCCCGATAAAAAGGGAATGTGCTAAGTGTTAACGCTCGGTGTGGCTAAGTGATCTGAATTAGGTTAGGCATAGTGATTAAACATCGCATTTCACGCGTCTCTGATTGGCTCCACTCAAGCAATCACGGCCGTCGCCACCGCTAAGTGTCATTCCGCTTAAACACTTCGAAATCTTGTTTCGCCACGTTCTGGCCGCAAAGACGCTTCCAGCGATCATCGTGGTTTGAGTTCGGAAGAAAATTTGAATCACGATAATCCACAGCACTACCGATGCTAAGACTAAAACCTACCAGCATCTCCGTTAGACTCAATGTCATTTACGCTTAAGTCCTCGTATGGCTCAGATGATCTCTACTTGTGTTCGCAAAGAACGCCAGATAATTGTTTGCGAGAACTCTAGCAGCCGCCTCAGCCCAGACGTTCATTGGCGCCCGGCTAAGTTAAAGATCATGCCGCTGAGCGAACCGATCCAAATAACTCGATCATACCAAAACAGATAAGCATGTGGTAGCATTAACCAAGAAATATCCATTTGGCGAATCCTACCCAAGTGTTCATGCATGCGAGCATGATCAACAAAAGGAAATAAAAGCAAAAAAGAACAAAAGGTCGCCTACCACTCTGCCGTAAATGCGAAGTCAAGGTCGCCGCCATTCTTCGCTTCCACCGCCAATAAGCGGAGACTTCCATGGCGTTGCTCACATGCGCATTAAAGCCCGCGTGTTAACGACCCCGCGCAGCGCCTGCTGCGCGCGTCTCCTTCATCTGGCCGTCGCCATACCATTGGATCGAAAGCGCGTCGCGGCTGGCGCGGCGAGCGGCGTGTAGGTGGCCATGATCGCGACCTCGCCCTCTCTGGCGAAGCGGCAGAACGCTTGAAGTCGGGTGCCTCGCGGCTGGTTGGTCGTGTGGAAGTGGCGAAAATCTCCTCGGCGGCGTTGGCGCCACCCAAACTCGAGCACCTTTTACGTCGTTGGAAGGCCTTCTTGAACATGATGGCGATTTGCGTGGCGGAAGGATTCGAGCTCGAGTTCTTGAGCGCCTCGGTCCTCTGCCGCTCTTGACCCTCTCCCTGCGCATGGCGGCGTGTTACCCTCTCTGCGCTCATCCGCCCTCTCCTTTGTCGCTCGCTCGCCGCTCACGAGGCCAACGGCGGGGTCGAGTGCCATGTCGGTGGCTGCGGCAAGGAAGTGCCAAAGCGTGCGTGTCGCCCATCTCGGTGAAAACTCGGCGAAGCGCGGCGAGCGATGGCGACACGGAGGCGAGGTGTCGGGAAGCGTTAATCTGGGTCGCCCTCTTGACCCTTCTGCGAGCGGCGGGCACGGCGAAGTCCGGATAAATTTGGGATCACTTACGAACACCAGTTTGTTAAACGTAAAATTTTTATACATAATCCAAACTTTGAAATTTCAAAAGTGCAATAATTTACAAGGTTATGGTGAAAATTACAAAATCAAGAAAAATTACGTATCTTTACTTTTAGCTCGAAAATACTCAGTTGCCTGCTTCAAAAAATAAGCAAAATAATTTTTTTAAAATTGACACCACTTCCAACCCTAAATTTCAAATTTTGTCAGCATACGTATTCCACGATGCCTATTCATTGCGCCATTTATCCCATTGAAAATAAATAAATAAAAATTTGGAAAAATTTTTGAAACGTAACAATGTAAAATCATTGATTTTAATGAAATCTAGTGTCAAAAATGCTCTAAAAATTAAGAGGTACATTTTTATTTTAATTTTTCAAAAATTATTTCTAACCATTTGGTTTCTAGGATTTTAATGTTTTTTGATAATAAAATAAAATCTTTGAAAGCGATTTCGAATTAACGGTTGGATTTGGAAGTCAGGGTTGACATTCGTTGTAGGATGCTTTGATGGGAGAATAGAATATTACCAACGAAAAGGCCAAGAAATTTTGGTGATTTTAAGACTCATTCTACTATTTAGTTCATCATGATGGTAATTGTGTTAAGAACTCATTATTAAATAATGTTGTTTTAGATTAAATGTCTCCAAAACAAATTTAACGCTAATTCTTATCATAATATATTTATAAAATCCAATAAATATAATATTATAAACATTTTTAATAAAACAAAATTTTATATCAATTTAGTTATTTTAAAATATTATTAACAAATTTCAAAAAAAATTCAATATATTAAAATGGTATTTATAACTGAAGGAGTATTATAATCCTTTAATTGTCGTGTAAAAGAATACTTTAACCATGCATCCAACAGGGATTTGTTTTAGGTGAATTTGGCTTATGGTACCGGTTCCATTTAGTCAAGCAGAACGTGTAGCTAAAGGATTAGGTCCAAATTAAAGGGCAATCACCATGACAAAGAAACTTAACGACATATAAAAGAAAAATATTCTTGCCCGGCAACTCTCAATGCCTTTATGACCTCACAACGTAATTTGCTTTCCTCACGTAGACAAAACTATGGAGGGCACCGACAAGCTGTCATAATTTAATGCCCAAGAGCCAAATTCCAGATCAGGCTGGCCAGAAGAAACAAATCAATTGGAGAACATGAATTGAGAAAGCAAAATGGAAATCAGACTCAAGGAATCTGGATGTACAAGTTAGGCCACTAAGTAGAGTGCATGAGTTGGATATGGCACAAGCATGTCTAACTCGTCACTCTGGTGCGCATATTCAGCAAGTCAACGCTCGATAGGTCATACAGTTTTGACCGCTGCTGAAAATCCTCAATCACACGATATATAGCATGCACGCCGCGCGAGGAGAGAGGGAGGGGAAGGCACCAACCAACCAACCAACCAACCCACCAACCAACCCGCCGCTCTCTCGAGCAGCATGGCATCTGGCGTCGATGGACAGCTCCACATGGCATGAGATCTTTGCCAACTAGCGCGTCTGCATGCATGTGGTCCACGCAGGCGCCGCCGTAACGGACTCAACGGGCGGCTGCTTGATTCGATTATACAGCTTTGCTCTACCATACGAAGCCCAAGAAAAGGAACGGGAAGGCATGGCAAAGGCAAACCGAATGTAACTAGCCAGCGGGTGCAGATAAAGAAGACCACAGCGCTTAATTCCGTAATTATCAGTTCAACAATGGAATCATCGGTGATTAGGCCGTTAGGGCATGTACAACGGTATTAATTAGGCTGTCTATATGCTGCTAGATCATCATTTGCATCCTACGTGGACGAAAGTAAATGAAGAGAGAGGAGGTAGTCGTCGCCTCCAGAGTTCCCGCTGTATGAGGCATTGCGAGTCGTCGACGGTTGATCTGGTGCGGTGCGGCGATGGCGGGTAAATTTGACGCCATTTTCTTCCATAGCGCGCCAATTCCTTTCCCCTCTGCGGTAATTTAGTCACCTTGTGCGCCATTCTCACGATTTCCCCTCCCTCCAGTGCCTTCTCCAAACACCTCTCTAGATGGATCCGCCGGTGACGCTGGGAAGGAAGGGCGCGGTGGCGGTGCCTTTCATGCTAGACACGGCGACGCAGGAGCTTCTCACTATGGTGCAAGACGCGAAGCGAGATGGACCCATTGCGGCGGCCACGAAGATGTACGGTGGTGACGGCCAATAAGACGAAGGCAAGACCGGGAAGGAAGGAAGGCAGCACGGTGGAGGTTTCGCTCGCTGCTAGCAGACGGAGTTGGGTCGCCAATAAAGGCCATGGCGGTGGCCACCAAGAAGAACGGCATGACGGTGGCGTGGTTGAAGTGAAAGGGCGAGGCGGCAGTGGCTCCCTCCAAGGCTGCCCTTTCCCTACGCCCACGCTGCTTCCTCTGACGGGAGCCGAGGATTCAACCCGAGCTTCATGGGCGTACCTGCACAATCTTCCCCGACATTTCCTCCATGGATGCGTGCTCAATCATTGGATCCGACGGCATGGCAAATTTCTTCATTCTTAAATAGGCATGTGATCTGAATAAGCAGGGATGATTGGAATATGCTGGAGCAATCAATTTGCTTGTGTATGCCTAACCAATTTTTCATGGATAAATTACTGAATACATTGCTGATCTGAATGTAACAGTAAGCAGTTTGATTAAGATTAGCAGAGTCTGAGTTAGTTTATATTTGCTGTTTGAGATAGAGTCTGATAACAAGAAAACATATGTAATCTTTTTGTCAGTATATAGAGAGAGAAAACCAAAAGTCATGCGGTGGTTTTGCAAAGACCAAAGATTGATTTTGCTTGCTTGCCCGTTCTATGTATTTTTCTTTCAGTCATTTGCATTGCTTCTCCGAAGTTATCATCGGCAAGTTTGTCAAGCGAAGCAGAGCCTAGCGATAGAAGTGAAGATCACGAAGCGGATCGGTGAAGCTTCAACACTACAAAGATCCAATGTATACTTGATCAACATGGAGCAATAAAGGCCTTGCATAAATTAAATAGTGCACAGACACCGTAATAGATAAGTCACTATACGAATTGTCTCTTCTACTGTTTGTGTACGATCTTCAAAGCACTTACAGATAGCAGCCGTCTGCACCATTATACATGCCCTGCCCTTAATTGCGCACCAAACAGGCCGGAGAACAATGCCAGGGCAGGCCCGGCCGCTCCGCTCCAGCCGGATCGGAGGGCACAGACCTCGTGCTGATCGGTCGGTGTGCTCGGCCTCACATCACATCACATGCCCTTCCTCCGCAGGCCACATGCACCACCGACCACCGTCCTCGCGGCTGCCTCGCGCGCCTCCCTCCGGCCTCTTAACAGCTGCGGCGAAGTAGTCGGGATTTAGTTGCGAGAAGTTATATATGGGTGTCCGCAGTAAAAAAGATGTTATGGACGTCCAATCACACGGCATTTTTCAACGCATTGAACGGAATAGTGAGTCCTTCGACATGTGTACCGTCTACGGTGACAGATACGGAACTGAAATCTTTCAGTAGGGTATACACTTACACGTATAATCACCTAGTTTGGTATAATAATTGTATAATAATTTTTATATTATCATAAATCCAACACATAGTTCGAAATTTACTAAAAAGTATAGTACAAATAATTTACATAAAGTCTTAATGAGTAGAAAATTACAAAATATCTAAGAAAAATTAGGATACTACTTTATACGTTTTCATGCCTCGAAAATACTCAGTTGCCTGACATTCACAAATAAAAATATAAGCCACAAATAATTTTTTTAAATATCCAACCACCACATTCCACAAACCCTAAGGGCCTGTTTGGTAGAGTTCCAGATTCTAGTTTCACCTGAAATCTGAAACTTATAGGCTAAAATAAAGTGAATTAAGTTTATATTTTTGGTCTAAAATATAAATAAGATGATCTATCTAAACACTCTTAATGTACTCATAACTTCAGCTTCACAAATATGGTGAAACTAGAATTTTCAGTTTTACCAGATTTACGAATCTAGAGAAACTAAATCCCTACCAAACACACCCTAAATTTCCAAATCGATGCTGCTCCATGCATCGCACTGCGTTGCCACGATGCCACCTGTTGCGCACTACGTCGCCACTTGCTACGTGCCCATGTCTGTTGTCGTAGCAACACCGAGCCTGAGCCTGAGCTTGTTGCCCTGCTGCGCGCCGCACCTCTGCTGCAGCACCGAGCTTGAGCCGTCACCTGCTGCTCTTGCCCTTGGGTAGAGGAATTGGAGTGGTGTACGTGTGGGTTGGACTCAGGGTTCACAAAATTGAGCGACGCTTGAAAATTATAAAAATTGATCATATTAAGCCGGTTCGGTAGTACAAACTAGTCGGCAAATCGATTCAATTCAAAAAAATTAAAAAATCAGAAAAATTTATGCGGCGTAAACCGTTCTATAATCGGTGAAAATCGCTTGATTTTAAATGGAAATCGAGCTAAAATCGCTCAAAAAATGGCTCTAAGAAATATTCAATTGGGTAGCTGATTTTATTTTTTAGTTTTTTCCAAAAAATTTGATTTCTTAACCCTTCAGTTTTTAACGATTTTCGACCATTTTTGCCGATAATAAAAAAATCATTCAAAAATCATAATTTCGATATTGTGAACCCTGGTTGGACTGGCTGGTGAGGGGTGCAAGTGGCCTTTCGGTTATTTTACCGTAGGTAGACTTTGACGAGGAGACACTAGATATATTACCAACCGAAGAAGAGCCATGAGTTTTTGGTGATTTTTAGAGGCTTCAGGCATCGGTGCATACCCGTCACCATACTAGTTCCATCCATGCACGGTGAATGGTGGTCCAAGATGCTCTATTCGATCATAAATATATGTTATTTTAGATATCGAAATGGTCTCTAAAACATAATTTTGACCACTAATTTCTATCATAATATATTTATAAAACCCAATAAATATAATATTATGAAAGCATTTTTTGAGATAAATCTACGCATACAATTTTCGTGTATCCAATTTAGTTATTTTAAAATATATTAACAGTCAATGTTTCAAAAAATTAATTGCACATATATCTAAAATGGCGTATTTATAACTGAAGGAGTAGTTATTAATTCCTTCTCAATTGTACCGTTGCTGTATAAAGAATCATCTGTTTAACCATGGATCCAACAGGGATTTGTGTGTTTAGGTCGACGAGTTTGGCGTTTCGGTACCGGTCATCCATCTGCATACGGTCAAGCAGAACGTGATAAGAGAGACTAGCTACAGGATTAGGTCCAAATTAAAGGGCGCAAGTCAGTCTACAATAGCACAAAAAGAAACTTAACCGATCCATCATCAAAAGAAAAAATATTTGCTAGCTTGCCCGGCCAACTCCTCAATGGCCATTCTAATCGACCTCACTAACGTAACGTTTGCTTTGCCTGCAACGTAGTACAGTACAACATAATGGAGGGCACCGACAAGCTGTGTCGAGCTAAGTTTAATGGCCGACACAGCAGCCAAATTCCAGATCAGGCTCGGCCAGGGAAGCAAACAACATCCGATGGTTTGGTTGGGCGGGGAAGCATGTTTCTCCCGAGACCAGCAAGGGAAAAAAAAGACTCGAAGCGAGATGACGGGGGAATGGGTGGACAAGTGAAGGGAGATGTCCCAAATCATAAGTAGAGGTGGGCACTGGGCCGGATCATTTTGGGTCGGCACGAGGCACGTCTAACCCAGTCCAACCCACGGCCTGGCACGGAACTGCTCTAAACGGATCAGGACGGCTTGGACACGGTTGTCCGGGCCGTGTTGGGCTCGCCAATCGTCACGGACACGATGGGCGGCTGGCACGCAACCTTACAGCGATCCGGCCGTGCTTTCGGTTGGCACGGTCCAAAGCAGTGCGATATCGTGTTGTATGTATAGATGAGTAGGGGTGAAAACGGATCGGATACGGTCGGATATTGCTGTTCCCGTATCCTAACCTATATTTTTTCCCGGATTCGGAATCGAATACGGTAAGACCGAATACGGATATATACGAATTTGGATATTTCGGAGTTTCCGATACGGTACTATCGGGGCGGATACATACCGGATTCGGTTCGGAAACGGATAATACAAACGGATACATACTTGTTGAAACATTCGACTAGCAATAAATTCATATATATTACATAAGGGGGACATATCCAGTGCAATCAGCACTTTGGTGCAATCACCGTGCAATCCAACTAAGAAAAGTTTCAAAAAATTCTGAAAAAAATCGTAGATGTACATCTCATCTTACTCCATCTACATATAAAATTTTATGATCAAATTCGTCCTATGTTAAGAGTAATAAAAAAGACAAATTTCTAACAAACTTGAATAGTTCAAATGCACTCCAAATTTGTCTTTTTTGTAACTTCAAGCACATGATGAATTTGATCATGACATTTTATATGTAGATGGGGTAAGATGAGATGTACATCCACGATTTTTTTCAGAATTTTTTGAAACTTTTCTTAGTTGGATTGCACAGTGATTGCACCAAAGTGCCTGATTGCACTAGATATGTCCTCTTACATAAGTTTGACAACTCACACAACACAAGTTTAACAAAGGTATTAAATTCATACACAAAATTCGACAATCACTAGCAAATTCATACACAAAATTCATACACAAAGTTCATACACAAATTCAACAATCGACAAGCCACAAGTTTAATATAATTAACATTTCATACTTCTACATAAATCCATATGACCATAATAAGTTCGACATGCCGTACCATCAGTCATCATCACTAGCAATTTCTTCTTCCTACAATATATTTATATATATATATATACATACATAATACGAATGCCACGTATTTTCGGCATTCGGATATCCAATCGGATAGTATCCTGATTCATCAGTATATCGAAGCTATTCGGTCGGATTTCATGGCTCCCGTATTCGCTCCCGTATCCGGTAGCAACTATCCGGTACCGTATCCGAATCCGGCCGGATACGGATTGTTTTTCCCGGATACGGTTTTAATCGTATTCGGTACCGGATCGGTCGGGATTAATCCATACCATTTTCACCCCTATGGGTGAGTAAATCATGAAGTAATTTTTCGATAAAGGAAGCTTTATTAATCTTAGTAAATTACATCAAGGTGATACAATTATACTAAGAAGACTCCCGGCCTCTACACAGCTAGGGTGTACACAGCCAAACACACACACACACACAAGAAAAGACAAAGGAACCGTCTCGGCAAACTACATCACACAATATTGTCTTCAATGCTATCCACCATCATAGCAACACTTGGACCGCGACAAAAGCTCTCCAATGACAACGCCTCCAAGAAGGACTCGAATCGCACGCACCGCCATTACCATGATCCAACGGTGAAGGCCAAACCAAAGGTTTTCACCTCGAGAGTAAATCCTCGGACTACAAAACAATGCTTTCAACAAGGCCATTGCGAGCACAACCAACAAAGGTCGACCTAGGATTTCTCCACGAAGTCAAATCACGGAGATCCCAAATGATGCAACCACCCTCATTATGAGCTAGTGCCGCCATACCACTTAATCTTAGCCAATCGCAATGGCCACCTTCTCAAGGCGGACAAACAATTTTAGATGTTCGACTCTCACGATGTGATTCGCGAGCTAGCCAACAGGCACACGATCATCAAATCCATAGAGTGCATCTAAAAAATAAGTTGTGTCGCCTAAGAAAACGAATCCGCGAATCGATGCTAAGATGACATAGGTCAAAAGAAATGTATGAACAACGCTAGTAAGAGATGAAGACGCTGAAGCGAAGAGTAGTCACCTAGAGAGATCAAGAAGTAATGGAAGAAAACTTTAAATGGATTAGAGAAAAAGAAGGAAATGTATACATACATTGTATGTGTGTATGAGCAAATCAAAGAGTAAATACATGGCTACATGCATGTGACTGAAAGGAGCAACTGTATCAAAGAAATCGAGAAGAATAAACACAATGAGATTTTGTTTTGACTAGAGAAAAAGGAAGTCCTAGACAGATAAAAAAATCAATCCGTGATCATTTTCTCTCGTATGTATAGTATAAATGGAATGAGGATCCGGATCGACACGGCCGCAAGCGAGGCGCAAGCGTAAATGGACCGTCTTTAAACTACTTCAAAAGAGTACCACACCTAGCCGCCATCGTGAGACGCTTTCTTCACGGTATCACGGGTGGAGGCGTTCTCCCCTCCGTGTCGCTTTCGGTTCTCCGTAGCGTTCGGCGTTAACGAAGAAGACCAAGAAGACCTCCGAGAAGAAGTCAACCTCTGGAAGAAGTGCGTGATCGGTCGCCCTTGCCGCCCGCAGTCGCAAAGCCTCAAAGCGTACCACGCCACCCGGTCTCCGAGCGAACAGGTGGCGACTGCGTCTTCTTGCGAGATTTGACGCATGCCAGGTTGCATGTTGTCTCCCGGTGGGGAGGCCCTTCAAGGTGGTCTCGATATCTCGACCGGCGGTCCGGTTATGCCGAGGATGGAGAAGAATGGCGAATTCCTACAACATAGAGTTGTTGCGGAAATTCTACCCTGAAAAGAATTTAAGTACCAAAGAGCCATACTGTCGACCATGAGGTAACTCTTTCCTGGCCGGTCGGTGGCTCTTGGCGTTAGTAAAGTTGTTGCCCAGAAGGCTTTTTGCTTTACCGTGATTGTCCCTTTTTTACGCCCTGAGTGGCGAATTTTTGCATGAATGCCGCTGGCCCCGTACGCTTGCTAATTCCTTGGTGATCCATGATGGCACTCGGCGTCTGTGTCTAGCGAGCACGGGCGACTGGGGGGCGAGTTGGGCGCGGTGCTCAAACGCGGCTCGCACACCTCGGGTTGGCTCCCTGCAGCACCGCTGGTCGTCACCGCGAGCACCGTCGTTCTAACACCACTCCTGGGAGCCCGCTGCTTTGACGCACAGCGCCGTAGTTCGAATTCCTGAAGGGTCACAGGGACTTAGAAACCAAACAAAGCGGACCAGGACATTCCATGCTGGGACTTAGACTGTTCGGGCCTACCTTGCACAGGCCCTTCCAAGCATCTGCTTATCTTTCTGGTAGTCGTCTATGCACGCAGGTTGTGCGCAGGTTGCTTGACTTGTTCTTGTGAAAGGCTCCAGCACCTCATTGGTCGCCTGGCGCCGGAAAGGTGGTCGCATGGGTGCCTGAAGGTGGTCGCCGCCGAAGGAAGTCGGCCCAGCGCTCGAGTGGTCGCCCGGCGCAGAGTGGATAGTCAACGGCATATAAAGCAAGATAAGTGCTTTATGCCGCATTTTTCGACCATTTCCTTGTGTGCTTACACTAAGACGGGTCAAGCTATGTGTGATTGTCGCAAATGCCAAAAATCAACGGCCCCTCCTGATAAAAGGGAATGTGCTAAGTGTTAACGTCTGGCGTGGCCAAGTGATCGGAGTGCAAGTTAGGCACGGTACTCAAGCACGGCTCGCACGTCTCGGATTGGCTCCCTGAAGCACCGCCGGTCGCCACCGAATCAAGTCTTCTGCCTAAAACACTTCGAAACTTGTTGCCTCGCCACGTTCTGTTGCAAAGACGCGTTTCAGCGATCATCGAGGTTTGAGTTCGGGAAGAATTTGAATCGGCGACAATCCGCAGCGGTACCGATGCTAAGACTAAGTGCGTCTTGCATCTCTGGTTAGACTCAATGTCATTTCGCCTAAGTCTGTATGGCTTGCATGATCTCTACTTGTGTTCGCGACAAGCGCGTGATAATTGTTGGCGAGAACTCTAACGCCGCCCTAGCCAGACGTTCCTTAGGCGTTCGGCTAAGTTAAAGATCGGCAGCTGACGATTCGATCCGGCGAACTCGATCATACAAAAGCAGATAAGCATACGGTAGCATTAACCAAGAAATATCCATTTCAAAGGCGAATCCTACCCAAGTGTTCATGCATGCGACAGATCAACAAAAGGAAATAAAAGCAAAAAGAACAAAAATTTGCCGGCCTTCACTCGTCGTCGCCGAAGTCAAGGTCGCCGCCTTGTCGCCTTCCACGGCGATGGGTGGAGACTTCCATGGCTCGGTTGCTCCACATGCAACATTCCGCCACGTGTTAAAGCGACCCACGCGCCACACCGCTGGCTCTCCTGCATCTGCGTCTCCTTCAATATCAGCCATCACGCCATTGGATCGGCGGCGTCGCTGCCGGGCAGCAGAAGAGCGCGTGTAGGTCGCGGCCATGATCGCGACCTCCGCCTCTCTGGCGGAGCGGCGGCGAGAACAGCGGTCCCGAGTGCCTCCGCGGCCTGGTTGGTCGTGTGGGTAAACTGAAGAGCGAAATCCTCCGGCGTGCGCGTTGGCGCCACCCCCAAGGGCTCCAGGCACCTTTTCGTGCGCTGGAAGGCCTTCTTGAGCATGATGGCTGATTGTGCGAGGCGGAAGGATTCGAGCTCGAAGTTCTTGAGCCGCCTCCTCCTCTGCCGCTCTTGACCCTCTCCACGCCAGCATGGCGGCCGTGTTAACCCTCTCTGCGCCAACTCAGCCGCCGCCCTCTCCCTTTCGCTCGCCGCCGCTCACGGAGGCCAACCGGGCGGGCCGTCGAGTGCCATGTCGGTGGTCTGCGGCAAGGAGAGTGCCCTGAAGAAGGCGTGCGTGTCGCCCATCTCGGTGAAGAGCTCGGCGAAGCGCGGCGGGCGATGGCAAGACGGAGGCGAGGTGTCGGGGAGCGTTAATACTGGGTCGCCCTCTTGACTTTTTCTGCGACGGCCGGAGGCACTGGCGAAGCGTCCACCGCCTCGGTGGCGCTGAAGCGTCTGCGCCCTTAGCGCGTCTGAGGCGCCTTGGCGTACCCTCAAGCTAAGACCGCCATCGGAGTGTGAGGCCACCGTTGGGCGTGGCCTAAACTCCGTGGTCAAGGTGTTGACGCCATCGCATCATTGGGGCTGCCGTGGGAGAAGGAAGCGTCGGTGAAGGCACGGCTGGCGCGCAGAGGCGACGGCACGAGGTGAAGTCATGGTGGTTAGCGATCTGCGTCGCCGCCCTTTAGCGATGCCGCCGCTGCCGAGCTAGCGGCGGATAGAATCGTCCGTGGCCCGAGACCCTCTTGGGTCCGAGCCCGTGGCGCCGAGGCAAGTGGCCGCTTGTTGCGGGGTGCCGCCGTGGCGATGGTCGTGTCCTTGATCACCAATGCCGGTGGCCGACACCAAAGAAGTCCCGTGGAGTCCATTGGCGGAGTAGCTCGACGACCATAGCTCCGCGTCCTCCATCGGCGGCCGAGCCGCCGAAAGGCCGAGCCGCTCGGAATCGGCCGATTAGTGCACCAAGCCACTGCCGATCACAGGCTCCTCCAAGTTTCCCGCGCCTGGCAAAAAAATAAAGAATGATTGCCGGTTGGTAGGGAGCCGCAGAAAGAAACATGTGCGCAAGAAAAAGCTAAAGGAAAGCGAAGACTTACGTCCTGGCCACGTGTGCGTCATGTCATCATCGCCTGTGTATTGCCATGCGCAGGGCGGCGGCGACGGCGGGGATGATCCTCCGGGACAAGAAGTCTCGCCACCACCGCCAGATAATCCGGCGTCCGATTACATTGACGTGGGCCGCCATCGCAAGGAGCTCAGCGTAGTCTCCTCGACCGGCGAGTTCCGATTCCGAGGCCTCCGCCGCCGGCGGGCACCTCCGTAGCGTCGACTCCGCGTCATCGTTGATGTCTGACCGATCATTGCGCCATGCCTTCCAATTGGACCTAGGCTAGAAAGCGATGAAGCGAGGCCATCCCGCCCCGGCGGAAATATGACTCCCCACTACTTTGTTGTCGTGGGAGGCGGCAGATGTAGAAGTGGTAAAAGAGGAGATTCGCATCACCTCATGAACATTTCACGAGGTGTGCGAAGATGGAAAGGGAGACAATGGACTTGGGGGTGAGGTGAAGGTGATGGATTCCATAGAAATGGAGGACGGTGAGAAAGAAGTCGGAGAATGGCGGGAGCAGCCCGCCATCATCGCCAGTGTGGAGGGCGATCTCATCGGAAGGCACATGCGGCGCATGGTCCCCGCCCGAAGTGAAAGGTGCCCTCCCCAGAAGGATGGCCATCCTCTTCACCGTGGCGAGTCCATGGTGGAAGCAGGATGGAGGCGCCATGGAGACGAAGAAGGCGAAGGCTTTGGGCAAGGAAGATGAAGAAGTGAAAGTTGTGGTGTGCAAGAAAGTAGAAGGCGTAAACCGCTTGGTACGGATGTATCTATATAAGCATCACCCACGCCGACGGTTCGCGAAGGGACAAGATCATGCGCCGTTACGGGTCCCAAGGAAAATCTACGGATGCAGGATAGAATCGAGACGGTCGTATCCTCATGAGTGGTGGCCCCGACCAAGAGCGCACTAAGCATTCAATGAAGGTTCCAAAAGGTCTGCGGCAGCGCTCTCGTATGGGCCGGGCTACTTTCAACAGATTGCATTTGGGTACCCTCTCCGACGCACAAAGCCCTTCCACGTGGCGGCAGCGGACGGCGGCGAAAGACGCCACGGCCGTGCAATCTTGTACGTATGGCGCCGACGAGCAAAGCGGGCGAAGCACACTCGCCGCCCGGCCGCCACCCACGTGGCGGCTGGCGGATGGGCGGCGAGCACACCCGCCGGCAGTAAGCGGCCACGTGGCGGCGCGCCGGCGGCGGCGAAAGCACGTCTGCTGCGGCGCCCGATCACGTGGCGGCTTTGGCGGGCGGCGAAAGCACGCGCCCGGCCGGTGTCGCCACGTGGCGCCCGGCGGCGGCGGCGAAGCACGCCCTACCGCGGCGCGCCGATCACGTGGCGGCTTTGGCGGACGGGCGGCGAAAGACGCCCGCCCCGGTGTCGGCAAAGTGGCGCCGGCGAAAGTAAAGCGGCGAAGACGCCGCCCTACGCCTTGGCGCCCGATCCACGTGGCGGCTCGGCGGATCAAGCGGCGAAACAAGCCCGCCCGTAGTCTTAAACCACGTGGCGCCCGGCGAGCGGTGGCGAAACGCCTCGCTTGCCCCGCCGCAAGGTAAAAGGTGGTGCGAAGTTAGCTTCACCTCAAGTCTCCTTCCCTATCATATCAGCGTGCAGACGATAGGCCTGCTTTGTGTCGAGCCTATCAACCGCGAGGATTTCGCAACAAGCCCATTCCTCGACGCCTCTCACTTACCAGTCAAAAGAGGTCACGCTGCAGGCAGGTAGGCGAGGCCATGCGTCGGCATTTAATGAAATTTGGAGGAACGGACAAAGACAGAAGGAGTAATAAATGCATAAGGATCAAGATGATGACCCCCTTTACCTACTCAGATTAGGGCTACTATATAAGGGCCTTCGGGCATGGGAAAGGGGACGACGGTCGAACAAGCAAGAGTTCGTAGTAGAGCCTAAGGAAGAATTTGTAACTCCCAAGCTCAGATTGTACTAGTTTGAGACACTCTTTAAACAATCTAGCAGAAGTAAGGCTATTACCCAAGGCAAAGGGGCTGAACACAGGTAAAATCTGTGTCATCCCTAGTTCATAGCCGTGAATTCGCAGTGTGGGAGTCGCTAGGGTTTTCACCCTCTAGGGTTAGCCAGCGAAGACACCTCCTATCGAACCAAACCCGATCAGAGATCACGGGCTCATTAAGCGTAATCTGCCGACACGTAGTAATAGTATAAATGGGCGGATCTAGGCGGAGACGCACGGCGGGCACTAAACGCAAATGGGCCGTGCCTAAACTCGCCAAAGATGAGAGTGAGCGGCCCGATGCAGCACGCGCGAAAGCACGATGGACCGTCATGCCCAAAGACGATTTAGACCAGTACGATGGACCGTCTGGGATCGGCCGACCGACCGACGCCTCATCTAATCATAAGCGTATGCATGGCCAATTGTTCATATTTCTACATACATGACGTCAAGACATCAAAATCGATCGAAGCATCCATGTCATCTCTTCTCCATAAGCAAACACCAGAATCAGCGTGGCTACAATTCGGCGTCCCGCCTGATTAGAGTCCAACGCATGTCATGGTTTCTCTTGGCGTCAACAGATGTGATGAAGGATCTGTCGGCTACAATATACAAAGAACGTCGGGTTCAAAGGGTTCAAAACATGCCAACCGATTTGGTCCTGTAATTGGTAAGATTGATGAAAAAATATGCTCAAAACCGATTTAATGTAATGATCGGCAGAGATCTAAATAGCCAAAAAGCTTATCAAATCTAAAGTAACGATAAATCTAAATAGCTGATTAGTGCTTAATAGATGGTAGATAAAAGTATATTTTCCCGAAGAAGGCAATGCATAATAAAATTGAAAAAAACCAAACCTCATTGACATAATTGATAAAGATCAACAATTGATGATGCACAACTTTATTGATTAAGATCAGATTATAAGAAAGATTCTAAATTACAAACCTACTCCTAATTGACAGGAAAATAAAAGAGTAAATGCAAGTTTGTTTATTTAATTGTGTTGTTGTTATAGCCTATCCTTGACCATCTTTTATAGTGCATCACCCTATCCTTCAAAAAATACGTTGTCAACTATGATCCATATCGGTCTTTGTTCGCACAAGATATCTTTATTTGAATTAGCCATACCTTGCCAAATTCTGGTGCAAACACATGCCTCCTATTTTTAGAAGATAACATGTTTATCTTACAAAAATCTTCTTTATTGGCTTCCATACCATCGGCTTAGCATAATATCTTCATTGGCAACCGTTCCATTTATGATGCCGCAAAAATCTTAACGTGTATCTTTGCATAAACCGCTTACATCCTACCAAAAAACTTCCCATCTTTTCACCCTTTTTTACCCAACTATAAATATGATGCCCATTCATCTGTCATTTTCACACGCTCAAACTTTCGGACCTTCTATTATTGGCTTCTTTGTCCTCTCGCACTTCACATCACACTCAGCAACTTTTATCAGTCAACTCACTTCTTCACCAGATTGACTCAATAGATCCCAACCAGGTACTCATCCTGATCTCTAATAGCAATGACCAATGCTGATTAGGGCCATTAGAAAATACTGACCCATCGGTTGTCATAGAACAAGAATTACCTCTTCTCCCCTTATCGACTATTGAGTATAATATAGAGGGGTGGTGTAAAAACTTTAGAGCCTGGTCGACAGCATTAAAGGGCTGGAGGAACTGGTATAATTAGGTAACAACCTAGAAAAGACCAATATGAGAAAGAATAGGAATAGTTGAGTGCTTTCCATTATCATTAGTCGACTCAAATTAAAGCCAACGAGCCCTTAGTAGCCATGCTTTGTTATTGCTGGTCAGATATGCTTAATGCATTCATATTTAGAATTGGTCCAATTGGCTCAACACTTTTGGATGTAGCACATCTTTGTTACTTGAGGCAGACGGAGGTCAGATATTGGTTTTTAGCGCCAAGCCCACACATAAGTTGATTTACTCAAAGGGAGAGGGCTAGAACAAATATATCCGCAAATCAAGGATTTGGCCCAGTATTGGACAAGGAGCACATTGCCTTCCTAAACATGTCTAGATCATTTTCTATTCTGTGGGCGTCACTTGGGCCGACGCAAGTGTATCAAGCAATAGCGGAGTAACTAGTTGAGGGCCGTTGGCTAGCACTAGGGAAACTTTTCTTATGAGCAGTCTTCCAAATGATGCATGCCATTCGCAGTCAGCTTTTCACTAGATTGCCCCAGTATTTAGTCGATAATGTCGGTGGCCCCTTATGGTTTTTTTAGGTCTGGCTCTATTGTATCTTTAGTCGACCGTTTAATATCGATTCAGCCAAAATTACACCTTTTCCTCTAGATGGAACCCTTGAAGGTCAAGAGCCTGGTTTTAGAGATAGCCAATCTTTTGGTGAAAAATTTATCCTTTGCTCCTGCACCCAACCAAGACTCACTTTTGTCGGAGCAAGAAGATTTTTGGCCTTTTCCTTCCAACTCGATTAGTCAGACTTTAGCCAGAATGATTTTTCAATTATGACAAAACTGACAGTTATCCCTAACCATCTTTCCTTCAGCTAGCAGCCGACAATGAAAAAAATGCCAGAGAGACATTAGACTTGTACCAGGTCTTTATATCGCTAGTGTGCTATCTGTCGGCTTACACACCGGAAATCGAACCTATCAGTCTTCATATGAATTATATCATCCATCTATATATGCTAGGTAGTTGGGATTCGGCTAACTGTGTCTTTTGTTTCCAGCTGCTCAATCGGATCAAACCAAGGGATCGGCTTTACTGTTTGTCCAGCACCAATATCGCCCTGCATATGGCAGATGATCTGCAACTTCAAAGCATGCCACACTTCAACTTACAAACTTGGAGGGCAGGCAATTTTACCAACTGGTGGTTGGTAATATGCATGGTTTTATTTCTTGCGGAGTGCACTATATCAGCTGTGGTAGCCGATTCTTTCCAGACTTGCCTCCTGTTGGGTCAGTGTCCACTAACTCTGTAAGTAGTGGCTCAGGCTCTAGCAATAGCACTAGCTCATCAGACTGTACTAACACAAGTATAGTAACTATTACCGGCGAGATATCGGCTACATTTAGATTGTACTCATCAATTATCGGCAGAGATCTAAACAACCAAAAAGCCGATCAAATTTAAGATAACGATAAGTCTAAACAGCTGATTATGGCTGAACAACTAATTATGGCTGAATAGATGGTAGATAAAGGTAGACTTTCCTGAAGAAGGCGAAGCCCAACAAATCAAAGAAAACCAAACCTTATTGGTGTAATTGATGAAGACCAACAATCGACGATGCACAACTTTATTGATCAAGATCAGATTATAAGAAAGATTCTAAATTACAAAGCTACTCCTAATTGACAGGAAAATAAAAGAGTAACTACGAGTTTGTTTGGTTGATTGTGTTGTTGTTCTCGCCTACTCTTGATCATCTTTTATAGTGCATCGGCCGATCGTATTTTTCTCCAATGCATTGTCAACTATGATCCGTATCAGCCTTTGTTCGGCCAAGATTTTTTTAATCAACATTGGTCATAATTCTATTTTTAACTTAAGTCTTCCTTTCTTAACCGATATCGGTCAAAATATCCTTTTACCCTTAGCTTGACAAATTGGCTATACCTTACTAAATTCTGGTTCAAACAGTTTCCTAGCAGTAAGTAGCAGTACTGTTCTCTGATGAAATTATGGTGCCTAATTAACTGTAGCATGAAACCATGAATGTCGCTGAAACCTAATTTCACATAGTTTATACTGTATATGTTATCTAAACTAATTAATCAGGTTTTGAAACCCGGAGTCTGATCGGGCCAAGAAACCCATCCCTTCCGATGGCAAGAAATGCCAGTGTTTACCAGTATTGGACATGCAGTCTCGCTTACTGTTCCCATGGTTGCTGTTGCTGCCTTGGTGGGCATGCTAACTAGAATAGTATTCTCCACCTTCATGCGATATTTCTGGTGCTATAAAGTATAGCTCGTCAGGGTGCTCAGCTATAGCTTTCCATAAGCAGAAAGTAGCATAAAAAGTACTATACGTGACATGATTCCATTCTGCTCTCCAGTGGTAGCACATCGGTCATCAGTTTCAAGCACTGTGACACTTCTCTTGCTGATTCCATCATGCTCATGTTCTACAGAGAAGAATACTATGGTCATTGAAATGTCGTGTTATTTACAGTGCGTCCTGTGTGCTTGTGTGTGTTGTCAGTGTTGAGTCTGTATTGGTGAAATAAAAGGAGAACAGGGGTAAAGTTGGTTCTGCAATATCTGATGAGTCCTCTTTACATGACAAGGCATAACGGCAGGAACAGAGCCAGCTGCAGCAAAAGGTCAAATGATGATAGCAGCAGCTGCAGGGAAGCTCTGCTCTCCTTTCTCGTGATACCATAAAGATCGAGAGATGGAGAGGATTTTACCATGTCGTGTGAAATTTCCATGTTCACTGTATATTTACCGCTGTCACTTTGTTGCTGCTGGTAATATCTCTGAAATATTGATACTAGTCTGAACTCTGAAGAATGTCCTATCATAAATGTTGGTTACTAAAATCTTTTAAACAATTTAGTTTTTGATAAGAACTGCCCTAATTCATTGGTAAGGATCTCTAATTCTCTATGCCTTCATACTTGGACCAAAACTTCGAGCGTACAGAGGGTACGCAACATGCAATGACCATGGCCCATGGTTTCCATGCAAAGAAAGATTGCCATTCGCAAGGCATCCTTAATTAATTTTTTGTGCCTGTCCATTGCAGCAAGATCACATGTACACACCAAACCCCTCCACAAATTAATCACAGGACACCAGCCCACCCTTTCTCCATGATGCACGTTCCATTGCCCCCCTCCCCTCCCTCGCTCTGTGTCTCCGTGCCTGTCATGTACCAGAGCTCTCTCATAAGCACGCTGGTACTACAAAAGGTGGCATCATTTTTTGTCTACCTCACCACCAGTCATCCTCTTCTGCCTCCTTCCTTCTCCCCCGTATGAGCTGAGAAGTAACCAAGAACACTAGTTATGTAGAACATCATAAGTCATAACCCAAAAAAAAATCTCAGGAAAAACCTCTTCCTTGACCTGAGATTCCCCACAAATCCAGCAAAAAACAACATTTTTTCAAGTTGTTTCTCTTGCTACTTGATCTACTTTGTTTTCACTTTTTTAAGTGTTTTCCTACTAGTAGCAAATCAAGAACCAAGAAATCCAGCAAAATATATCCATCTTTTTTCGCCCATGTGGTCTAATCAACCAAGCAGAAGTAACAGAGCCAAGAACCACCATAGCAAGATCTTATTCTACTCCGTTTGCATCAATTCGCTGCCAATCTCCCCCCGGACGTGAAGATTTAGCGGCGGAAGAAGCTAAGTGTCTGGCGATGGCGGCGGCGCTGGAGTGCTGGTCGGGGCGGCCGAGCACCGACGAGGAGATGGTGGAGCAGGTTCTCATGAAGCCCCACGCTCGCTCAGACCATTCCCTCCCCACCTGCGCCGACTCTGCCTGCGGCGGCGAGCCGATGTCGGCGCCGGCTGCGCCCAAGAAGTGGCAGCGGCTGGGGCGCAACTTTGCTGGCGCCATCGCTGCATTCAAGAATTCGCTGAACCTGGACAATGGTGGTCTCCCCCGTGACCCCTCGCCGCGCGCCGGCGGCGAGAAGCCGCCGTTCCTTCTCCGCGGCCTCGCACAGCTCTACTCCCGCGGCGCCGCCACCCAGAAGCTGCCGGAGAAGCTCGTCGCCGACCTCCGCCGCCACTTCGACGCTCTCCCCAACAGGTCAGTGTCCCAACGTTGCCACCTTTTATCATGTGTTTTGTTTCAGCAACCAAAGAGACATTAATTAGCAAAAAGTTTTTGCCTCTTGGTATGAAATTTACTACTATATAGAGGTCAAACTTGCTTTTTGGTGGCATAACTTTGCTCAATCCAAGATTAGTAGATGTCAACGTTAGTAATTGCCATCAAGAGGACACTTTAACAACTTCTGTGTTTCTAAATTCTAACTTTTAAGGATAACAATCAATTTAGGGACCGGTAAAGAAATGTCACTCTCTTTTACGGTTTATACTGGTCTGTTAAATCTGAAGTGCTAAATAAAGCACATAATTTGATGTGTAAGCTGAGATGGTCATACATTTCTTTGGATGTGCTAAATGATTGCTGACAAGCGAAGTCTCGATTTTGCAGCTATGCACAGGCAGGATTTGACATGAAAGATGTGCTCTTGCATGCCCGCCTTGTAGAGCAAGCGACTGGTGAGGATCAGCCTGCAGTGAGCATTGAGGAAGTTCATGGCAGCAATGGCAGAGGAGGCGATGCTGAAGGCACTGTTTTTCATCTCACTTTTGCCTGCAGTGCGCCGCTTTCCTGGCAGTCAATGTCAGGCTCACTTGATAGCCCTTTGTTTTGCTGCAAAAAGATCCAGATCTTTGAGAAGAGAGGATTGACACTTGGTGTTGTCATGATACTTGTGCAGTCTGGGAATGAAGCGCTCTTCAAGAGCCGGGTTGAGGCTGCACTGAAATCAGCCACAAAGAAGCAGCGGAAGAACAGTGGTGGTGTGAAGCTCCCCTTTGGGCTTTGTGGCTGTCAAGAAGAAGGATCAAGAAACTTTGATGAGGAGTCTTTGTTTGATCCAGATGATGGTCAGGTAGTTGACAATGAGCCAACTCGCAGACCACAGCTTCCCACTCCCCTACCACAATCATCAGTGTTCGTCTCAGTAGATGAGTGGCAAACCATTGGATCTGGTGGCGATGAGCTTGGCCGCTGGATTCTGAGCTCTGAGGAGATTGAGTTTGTTGATTGGGTCAGTCCAAATTCATTGAAGGGAGTTCATAGAGGAAGGAAGGTTTGGGTCAACAAATTGAGGGGTTGTGACATGGGAAGTGCTTATGATGTTGAAATCCGTCAGGACTTGCTGCAATTGATGAGCTGTGGCCAGAGGAACATTCTCCAATTCCACGGCATTTGCTTCAATGAGAACCATGGGCTCTGTATAGTGACTAGAATGATGGAAGGAGGATCGGTTCATGATAGTATTATGCAGAGAAGCAAGAGATTGTCACTCCGAGACACGACTAAGATTGCCCTTGATGTTGCTGACGGTTTGGCCTTTATGAACAGCTATGGGATTGCCTACCGTGATCTTAGTGCTCGGAGGATCCTGCTAGACAGGCAGGGGAATGCCTGCCTTGGGGATATGGGCATTGTTACCCCTTGTAATAATGCTGGTGAGGTCACTGAGTATGAGACGTCTGGGTACCGATGGCTAGCTCCAGAGGTTAGTTTTCTTGAATTGATTTACTGTAAATTCTTCGTATCATCTAGAAGTGTTCTTTCTGAAAGTAAGAGGTTCTTGGAGGTAGTTACTCTATTTTAATTGCTAGGCATATCTGGGATTATGAAATGACCTAATCCGATCAATAATAACAGTAACGAGAGGTTTGTGTCCATATGTCTGTAACATGTTAGGTGCATTCATATACACATTAATCGGTAAAACTATGTCGTCTTCATGAAGGAAACATGTTTCTTCTCGTCCTGTAGAACATAAAACTCCCGGACAGACTGAAGAAGTACTGCTTGATCTTCAACTTGATATTTTTCTGTAGTAGATCAGCTGAACATTAACTTACCAGACAAACTGTGAAAAAGTACTGTGTGGTCTGTTTTTTCTGTAGTAGATCAGCCTGACAATTACCATCTCATGTCCACGCAGTATTCAGTATTTCATTCTTTTAACCATGAGAAACCAATTTTGGGCTGATATTATTTTCCTCTCCCTTCTTTGACAGTATCACAAAACCAACAGTCCATAAACAAAATGATAAAATCGACAGTACCTTGAGATAAACTTTTACTTATTTTGTACTGAAATTGCCCTTACCAAGAAGTAGCTACCATGCTGTGCACAGATCATTGCTGGGGATCCTGAAAGCGTGTCGGAGACCTGGATGAGTAACGTCTACAGTTACGGAATGGTGCTCTGGGAGATGGTCACCGGGGAGGAGGCATACTCCACATACTCGCCAGTGCAAGCGGCGGTGGGTATTGCGGCATGCGGGCTGAGGCCAGAGATACCGAGAGATTGCCCTCCTTTTCTGAGGTCACTGATGACCAGGTGCTGGGACAATTGCCCTCAGAAGCGTCCTCAGTTTTCAGAGATCATATCCATCCTACAAAGGCAGAATATCAGATAGTTTTGTTTTCCTTTTTCTCATGCTATATATCTGTTTTTGTTTGGCTGTTTGCCCAATCATGCAGGAAACTGAATATGAGAAAATATAATATATGTGCAAAGGCTTGCTATATTGCTCACATTGCTTCTTGCCCAAAATATCTGTCAATCTTAGTTCTTGAGTTGGTCCACAGAAGTGATGGAAGATTTAATAGATGGATCTAGGGGATAAGGACAGTTGCTTTGCCCCATCCTCTACAACAAACTGTAGAGTCCATATTAAAAGCTCGCAATGCATGCTTTGTACACTTGGATACAGCATGCTAATCCGGTATAAACAATGCTGGATCCACTGGGGTTGGTCTTTGGGACAGGTCGAGATTCTTGTTTGACCTGCTCGAGATTGTTTGATTGGCAAATTGGGTCCAAAATGATGAGGAACAGCCCCCTCATTTTGGCACTCATCTCCACATCTGCTGCTTCTCCCACCCCATGACTTTGCCGTCTGTTACCATGTGCTTCCACGGTCATCGTTAGCGTCTCCTTTCCAAGGAACAGAGCGACTTTGTCTGCCTTATTATATGCAGCAGATGATGCTTCTATGCTCTCCTGGGGTAGGCGCGGCGGGGGGTGTTTGCGGGGGCAGGCCCTAACTTCTTAGATGAATGTGTTTTGGATGCCAAAATTTACGATATGATGGTGTCACCTTAATTATTTCGCTTGTACCGCTGCCGTGTCTGTCTGCAACACCCAGCTGAACGAAGGACTATGTGTTAGATCTGTGTCCATGCATGGGTAAGACTAGGCACAGTAATAGTATGTGTAGATCTGTGGGTAAGACTAGGCGCAGTAAATAGCTGAAGTATACCAAAAATTTAAAAAGGTAGAGGTATCAGAGATATAGGAGTTTAAGGCTAGCTTGTACCAAAGTGGTGAAATTACCAAGAAATACAAGAATTTAAGATTAGTTTGGTGATGCCTCGTGGACCTGTGGTACCTCCAAAGAAAATAGAAACTCTAACGTATCTACCTGTAGATCGGGCCATCCGCTGAACCTTTGAACATCGAGGGAGTTGATGACCAGAGCGTCAGCAACCGAGATAGCCGCTGTTGTTTCACGACAGGGCGAGAGGTCCGCGACGGTGGGCGGTGGCCGTTCGCGACCGAGATGCATTTGCCCGGAACGAACGGTCCCTCTCGTACGGCGCGGCGGTTCTCGCCTCGATCTACGCCGTCGATTGCTCGACCGACGGCCCTGGTCCTGCGCGCTCCAGGCCGCGGGCCCGACACGGGTTGCAGGAGACGCGCCTTGCTCACATGGAGCTGACACTGTTTGGTTGATAGCTCCGTGAACGGGCAACCGAATCGGCGCAGGAGCATCCGATGAGGCTGCTTTTTTGTACCGCAAAAACGGACCATCTTGAACTGTAATTTTGCATAACCCCGTTGTAACATACATCTGGTAACCCGCGAGCGACAGTTGCTCCGCAACACATGGGATCAACCCAAGGATTCGAATTTCGTTTTGAACAAAATTTCGCCCACGGCCAAAATCCAAAATTTCGGCGAAATTTCACCATTTCGGATGAAATCCGTTCAAAATTAAAAAAATTCAAATCCGGTTTTTTTTGCTACTGAAATTTCCGAAATTTCTGCCAAAAATCCAAAATTTCGACCGAAATTTCAGCAAAATTGCACTGATAAAAAATGGTTCAAACGATGTCGAAATTTTTTTATTTTTTTAAGATTCCTAACACATTATAGATGTTCTCATAAAATTTTCAGGTGATTATTAGATCTGTGGAATTTTTAAAAATTCAAACATTGGTACTATCCAGATGAAACATTGACCAGCAAGTTTGAACGGATGAAAAATGGTACAAACGACGTTAGAAAATTTTGAATTTTTTTGTGCATGATGCTGATGAATCACTAATGTTTCCACAAAATTTTTGGATGGTGATCAGGATTTAAGAATTTTTAAAAATTTGGACAATGCTACTATCCTGATAAAAGCCTTACGACAAATTTGAACGGAATGAAAAATAGTCCAATCATGTTGGAAAATTTTGGAAATTTTTGTGGAAGGTCCTGATGTATCACTAATATTTTTATAAAAGTTTCATATGATTATCATGTTTGAAAATATTCCAAAAATTATGACAGTGCTACGTCCTGATAAAAGTCTGATAATCAATACATATATTTTCTTTAGCAATAAAAGAAAGTTTAAAATTTGTGAAAATTTTACAGAAGAGTGATAAGAAAGTGTTTAAGATCTCATAAAAATTTTGAATCATGATCACACTCCAGTGAATTTATAAAATTCTTATAAGTCACAGTAGCATTTATGTTCTTTCTCTTTTGGTTTTTGCAATATAATATAACAAATGAAGTTCAATGATTTTATAGATTTTATTGGCCAAACAAAAAAAGTTTAAACTTTTTTGAAAATTTTATAGAATGGTACTGAGGCAATTCTTAATCTGTCATAAAAATTTTAGATTATGATCACACTCGAGCAAATTAAAAAAATCTAACAATTTTATTGTCCCAATTATGTCCATTCTGTTTTTGATTTTTTAAAGATAACAAATGAAGTTCAATTATTTTGAAAATTTTTCTATATGATCCTATACTACTAAATATGGTACCATAAATTTTCAGATCATTATCAAGTTTTTACAATTTTATAAAAATCTGACAGTGTTTCTGCCCAAATTTTAAAATGTCTCAAAATTTTTGTTTTTTAACAAATTTTCATGTAAAATGACTTTCTAAAGGGTTATTGGACTAATTCCGGTCAAATCCAGCTCTAAAACATCAAAATCCGGTTTCAAAACCCGAAATTTCTGAAATTACTGTAGCAAATTCAAAATTTTAAATTCGACCGGTACTTCAGATTTTGCCCTGACCCGAAATCCGAAATTTCGCAGAAAATTTTAACCCTGGATCAACCTAGCACCCATGCGAAAATTAAGAAAATAATTGAATGTCCGCGCTTTGCTATAGATGAAAAAAAATATTGTATTACTCTCAACACGTAAAGTCAGTATTGTCAGAATCGGTTTACCCCTCCGCCTGCCTGCCCGGTTGCATTGCACCTCCGTGTGCTCAAAACTACTTTGTTATCTTTTATGCTTTTTTTGGTTGGAGAATTTCTAGAGAGATTGAATTTGTTTGTTGATCTAATGTTTCTGTTAGAGAATATTTAGGTTTATGAAATTTGTTGTCGATATATTGTTTTTTTGTTTTTATTAGAGATGAAGGTGGAAAGAGAGTGGAATAGGAGAGTCAGATGAACCACTGCCACTAGTTTCTATTATAGTTTCTATTAAAAGTAGTAAATTGTTAGAGATTCTTTTAGAGAGAATAAAAGTGAAGGTAAAATAGAAGAGACAGAATTTGAACCACACAAAAGGCTGAGCGCCTGGGGTGCAAGGGCACAGGACGGAAGAACCTTGGGATTGCAGCTACAATAAAGGGCTCAACCGTCATGCATCCGTCAACCACGTACCCTCGTATCATCAATTTCTCTGCAACCATCAGAACCTCACGCGGTTCTCGCTGAAAGCCTGAAACGCATTTACGCCTTTCCTCTTGGCACCCATGCCTGCCTGTGCCTCCTCCCTTGCGGGTTGGCAGCAGCGACCGCATTAATCCACGCACCATAAATAAATAAATGGCATAGCAGTCTGCCGCGGTGCCGCACCGTCTTTACAAAGATGGATCGGCGATCGGTACAGATCAGAAGCGATGTGACCAATGTAGCACTCCGCAGCTATTGACTTGAAGCAGAGCATTGGAGAGAGCAAAGGCCTGCAGGTTAACACAGACAGACACAGAGAAAGTCCGCGCAATGTTGTGATTTGTAAACGGTAACGAAAGTAGAATCAGTATCTTAGGGCTTACAACCGAGTCAGGTTTGACATCCAACTCAAAAACTGTGTTGTTGATTGGTGAAAATCTTGCATGAGAGAGACGAGTAATTGGGATGAACAGCTCAGGGGCGTGCTATTCACCCATAAAAATTCTGTTGAGTACAACAATGGGAGATGATGAGCTTGGTTTGTCGGCTTTTCTCCTTATTTGTTAAGACCACAGGAGTAAAACTCTGAAGGGACTACTCGGATATTGGGCATGCATCCTCAAAAGCTTGCTGCTCCTTGCGACAGAAGTCGAATTCGTTGGTGTAGTAATACATGCAGCCGGCATAGGCGTCCATCTCCTTGGGACACTTTTCGTGAAGTTCTTTCAACCTGAATTACAAATGTGGTCAGAAAGTTATCTCTAAAAGCCGATAGCGAGTGAAGGTAGAGGAAGGGCTCACATGATAAGCAAAATAAATTCTACAGCTTACAAAATACATGAAGCACAGCCAAAATGTCCAAAACATCTTGAAAAAAATCTCTAATCTCAGAAGTGCACAGCTATTAGGAATATTTAATGAAAATAAATCCTGCTAGGCTGCTGCCCCTAAGTAGATACCCCTCTCAACCTTTTCAATGGCATGCCTGATTTTGGGTGCAAAAATAGGTACATGCTGTGTTGGCAATTAATTAAAAGTAACAAAAAAATTGTTGACATTATATCCTGAAAGTTAACTGGCCACAACAGATTGGCAGTTTTACATTATATTGCATGCTGCCTGGCATCTTCAACTCAGTGCTCAGCAATTGTGGATATGGCAGATCTCAAATAACACTAGGCATAATACATCATGTATTCATGAACCATTCAGCTTCTTACCTCTGTCTATGTTAACAAATGAATTCTTCGCCAATGCTCTTAACTGCAAACATCACAGTAGCAAACAGTACCAGTGGATGAGCAATGTGGCCACTTAGTTCAACTAACTCAAGAGCAGTGGGAGCAAATGTTCTCATTACGCTAACTGCTTTGTTCAACTAACTCAAGGGCAACATGGAAGATCGATAGACTAGGGTGGTCCTTAACATACCATTGGAAGAGAAGGTGCGGGGTATACATTTTGCACTGGATGTTAATCACTCCTCATTTCCCAGATAGGGTTAATACTTAGTAGAATGGACCAACCATTGTGAGATAGTCTATAGAATAGCAAGCACAACAGGTCTCACCTGTCAAAAGGAAGCATACGCCCATTGTATCTCTGTTGTGGCTATAACTATTAACTTAGCATTGTACAATCACATCTCATGTACTCCATCCCTCTGGATTATATTAGGGACTATTGATTTGTCCATTGAAAACTATTTGATTATAACTGTTTAGTTACTGATATGAGAAGGGGAATATACAGACAACAGGGTGCAAATGCAAACTTGCTGTGTAGCAAACGAATAAACAGAACAATTCCTATCGCTGCCTTACAGAACAATTTGACATAAATAAATATTAGGACAAACAGAAACACAAACAAAATTAAATATCTTTCAAATAAGTGTACCCTTCATATGTAAGAATTTAAATTGGAAGACTTGAGCAAGTCATGGTCCTTACTGGCTGCCAGTGTTGCCTAGACACGTGAGTCCTTTTTTTACTGTGTCGATGCATATCCCCGTGTCGATGCATGTCGGACACTCGCTGACATGTATCGGACACCCTTAGCAGTGTCCTAGGTGAAGGAGGAAGAGATTAGATGGGAAAAAGCTATGCTGGCTCCTATGTTGTCACGGTGTCGCTTAGGCGATGCCTAGTCGTCGCGGCAGCCGAAGGGGGTCGCCAGGGTAGCTCGCCTCGACTGGAGTGGACGCGGCGGTGACGGAGGAGGCGGGCGATGGATCGGAGGAGAAGGCCCAGATCTGCAGTCCCCACCGCCGGATTCGCAGTTAATTCTTCCTCTGCCGGTGTCACATGCTTATCCTCACCGACGATTTAGCTCTCCCCGCCGTCGCGCGCCATCATGCGCATCTCCTCGCTATCGCATGCGTCTCCCCGCCAGCGACGGGGGAGGGGGAGCTCGGGTGGAGGCGTCGAGGTTAGGGAAGGAGAGCTCGATTGGACGGAGGTGTCAGGGTCTACAACAGATGTACTTAGTAGTAGTAGTCATAGTTGTCATGGTGGTCCGACTAGGCGAGGCGAGGCCGGACTGCCTGGACGCCTAGGCGCCCGCCTAGACGATGATTAAACGATGAAAATAATAAATAATAAATAATATCTCATATGACATGAAATTAAGTCAAATATGAAGCAAAAGATGTGTAATCTTCAAAACAGGTGCCAAAAAATTAACTGTTGCCTAAGGAAAGCTTGTGGCAATGAAGGGTTACCTCATATGAAAGGAAATTAGAGATGACAAGTAAGCAAATAGTAGTTCCAAATAGAAGGGCATATATAGTTCCAAATAGAACAACAAAAGATACAACTAGTTCCAAATAGCACAACAAAGTATCAAAGTTCATAAATCACAATAATCCATACCACATTGTGTTTGGTTTGGTCAAGAATGCTCAAGATTGATTTATTCAGTACATTTGTACAGAATGACTTGCTAAATATTGATCCATAGCCATCCTTTTATAAAGAGGGAGGGGGGAACTGGCGATACAGAGGGAGGACCAGAGGAGGGAGGATTAGCGCCAGAGCTGAGGGGGAGGAGCAGCGCACGCGGGTGAAGGCGACAAGCAGTGGGAGGAGGCGAAGGCGACGAGCAGCGGGAGGAAGTGAAGATCCGGAGGAGGCGAAGGCAACGAGTAGCGGGAGGAAGCGAAGATCGGGAGGAGGCGACGAGCAGAGGGAAGGGAAGAAGGGGATCGGGAGCTGAGGGAGATGTGGATTCGGGAAGGGGAGATCTCACCAGAGGTGATCCAGCATGGAGGCGATCCGGCGGTGGACGGCCTGGAGGCGGTCCGGCGGTGGAGACGCTTCGCCGGCGATGGAGACGGAGCTGCGGTTCGGAGGCTGCGCTACGGTTCGTCTGCGCTCTGGAGGCTCTGCCGGTTCGGTCTCTGGCTTGACTTCTCAAATCCCGCAGGCTTTCTTCCCCTTATCTTCTCAACTCGGCGTTAAGTCTAGCTCAAAGCCGCCATGACGCCTTGATCGGCCGCCTCGTCGCTTAGACGTCAAGGCGTCTAACTCTCTCCAATCGAGGCGGCCGGCCTAGGCATCCAGCTCCCGCCGCCTTGACGATTAGGAGCGACGCCTTGACAACTATGGTAGTAGTATTGTAGTGGTAGTACTTAGTAGTAGTATTGTAGTTGTAGTACTTAGTAGTAGTACTTAGTAGTAGTATTGTAGTGGTAGTACTTAGTAGTACTATTGTAGTTGTAGTACTTAGTAGTAGTACTTAGTAGTAGTATTGTAGTTGTAGTACTTAGTAGTAGTACTATAGTAGTACTTAGTAGTAGTTAATTTATTTGGAACTACTTATTTGCTTGCTTGTCATCTCCAATCTCTTTTCATATGAGGTATATTTAGTTAATTCCATGGCATATGAGAGATTATTGATTCATCGTCTAATCATTTCCTAGGCGGGCCACCTAGGCACCTACGCGTCCAAGCACTCTGGGGTCGCCACGCCTAACTGGACCGCCGTGACAACTATGGCTGGCTCGACATCCCCTATTCGTGACCATGGCTAGAAAAAGCAAAGCTAGAGAAAAACTATAAGAAAAAAAGAATGGTTGTTTTCCTTCCCTGCCATGGTTTGACATGGATTTGTTGGAGGAAGAAGAACAGAAGGGAATGCTTCGAAAGGAAAGAAATAATGGAGAGGAAGATGCCAGGGATAGGAACATGCTCACGTGGATTTGGAAGAGAAAAGTGCTATATTTGTTTTGTGTACTGCTTTCCATTCTCACGTGTGACAGGCTGATAGCAGGCAGCCATATCAAGGCAAAAGGTGGATCTTCTGTGCTGAATATGGATCTTTTGTGCATCAGACCGTCCAATATTTGAGCATTTATTATTATTATTTACAATAGAAAATAAATATATTCATTTATTTTTAGTATTATATTAGTATACAATAGTCAAATCCCCCAATCCTATTTTTTTGTCTATCGAATCGAACACCCAAATCCGAGTTGGATTCCGATGCCCGTGTCTATGTCTAGGTAACACTGCTGGTTGCATAGAAGAACATATTATCTCCTCTCTTTTTTTTTGGATGAACCTAACCTAAACATATTCAATTTTACAGTTGAGTATAAAGCCAAATGAGCTAAATATTGAGTGACATTACCAATTTATCCCTTTCTGCATAATCTGATTGATAAGCTAACAATACATGGTTCATGTATTCACAACTTCATTGGCAATTGGCTAATCACTGTAACACTACTTATTCATATCAATTCTGCAGTTTGTCACCCAAGCTGCAACCTTTATCAGAAACTGTGGTAAGCACTACTAAGCTACTGGTTACTCGAACCTCGGCATAAGACTGCATTCTGCATAGCAATGAACCCTGCACACATTACAAAGCTACTGGTTGTCCCAGCCTTGGCACAAGATTGCATCGAAATGAACCCTGCAGGCCTGCACTCACTAGAAACTGCTGAGCATAATCTGATGACCAAAGGCACATACTCCCTCCGGTCACAAATACATGTCATTTTAGAGATCAACACAGTCTCCAAAACCCAACTTTGACCACTAATTTCTACTGTACTATATTTATAAAACCCAATAAAATTACAATATTATGAACGTACTTTTCAAAACAAATCTAAATATATGATTTTCATATATCCAATTTAAATATATAGAAAGATATTGATAGTAAAAGTCTCAAAAGTTTGACTTCACCTATGTCCAAAATTAGGTGTATTTGTGACCGGAGGGAGTACTTATATACCCGTCACTAACTAGCTAATCATCGCACCACTACTGTTTAATCCTGTGTATATCAAGTCCCCGAAAATGAAAACCGATCGCTACCGAGTTACCATTCGCTGCCACAGCACTGATCCATCCGTAAGCTCGGCAAAGGCTAATCGCGGAGACTTTACTTACATGCTCTTCAGCTACCGCTAAAAGTTAGGAAAAAAATTGAAGATAGCACAGACCATCACAACACTGGCAACATTCCAGCCCAAAATAGCAAAATTGGACGCACATTAACCGCATAGAACGCGCCTACCCAAACGAATCGAATACAAAAGAACAGCATGACCGAAGCAACATTCCACGAATCCGAAGTCCAGACATACAGGAGGGGATCGGATTAAGCGCGGACAGGGAGGAGGAGATAGCAAGCGGTAGGTAGATAGGCGACTCACAGGCTGAGGACGCAGCGGGTGACCTGGCGGCCCTTTTCGAGGCACTTCTCCGGGTTGGGGTCCTTCTTCTTGCAGTTGAGGAAGGCCACGTTCTCCGGCCGGCACCGCACGGCGATGTGCTTGGACGCCGCCATCAGCACGGACGACGTCGGGATCGGCTCCCCCGATGCGTCCACCGGCGTGCTGCTCGCCGACATCGCTGCGGGCGTGGGCTCTCGAGGGCTCCTGGAAGCTTCTCGCCTCGGAGATCTGGGAGGAGGAGGAGCAGGGAGAGGCGAGAGGGGGAGGGGGAGGAGGAGAGGGGAACTGGGGGGCCGGAGGAGGTGCCTGTGCCTCTCTCTCTCTCTCCGTGCGATTCATGGGGTTTGGGCTCGGGCTCACAAGTGTGATATGTGGGCTTTGTATATAGGCATCTTTTGTAGGGTTGACGTGTGGGTTTTGGGCTTGGCTATTTGGGCTTATAAACTGTAGGTAACAAAGCGACAGCTAACTTTGTCTGTCAGGCATAACGTCTGATCATCGTCAATCCAATTAAGAAAAGTTTTAAAAATTCTGAAAAAAATCATGGATGTACATCTCATCTTACCCCATCTACATATAAATTTTTATGATCAAATTCATCCTATGCTAGAAGTTACAAAAAAGATAAAAATTTATCTTTTTTGTAACTTCTAGCATAGGATGAATTTGATCATAAAAATTTATATATAGATGGGGTAAGATGAGATGTACATCCATGATTTTTTTCAGAATTTTTTGAAACTTTTCTTAGTTGGATTGCACGGTGATTGCACGGAGGCCCGACAAGACAAGAATAGCCGCTAACAGAACCAAAGCCTCCTCTTACTATGACCGTTTCTTCCTCTCGAAAGAAAAACTTCTTTTCTCAAAAATAAAAAGGTCTTCCATTCTTTCCGAGACGAAGTTGGCACGTGGCCAGATAGCTAGGCACGTGGGTGTGTACTTTGGTCTTGTTTGCTTTCAATGGTAACAAATGTTTATCTCATCTAATTTTAGTAGTGTTGACTAATTTGATAAGTATTTCATTTGCTACTAAATTTTAGTAAGATTATCTTCTCCCTTAGTTCTTTAGTTCATTTGCTTATCAATTTTTGGTCAAAAGATTGGTACTTAATTTGGTAAACAAATTTTGGCAACACCAAATTTGGGTAAGATTTAGTGAGACAAATTTGTTATCAAACCAAACATATCCCTACTTGTTGACACCAAAAACGTGATGAAGGGTTTCTGGCCTCAACACATTAGACGAACACCGGGTTCGAGGCGTGCCAATCGATTTAACCTGCAACCGATAAGGAAGAAGTCGTAAATCTGGACGAAGCCGATACCAGGTCGATAATCGGCTTGGCGCCGATCGGCTAGGAAACCGATCAATGCAAGATAAGAGGTAGATATACTTTGAGAAGGCGATGCGCAACAAGACAGAGTAAACCAAACCTGAAGAAATCGATGACGATCAACAATTGGCGATACGCAACTTTATTGATCGAGGTCGACTTACAAAAGATGCATTACAAGACTAAAACTGATAGTACTAGAGGTATTATCTGGTTGTGTCCCCTTTTTCGTCTAGCCCTGACCCCTCTTTATACTCCTTTGCTGATCCGAGTCCCACCTCATCACGATGACAGAGTCCGTGTCGGCCATGGTATCCTTAACGATCCCCAGTTTCCATATATTTCTGCGTACTTGATCCAGACTTTTGAGGAATTACCGATCGCCAGTCTTATTTCCAAAAACACACCTGCCGACCCGAGTCCTGTTCCATTACGTTAACAGAGTCCATATCGGTCAAAGTTTCCAAATTTACATTCCATCTTCAGACATCATTCGAATCTGTAAATTTGCAGTTTGCCCCTTCTGATGCCAAAATTTGGTGTAAACATATACCCCCCATTTTCGGGAGATAATTTATTATCTTCCGAAAATCCATCAGCTTTTTACAATCGGCTTTGTGGAATCGCTCTGGCGTGGCACGATTAATCAGACTTTGCAATTTCAAGACATCAGAATCGCCTGTCGCTTCAAATCCCATTCCCGCCATTTCACCTTTTCACCAGGCTATAAATATACGGGACCCCACGGTCATTTTCACGCGCTCCAGCCTCCGAATCACCTTCAATCGGTTTTTCTCCTTCAATCGACTCCTCTGCACTGGTGATCCACTTTTCCCAACTCCCTCAGTTGGCTGAATGGATTCCTCGAAGGTACTTATCCCAATCCCAGAAAGTAATAATCAATATTACTTAGGACCGGTAGGGAATTTAGATGCCGATACGGTGATTAACGACGAAATCCCGAGACTCCCCTTATCAGCTCAAGGCTACAATGTGAAGGAGTGGGGCAAGAGTTTTAGGGCTTGGCTGACAGCTCTCAAAGGATGGAGAAGCTGGTACATTAGAGTGTCGGCTCAGAAGAGAGGGGAATGGGAGCGGATGGGCATAGCCAAATGTCTCTCTCTAAGCTTAGCCTGCCCGGAAGCCAATGAGCCCTTGGTGGCCACGCATTGTTATTTTTGGTCTGATACCTTTAATGCTTTCCTTTTCCGCCCTGGTCCAATCGGCCCAACCCTTCTGGATGTGGCCGAATTGTGCTGCTTGAGGCCTGACGGTGATCAAATATCGGCCTACAGCGGAAAACCTCGGTATAAGCTGATTCGGTCTAAAGGCGAAGGATGGTCAAAATATGTTCAACATAACAATAAAGTAAACGGGCTGGTATTGGACGAAGAGCATGCAGCCTTCCTGAATCTCTGGCTTGAGCGGTTTCTTTTCTGCGGCGCATCCTTAGGACCGACTCAAGTGTACCAATTCGTGGCGGAGCAATTGATAGAAGGCCGTCGGCTTGCTCTTGGAAAGATGTTTTTGGGGGCAGTTTATCAGATGATGTATGTCATTAGGAGTCGGCTCTTTTCCAGTTTTGCCGATTTCGTAGTCGGTAACGTTGGGGGCCCTCAATGGTTTATCCAGCTGTGGCTGTATAGTATTTTTAGCCGACAGCTTATCTCCGAGCTCGTCGAAGATTTGGCCTTCCCTCGTGAAGACTACCCAGAGAACGCCACTCCTCAGTTTAGAGGAAGCCGATCTCATGGTGAGAGACTCATAATGTGCTCAAGTGGTGACACCAAGATTACCCCAGCTGGTCTGAACAAATATCTTGCCTTTTTCTTGGGTTTAGACAGCGTGATATTCACCCAGCAAGACTTCTTCTCTTATGGTAGTGTAGCCGATTTTCAATGGCCATCCTTCCTGCACCTAGATGCCGATAGCTCTTCGATGCTGGAGTTGTCATTGATGCTCTATCGGATTTTCATCTCCCCCTGTATCCTTCACGTCAGCCTGAATTCCAGAAATAGAACTTTCCAGCCTTCATATGAGTTCTACCATCCTTCCGTTTATTCCCGTCAGCTCGGCTTTGGTCAAGTGATTCCTTCATTGCCCCTTCTTGATCGGCTTCAACCCAGAGCCAAGGTGAAGAATGTACTATCGGCCAACATAGTTCTGGAAATCGCCGATGAGCTTCAAATCTCCGATCTGCCGCACTTCTTCTTGAACTCCCGTCGGGCTAGCCAGTTTTCTGCTTGGTGGTCGCGTGTGGCTAAGGCTCTCTACTTGGATCGCGCCCCGTCGGCTATCATAGAAAAGTTTTTACCGGATTACCACGAGCCGACGGTAGTCTCCAGCAGCGACAACAGCAGCAGCTCAAGCGAGGATAGTTCCTCGGGTTATACTGATTCGTCGGTAGCCGTAGAGGTATTAGCTTGTCCAAGTAGCTCTCTTACTGCTTTGATTTTCATTATTCATTGGCTAATTCCTTCACGATTTTTGCAGGTTACAGCCACATGCGAGAAGGCTGCTGCTGGTCCCTCAGAGAGCGGATCAAAAGGGAAAAGGCCGCACTAGTCAGTCGGCTTGACCGGCTACACATCAAGCAACCTCCGGGTAAAGAGCCCGTCACTGGAGGAAATTGCTAAAGAACGGCTGGCGAGTAAGTTTTTTTTTCTCTTGACCCTGTCGGCTTGATTTCAGAAAAACCCAAATACGCCAAAGTGGCCGCTAAGAAGAAGCCCAAGTGCAAGGAGCAAAGTGGCGAGAGCTCCCCCCACGCATAGTCTTTTGCCGAGGTAAATACTTTTCCCTACATGGTTTCTCACGTGGCTTTATTAGACTTGTAGTATAAACTTTTTGGTCTTTCTTTCAGCCGACACCTTCTGACCAGGTGGCCGGGGTTTTGGCCGATGCTTTCACCGCCAATCCGCCGCCTTCTCCGGTTCACCCCCAGTCCACCTTGCCGCCTCAACTGACTCCCGTCGAGCCCTAGGCCACCTTGCCGCCCCAGCCAACTCCCGCTGCGCCTACGCAAGAAGAATTATCTGACCCCATGGATCTGCTCGGCTTTACCTTGGATGAGCTCGATGACCCGGAGGTGATGGCCTCAGACGACTATGTCGTTGATCTTTGCAATATCATCGACACCTCTGCGAAAGCATCGGCTTCAGTTGTCCATTCCGAGCCGAACATGCAAGAGAAGCTGAATCGGCTTTTCAACGAAGTCTGCCAGCCCGAAGCGCAAATCCTGGCTAACACTCAGCCGCTACGAGACGCCATGGCTGCAGTAGAAGCCGATCTCCCTCCAAAAACTATGGGGGTACTCCTGGGGGTCTGCCACTTGGATGATCAAAGGGCGGAAGTGGAAGCTGCTCGTGCCCGCATTACTCAGCGAGAAGCGCACACAAGCTGACCGCCAGTTTTTAGATCGGCTGGTGGCCGAGGCAAAGACAATGAAGCAGAATTTCGATAAGGACGCTGCTTCTCTGAAAACCACCAAGACCCGAATTTTTCAGCTGGAATCGGCCAAAAAGCATCTTGAAGAACAATTGGCCAATCTTAAAAATCAATTGACTGACGAACAAGCTCAAGCATCGGCAAAGACTATTTCCCTTTCCGACCAAAAGCAGAAGATTGGCCAAGCCGTTGCCAACGTCAAGGAGCAGTCTGCCAAAATAGTTCCTGTACCCGGCAATGCCCAAGCTGACGAGAAGATTGTCGATGGAGTCCAAGCTGCGCTTGCTAAGGCTGCCGGGGCACTATCGGCTCTGGGTGCTAGACTTCCTGGGTCGGGCCTGTAATATTTATGCTTGTAACTTTATGGGGTCAAGAACAGCTTATGGGGTAGAAACTAGTGATTTTTGTAACGTTTTTAATTGGCTGTTTAACCGATTATATTTAATCTTTTGATTCGCGCATTGTTTCAATCTTATGCACCAACCCATACACTAGGGTAATACCGCTTTAGGTACTTTCCGTTAATCGCCTTTGGTAACACCGATTCTTCAAGTGTTTCGAGTATGTATGCGTTTCCGCCAACAAGCCGATTTATTCTATACGGTCCTTCCCAAGTAGGCGATCATTTGCCAAATCGATTGTCTTTAGATCCAACTGGCAGTATTGTTTTCCAGACTAAATCGGCTTCGCTAAATGATTTGGGTACAACTTTCTTGTTATTGGCTTTCGCAACCTTTTCCTTGTTCTTTTCAAGCCGATTTAGCGTAACCAGCCTTAATTCCGCTAGGTCATCTAAATTGTACAGCATTAAGTCCTTGTATTCATCAGCTGACAGGCTATTTTGTTTGGCCACTCGCATGGTCTCTATGTTTATCTCTACGGGTAACACGGCTTCTTGGCCATACACCAACTGATAAGGTGACAGCTTAGTCGAGCCATGAAATGCCAGCCGATACGCCCACAAAGATTCTGATAACGTAATATGCCAACTTCGTGGCCTTTCGTCGATTTTTCTTTTGATCAGCTTTATAAGGTTTTTGTTAGACGATTCGGCCTGTCCATTGGCCTGTGCATAATACGGTGATGAATTCAACGTCCTGATTCCTAAACCCTTCGCAAAGTTTTGGAATTCATCCGACATAAACACCATTCCCTGATTGGTAGTGATGGTCTGCGGAATACCGAATCGATGAATGATGTGCTCTTTGACAAAGCCGATAGCTTCAACGCTGGTGACCTTCTTGAGCGGAATGGCTTCCACCCACTTTGAAAAATAGTCCGTGGCTGCGAGGACGAATTTATGACCTTTGCTTGATGCCGGGAATATTTGGCTGATTATGTCTATACCCCATCCTCTAAACGGCCATGGTTTGATAATTGGGTGTAAAACTGATGCTGGAGGGATCTGCACATTCCCAAACTTTTGACAATCTTGGCACCCTCTGTAATACTTAAAACAATCTTCCAACATCGTCGGTCAAAAATATCCTGTTCGTCTTAATATTCATTTCATTTTATAAGCCGACTGATGAGAGCCACAAATTCCTTCATGAATCTCACCCATAACTATTTTGGCCTCTTCATCACCTAGGCATCTTAAAAGCAAACCTTCCATTGTCCGATAGTATAGCTCATCGTTCAAAATCACATATTTGAGTGCCTGTCGCCTGATCCTACGCTCAGTCGGCTTAGAAGGATCGGCTAAGTACGTTTTTATCTCTGTTCTCCAATCGATAGTGTTGACACATAAAATCGTTTTGTCGACCGACTCTATTTCACTATGCCGACTGTAACTTTTAAAGCCCGACGCTGTTTGCGCCAGCATGTTTGCTCGATAATTCATTTCTCTGGGTATGTGGATGATAGTAAATGACGCAAAGGTATTAATGGCGTCAAGACAATGTTTTAAATACTCCGATAATATCTCATCGTTACAATGGAACTCGCCTTAAGCTTTTATGTCGCTGAACAACCAACAATGAGTCGTCGTAAGCTTTTATGTCGCTTGCACCGATACTACTCAGTAGTTGGAGTCCTTTGAGTAATGCTTCATACTCCGCTTGATTGTTAGAGCATCGGCTATTAAGTCGGTATGCAAATTTGAACTCGTGCTTCTTCGGGGAAATTATCACCATACCTATTCCACTACCTTCTTGGCAAACCGATCCATCGAAATATAGTAACCAGGGGGCCACACTAATGAAGCCTGTCCTTGTATCGTGCCCCGTGATGAAATCGGCTATTACCTGTCCCTTGACAGCCTTGGCCGATTCGTGCCGTAGATCGAACTCCGTCAGGGCATAAGCCCACTTACCAAGTCGTCCTCTTAAAATCGGCGTAGATAACATATACTTAATTATATCAGTTTTGCATACTACCACGCAAGTCGATGCCAAAATATAATGCCTTAGTTTTGTGCATGCAAAGTACAGTGACAAACACAGTTTTTCTACTGGAAGGTACCTGGCCTCCGTTTCCAAGAGGCGTCGGCTAAGATAGAATATCACTCGCTCCTTGCCATCAATTTCTTGCGCCAAAATTGCTCCGATAGTTTGATCTTCAGCCGACACATATAATCTAAATGGGACTCCTTTCTTTGGTGCAGCCAGAACTGGTGGCGATGCCAAATACTGTTTTATATCCTCAAAAGCTTTTTGCTGGTCAGCTCCCCATATGAAATCTTGATGGTCTTTTAACTTCAGTAATGGGGTAAAAGCTTGTATTCGACCGGACAGATTTGAAATGAACCGTCTCAAGTAATTGATCTTGCCGATCAATTTTTGTAATTCATTCTTGCATGTTGGTGGTTGCGTATCGGCTATCGCCTAGACTTTTGCTTGATTGACTTCAATTCCTCTCTGGTGTACCGTAAATCCAAGGAATTGGCCAGCCGATACACCGAACGCGCACTTCAAGGGATTCATTTTTAGCCCATGAGCTCTAGTGTTCTGAAATACCTTTTCTAAATCGGCTAGATGCTGCCAATCATCCTTAGACTTAACTACTACATCGTCGATGTATATCTCGACAATGTGGCCGATTAAATCATGAAAAATCAAGTTCATTGCGCGTTGATAAGTAGCACCTGTATTTTTTAAGTTGAACGTCATTACAACCCATTCATACAAACCCAGAGCACCAGGGCACCTGAAGGCAGTTTTGGGAACGTCGGCTTCCGCCATGAATATTTGATTATAACCAGCGTTTCCATCAAGAAAACTAATAATTTTGTTACCTGATGCAGCATCGATAAGCATATCGGCTATAGGCATCGGATACTCATCTTTTGGCGTGGCTTTATTCAAATCCCTGAAATCCACGCAAACTCGAAGCTTCCCATTCTTTTTCATGACAAGAACAATATTGGATACCCATTCAGCGTATCGGCAAGGTCTTATGAACTTGGCCTCTAGCAACCTCTCTATTTCTTCTTTAATTACATTATATAATTCCGGGTTAAATCGTCTGGGATATTGTTTGAAAGGTCGATAGCCTAGCTTTATAGGCAGCCGATGCTCAACAAGTTGTCGGCTCATCCCAGGCATTTCATAATATTCCCAAGCGAAGCAATCTCTATAATTTCTAAGAATTTCGACCAACTTGGCTTTGTACTCTACACTTAATTTTGAGCTTACAAAAGTTGGTCTTTCTCTATTGCCCTCACCTATATCGACTTCTTCAAGCATATCGGCAGAGGTGAAGCCTTGTCCCAGTTTTTCTTCCTAAAAGTCTTCGATTGCTTCACAAGAGTTTATTTACCGATAGCTTCGTATCTTACTTTGCAGGACTTGCATCATTTCTGACCCCATCTTCTTAAAACTTCACTTGCCCGATCAAAAGTGCCAGGTCTGACACTGATCGGCATTAGACCAGTTTTGCCAACGCATATGAAATCACAGTCGTCCAAAGCCCTCCCTGATATACACTCGGCTTCCACATATGGCCAATTAGCATCAGAGCTTGCCATCGCTATGAGGGCCGATGTGTCAGCTGGGACGACTTCCACTTTATCTCCGTCCCATTGTACAAGGATTTGGTGCATAGTTGAGGGAATACAGCAATTGGCATGTATCCAATCTCGCCCGAGGAGCACACTATAATTACCCTTCGCTTCGACCACAAAGAATGCGGACGGCAAGGTTTTACTGTCGATTGTTAGTTCTGTTACCATCACCCCCTTGGCTTCAGTTGGGTCACCTGTAAAGTCATTTAGCACCATGTTTGTTTTGATCAGATCTTCATTGGTTTTCCCCAACTTCTTGCAGGCTGTGAATGGCATTAAGTTCACTGTTGCTCCTCCATCCACCAACATCCTGGATATCGGCTTTCCATTTATATGACCTTTAAGGTACAACGGTTTTAAGTGCTGATGATCATCTTGCGGTTTTTCAAACACAGCCTCCAGAGAAGAAATACTCATGAAATCGGCTTTCCAAATCTTTCCAAACATGGACCGAATTTGGAGGAAGGTTTGTAAACCAGGTAAAAGCAGTTCCTGGTAGAGACAAAGGAAATAACCTAATTTTTAAACCATCGATTGTGCTGCCTCTCCACATTGGGCAATAAATCGTCCTACATGCTCAAGGGTGGTAACTGAATCATCCCCTGAAAATTTTGCAAAATCGGGAATCCTATAATTATGAGGGTATGGCATGCGATCGATGTAGTTTGGGTACGGCTTCCTATAGCCGATCGTTTTTCCTTTAGGTTGTAGTCCGAATTGATCTCTTAAAACTATGAAAATCTGATCAGCCCAACTAATATTATTGGCCGATGTGGGATTAGGATTGGGCCAATTATGATGAATAGCGTCCTGCCCCCCGAGCGGAAACTCGGTTGGTCGGCTTACCCTGCCCAACGGGTACTGGCGTTGCCAAGACTCACACCCGTCGGCTCTGTTAGCTGGGACCTCAGGCAATGGAGCGAACGGCTCTGCATATGAGACTACCCTATGTGAAGCTGGATTCCTAACCGCGATTGGTACTCGGGGTTTGCATCCTCTATCTAAATCAATCGGCTGAGAAGCCGACTGGGCGTAGGTAGTCCCTGACGCCGATGGGGGTAGGTTGTCTGCATCCAACTTTGTAGCGTCGGTATATGCATGATAATGAGTAACTGGGCTCGGGCGAGAACTTGCTGGGGCCAACACAGTAGGTTGAGTCGACATTTGCGAGGGTGCAGGTGCCGCCACCTTTATCGTGTTGGCGTTTGGAGCCACAGAGTACGTCGGATGTGTTGGGAGTGGTCGTAACGGATCTAATAACCCTCCAGACGATGCCAGCTCTTGCGCAATAGTTTTTACGCTGTTTTCTATCATCGGCTTTAGAGTTGTAACTAAAGCCGATGATTGGTTGATTAATGCATGATGCACGGATTGCTCAATCATAACAGATAGTTCGGCTTGAGCTGGTATATATCGGCTTACCGGACTTGAAGCGACGTCGGCTTCGCCAAGAGGGTTCAATGTCGGGAGCGCCATTTTCTGCGTAATTCCTCGTCAGGTTTTCTGATAACACCCCAACATCAACTCTTCCAAGGCAGCTTTCCGATCTTCAATCTCCTTACGCTGTTCTGGAGTCAAATCGTCCAAAGTTGGGACGATTATAGCGTCAGTATTGACGTCGACTGGCGCGACGGACTTGCCTGCAGTCATTTTCTTGATTACGGTCCCACCGGGCGTGCCAAAAATAGGTTGACACCAAAAACGTGATGAAGGGTTTCTGGCCTCAACACATTAGACGAACACCGGGTTCGAGGCGTACCAATCGATTTAACCTGCAACCGATAAGGAAGAAGTCGTAAATCTGGACGAAGCCGATACCAGGTCGATAATCGGCTTGGCGCCGATCGGCTAGGAAACCGATCAATGCAAGATAAGAGGTAGATATACTCTGAGAAGGCGATGCGCAACAAGATAGAGTAAACCAAACCTGAAGAAATCGATGATGATCAACAATCGGCGATACGCAACTTTATTGATCGAGGTCGACTTACAAAAGATGCATTACAAGACTAAAACTGAAAAAGAACGAAAAGTACTAGAGGTATTATCTGGTTGTGTCCCCTTTTTCATCTAGCCCTGACCCCTCTTTATACTCCTTTGCTGATCCGAGTCCCACCTCATCACGATGACAGAGTCCGTGTCGGCCATGGTATCCTTAACGATCCCCAGTTTCCATATATTTCTGCGTACTTGATCTGGACTTTTGAGGAATTACCGATCGCCAGTCTTATTTCCAAAAACACACCCGCCGACCCGAGTCCTGTTCCATTACGTTAACGGAGTCCATATCGGTCAAAGTTTCCAAATTTACATTCCATCTTCAGACATCATTCGAATCTGTAAATTTGCAGTTTGCCCCTTCTGATGCCAAAATTTGGTGTAAACACTACTTTACGAGAGTTTAAATTCTAGACTTGACATTGATTTCCACAAATTTTAGGAGTACATAGGCATGAATGTGGTGTGTGTTGTGCATGCATGCTTTGGCATTGGATGTCCGTCAATTTTAAGAGTATATACGTGTGAGTGTGGTATATATTGAATGTGTATGTATGCTTTGTACTCTTAAAAAACTTATTTTATAATTTTTAAGAATCGACTTTCTATTTTATTTTTGAGAGGAGATGTTTTTCCTTATCGACCTGCTCTTGCTACAGCTACAAGTTAATTAACCAATTGTAGCCCAATGCCTATCTGGGAAGTGGTAAGGCGCCTGGTGTTTCTACAGAGATTAAAAAAATAAAGTTTCTAAAGAGATATTAGTAAGTACCAATATTAGAGTTTCTAAAGAGATATTAGTAAGTTTGTTACTAAAGAAATCAATAAAGCACTTTCTGGGTGAGTAAGTTTCCCACAAAAACGTGAGCATACGATTTGTTGAATCTTTTGCCCCCTTATCTTCGGATGCACGATGTGATTGCTAATCGGGTGAATCGATCATTCAAGCATTCAAGGTTTTGTTCACCGTGTGCATTTTAAGTCAATCCTTTACGGGGTGGGAGTTTATGTGCTTTATCGGCATTGTTACCGTAAGCATTTCAAAACAACTGCAAAATATAAGATACCGGTGTAATGTATGCACAGTGCGTTGCCTGTGATGTTCTCCTGGGCTCCTTTGATATTTTGCCTCCATCTCATGTGCCTAGCTACCTCCACCATGGCTTTGGCACCTTGCCACCCGCTACCGCTCACCCCCTTTCCCTCTAAACAAACTCAATAACTAACATACTACCCCAAAACCTAATTGATCACTGATGAAGGGCCAGGATCTATGGTCAAATAGGGTCTTGGTGAAAACTATAGCCTAACCTAACTCGATCGCCTTCTACCGCTCACCGTATTCCGCAGAGGTTTGCCATCTCCTACCTCTGCACATTGTTTTCCCCGATTTAGCAAGCTCCACACCCTCATTGTTTTCCAAATATGACAACCGTATACTCTATTCGATATCGTGTGGTCGGTGCTAACCAATAATTGATTGCATAAAATTTGAGTTTAGCATAAAGTTCTTTCCAAAGTAACGAAAAAATTCATAGTATTATCATTCACTCTGACCCACCTGCCACTTATCAGCATGATAGATGTATTAATTTACATATATATGGGTACATATCGATGTATTGCAGAGAGCCTATTCCCATCCCTGTATAAAGCATCGATGACAAATTTTATAGAACCTATTCCCATCCCTGTATAAAGCGTCGATGACAAATTTTATGTACCCCATCTTCTAATAAGATAATTCTTCACGGATTAAAAGGGAGCTAGACCCATCGTCATCCCTACATTTGACCACTCGCACCGTCGAATCAAAATCATGCCCAAAGCAACCCATCCGATCTACCTCATCGGCTAGTCCATCCCAAAAACCAACAACCAGGATTCCACGGTTAGGTCCGCCCCCACCACCTCAACAAAGCATCTCACCGTATCCATCACCGCCACCTTGCCTTGTCTCAAAACCCCACTCCTCCACCCGCCACAGTCTATAATAACCCCATTCCACCGGCTTAGCCTCTGAGTCAAAGGCAACTATACAAGAGACACACCGTCCCGAAGGTCATGGGTGCCATGTGAATCCTAGATGAAGGCACGAGCAGGGGAATCAGTGGTGGAGGCATCAACAATGGTTGTTGAGGAGCTAGGCAGCAACAACAAAAGTAGTAATGGGAATGGGGTGGCGAAGATCGACGAGGACCTGCACAGTAGGCAACTCACTATGTATGGGAGGGAGACAATGCGGCGGCTCTTTGCATCCAACATGTTCGTCTCCAGCCTAAATGTGCTTGGGCCAGAGTTCGGTGTATGCCTCCTTTGATTTCTGATTTTGACATTTAATACTTATTTAGTACTTTGATTGTAATGTTGGCGCCACCGTTACTATTGCTATGAAGCTATCTATTTTTCTATCCTTAGATTATTATTGGCTCTTTGTAACCTGTGATTATTTCGCTGTATCCCCATAGATTGTGCAATGCGGTATGCCAACAATATGAGTTGCCGGATTGAGAAATAAAATTAGGATGGTTGTGTGATGTCCAATTGGTATTCACAAGCAAAGAGAGTAACATCCTACGATTGCTTTTATATTCTAATATGATTGTCAGATTGTTTACTGCATTCAAGTTTTGTGTGGAACATAGAGAAATGTAAATGATGTGATCATTTTTCCACTTTTTAGTTGTGGATTTTGGGATGTTTTGTTGCTTAGGATTTTCAAGTATTTTCCTCATTATAGGACACAAGGCCGACTATTTTTATTCGATACCTCTTGTGCAATGTGCTTTGTGATCCCAAGTATATTTGCATTGGTACCTCTATGTAATCACCACTAGAAATTGGTGGGAAAACCAGTATAGACAACTGATTGCTTTGTTGGTTTTGCAAACTTTGGTAAGTGTTTAATTGACTGCTGGTTGCTTTGGTGAAATTGCTTGATGCACTAGTCCATGGATCTCTAGTTACTAGTTTTGACTTATCCATTGGCTTTGAAATTATTGAAATCCAATTGGGTGTTAAAACATAAAATAGAAAATGGTCTAGCACAATATGTACTATGCCCAATATGTAACAACACACAGCTAATCTGATTCTAGCTGCTTGGATGGATCTATTTTCAAAATTGGCAATACTTGATTGCTTTGTGCCGCAATACTTGTTAGTTTTTACCGGGACTTGTTGTTTCTCAATGGCTATCCTTTGATGAAATTGATATTTATTGCATTTTCCGATTATTACCATACTTTTAAAGTTGGGAGAAGGTTGGGTACCAAATTGCTGGATTATTGGTAAAAGTAAATTCTGCTATGTGATAATTATTCCACAAGCAAGTAAGCTTTCAAAGAAAAGGAACAAATTTCGGTTATTATACTTTGAATCTAAAGGATAGTGGTTTGTATTCCCCCCCCCCTCTTTCTTCATGTTCAACCTAGGAATCCAAATAATGTCTAGCATTTTGCATCCCTCTTGGGCAAGTAACATAGTCCTTAACTAGCAGTGTGGCTCGTATATTTGTGTGGCTAGATTTGTCTCATAGTTTATATTAGCAAAATTATATGACTTATATATTTGAGAATATATTTACATGTTTTGTAGACTATTTAGGATTTTTAAAACATCACAAACATTGGAAATGACAATAGAAGCTTGAAGGAAAATACAACAAAAGAAATGTAATAGAAGTTTGAGATTCGATGGAAGAAAATCTTTGAGCATACTAAGTTGTCGGGGTTCTTAGAAGTAAGCACTCTCCATCATGCATGGATCATATAGCTGCATGCTTCTATTCTTTGTCCATTAGTTACTCTCCCCAAAAAGTATGTCATGCACATACTCTATTTATTTTTCAAAGCAATACTTTGATTATGTGTGCAGCAAATTGTCTTATTAGTTTATATGGTATTATATTATATAGTGATACACCATATGCAAACTACATTGAATTTATATTCCCACACATATCGACTGCCCTACCAAGACATGTTCCTTCTATCTCTTCTCATCGCTACAACTTTTCTACTTCAACCTTCAACAACACGCCTAATTATTGATCAACCCCTCCTAGTTGTACCCATTCCAATACAATACTCTACCACGTAGTTATATTCTACTTCTTTTTATTATTGCTTAATGCTAACTGTTGCAATATCAAACACGCATACATGTGCAACCGTCGTTGATCCCTACTGGGGACACATGTCATGCTCTTTTCGTTGGCCATGAGACTATTGCCTACAGTTGTGTCATCTCCACTCTGAGTGTTTTGCTACTTTGCTTCTGTATGCCCTATGCTTTCATTGATACGGATGCATGATGTTTTATGTGCTCAATGTCCTGTTCTCCCGTGTTGGCCAACTCAATGTTGTGGCTTTCCCACTAACCACGGTGACCTCCCATATTCACTGATAAATGGCATGTATGCTTTGTCAATATCTAATAATGTGGATAGAATTCTTGCCATCAACGGTCATGCCACACTCCTAGCTACCTATGACACCATATTGTCTATAGCTTGTCTTTAATGCAAAGTTTTAGCTTCTTTCTTTAAAAGTTTCACCATCATCGAACTTATTTGGCCACTAACTTCTTCAACACTTCTAACGGTCACCATTCATCATCATGGCCCTTGGCTCCTTTCTCTGGCTTTTCTCTTTAGCAACTTTGGCGACATTATCCTCGTTGAATGGTTAAGGTGAGTAGCACGACATTATCCTTATCTCCCTAGCACCACCTTGACTCTTTGTTTCTCGGTGGTTGTCTTCTTGTTAGACAGATCAAACACTGTTGCACTATTTCGAGGTCTCTTCCAATACTAATTTGCTACCATCACTATAACTCTTCTTTTTATAAAAAAATCTAAGTTTTTTTATGATGTTTGTATACAAATCAAATTACTAATTTTGTTTAATGTATTACAAATTGTAATTGTTTAGGATTTTACATTGTAATTGTATGGAAATCAAGGTGCAAATTTTCTTTTATTTTTATCTGAATTTCAATTATTTTGTTGAAATTTGTATACAAATCCAATTGCTATTTTTTAAAAAATTATTATAAATTATAATTAATTAGGTATTTTACCTAAGAATATCAAAATCATATTGCTAATTTTATTTTATTTTCTATCCCAAATTTTAGTTATTTTATGTTGGAATTTGTATACGACCAAATTTTTTATTGTTTTCTATTTTGAGTTTCAGTTATTTTTTCATGGAATTCATATAAAAATACAACTAATAATTTTATTTATTTTTATTCTTATTTGTGTATATTTAGGGATTTGGCTTTGGAATTCATATTGAATCAAATTTCTATTATTTATTTATTATTTATTTTGAATTTCGATCCTAGTTTGGAATTTGTGTACAAATCCAATCACTATTTTTTCCCCAAATTTCAATTTTACTTTAAAGTTCATGTGGAAATGAATTTGTTTATTTTATTTACAAATTTTTTATGTGTTATGATAAATCTTTATAAAATTGCTAATTCAATTTCATATTTATTACAAATTTTAGTTTTAGATTAAAATTCATATACTGAGATCCAACTACTAATTTTTATTCTAAATTATTTTTAATTTAAAGTCTATATGCAAATCAAATTGCTTATTTTATTTTTTTATTCCTAATTTTAGTTATGTTTATCATAATTGACACAGACTCTTTCTTTTAATCTATGTAAAATTGCTAATTTTATTTAATTTAGTTTTAGATTAGAATTCATATACAAATCCAACTACCCATTTCTATTTAATTTTTATTTCAAATTTATATTGTACTTTGAAATTTGTACAAAAATCAAATTGTTAATTTTCTTTTATTTTTCATTCCAAATTTCAGTTATTTTTTGGTATTTGACATGAATTCTTTGTTTTGTTCTTACCCGTTATAACTTGGGTCTAGCAAATAGACTTCTACATCTTTTCTCTTTTTTCTCTGATTAATGTGAGAATTTCTAGCCCTTTAGGGCGAACATGGTGGCTTGTTTTATCTATGCTTTTAATAATATAATACATGTGCAGCCATTTTCTTCTTTCCTATGTGCCGATGGCTTGTGTACACATGCTAACACTTGCTTGGCTTATTGTTATTGGTATGGTGTTAGCATCACTTTGTTACCATATGCATCTGTGCGGTTTGCATGATCTTTGAAACTAATAAATTTTTTCTCCATAGCAAAAATTCTTCTTTGGTAGGTGTTAAGACTGTCACCCTACATGATGAGGAAAATATGGAAATGTGGGATCTATCAGGCAATTTCTTTCTATTTGAGGATGATATTGGGAAGAACAGAACTATTGCTTGCATTGCAAATTCGCAAGAACCTAACAATGATGTTCTTATATCTGCTCTAATGGAAGAATTGACCAATGAACACCTTTCAAAGTTCCAGGTCTGTTAATTGTTCATTATGTTATAATTTTCCACTTTCTGTTATACTACTTCCATTCAACATTGATAATCAATAGTTGAGGTTGAGAAATAACTTTTTATTTGTGAACCCTGTCTGAAGTTGATGTTAGCGCTTAGTACCTGGTCCTATGCTGTTGTGTAATTGCTCTTCCTTATTTGAGCATGCTGGCGCTCATATTGTCAAATGTAATTCTTTTGTGGGGCCTTCTGGAATTCTTTTGTTTCATTATATGTGGCATGATTAATATATGGATAATCTATAACTGTCACCAACGTACTTGAACTCTTCAAATGACCTGAATGTGAGCTATTTAGTTGGTAACCTTGTACTCATGACTGTAGCTAATGTGTATAGCTAAAGCTACATAGTTGGCCACCATTCCATATTATTTGGCTGATAACATTGTTAATGTTTTGTTGCAATTTGCATGTGTTTTATGATAAAACATCAACATAACTCCCCATGCTTACTAGTTATTATACCATATATATTGACCGTACTTGTACTTATTTGATTTGTAGGCTGTTGTTTTCACCAACATAAGTCTATACAAGGTGTGGAGTGCATGAACCTTAGGTATCTACAAGGCAGGCCAAACGAATCATCCATGTGAGGATGGGCCAGGCTGACAGCATGAAGAAGGCTACCGCCTGGGCTACTTCCAACGTGTGCGACACTAGGACTCTAAAGATAGCATCCAACCTTGTTTCGGTAGGACACGATTATAACCAAGTTTTCGCGACAAGACCTGAAGAGTTGCTCACATGCCATCTAGGATCATCTTGATCATCAAGAACCCATGAGCTAGCTAAGGACCAAGTTTTTTATTTTGAACCCGTTCTTATGCACCCTTCCATAAATTTGAAAAAGGTAGGAACTTTGACGTCGAGTCTTGCAATCGAAGGTTGGGATAGGTTCCTGACATCCATAAGAAAGTGTCTACAAAGTTTCATTAAGTTTGGATCAGCCGATCAAAAGATTCCACTAGCACTACTAAGCATATTTGCGGTAATGCTGGCCTCTGGCTGAGAATTTTGGGTTTTTCGCTATCTTTGCTCTTCCTTGATGATATGAGGTTGTTGATTGGACTATTTTGAGTGAGAATTTTTTTTATTGTAGGATCATTCACCCCCTCTGATCGCCATCTCAATCCTTTAGTGTTGTTGTTAGAAACAAGACTAGATTGATTGATCAAGGTTTAGATTTTGATGAAACTTTTGCTCCTGTTGCTAGAATTGAAGCCATTAGAATTCTTTTAGCGTTTGATACATCTAAAGGTTTTAGATTGTACCAAATGGATGTGAAAAGTATTTTTCTTAATAGCTATATTAATGTGGAGGTATATGTTAAGCAACCACCTGGTTTTGAAAATTCTAAGTATCCAAATCATGTGTACAAATTATCAAAAACTTTGTATGGTTTAAAACAAGCCCCCTAGAGCATAGTATGATAGGATAAAAATATTTTTACTTGAAAAGGGGTTTGCAATGGGAAAGGTTGATAAAACTCTCTTTTTACTCAAGCAAGGTAATGAGATTTATATTGATGATATTATCTTTGGTGGTTCCTCTCATATTTTAGCGTCTAAATTTTTAGAAACCATGAGGAAGAAATTTGAGATGAGTATGATGGGTGAGTTAACATATTTTTTGGGACTTCAAATCAAACAAACAAAGGAAGACACTTTTGTTCATCAAAGTAAGTACATAAAAGATTTGCTTCATCGCTTTGGGATAGAAAACTGCTAGTCAATCATGACACCCATGTGAGGCACTTGCACATTTGATCCGGATAAAGATGGTGAGACGGTTGATCAAAAGGAATATAGAAGCATGATAGGTTTACTTTTGTTCCTCACTGCATCAAGGTCGGATATACAATTTGATGTGTGCTTGTGTGCTCGTTTTCATGCTTCCCCACGTGCTTCACATCGACAAAGCTGTCAAGCGAATTTTCAGGTATCTCCATGGTACTTAAGACTTTGGCATATGGCTTTCTGCTTCCTCATGCATTAGTTTAAGAGTATTTTCTGATGCTGATTTTAGAGGTTATAGAATTGATAGAAAAGGTACATCTAGTTCATGTCACTTCTTGGGTAGTTCTCTTATTGCATGGTCATCTAGAAAATAATCTTCTGTTACACAATCAGCCGCTGAATTTGAATATGTGGCTGCTGCTAGTTGTTGTTCTCAAATTTTTTGGATAGTGGCTACACTTAAAGACTATATGGTTAATTTGGATACTATTCCTCTTTTGTGTGATAACACCAATGAAGTGCATAAAAATTCATTGTTTTCATGTTTTTAGGTTGTTGACGAAGGGAGATCATGCTATGCAAAAATCGTTAATAGTATTTGATTTCTAGTTATGCTTACTCTACATTGTTTATGTGTAGATTTGAGGGTGCAAGTATTTTTAATAATATGACTTGGAGATGAAATTGTGTAACAGCCTAAAAATTCTAGAACAGTAAAAGTATGATATTTAAATTTGATTGTGAATATTTTTGGGATTTCTGAATATGGTTTGCTTTATTTGTATTTTCTTGGATTTTTGTGTTGCAAGAAAAATCAAACAAAAGGGAAATAAAGAATGAAAAAGAGGAAAAGGCAAAAATGTAAAAATTAAAAATTTAGAAAATTGCCATGAGAACCCTGATCATTCAATTAAATCATTTAAGCCAGCAAATGAAATTTTATGCGTAAAGAAATGAAGAGATAAAATGAAAAGACAACTTTTAAATCAAAACAATGCATTGTCAGAATTTATAAAATATTTTGGAGTCACAAATGAATCTGTAAAAATTATCATGAAAACCTCAATGCCATTTATACCTATGGTAAAAATATTATAAATTAATAATGTCATTTAAGACTTTTCCAAATTAAAAAACAGAAACTCTGAAAATAGGGAAATTGCAATGTCAGAATTTTTATAAAATAATGGAACCATATTTTGACTTGAAAATTTTACAGAAGTATTCTTAGCTCAAATAATTTTGAAAAAAAAATTTAAAAAATAATATACTTCAATTGATCTCAAAGAAAAATCAAAATACGAAATAAAATTTAGGAGCAGTCACTGTTGTAAGAATATTAATAATTTTTCGGTAACCCATTTTAACCTCAAACTTTTACGAGACATCAAACCCTGTCCATATACCTTGGTAAAAAAGTTTGATAAATTTCTACCATGATCTGGTATCCCAATAAAAATCTGGTGCTAGAACCATCCGAGCCGGAGCTATCTTTTGGCACCTCACCTCACTGACCGGTGGACCCTGACCCCACTCGTCAGCTTCTTCTTCTTCCTGTTCTTGCGACCGAGCGAACTCTCCCGAATCCAGCGCACTTGATCGAGCTCCGTTCAATGCATCGCTTCTTCGAATCGTCTCATCACTTGCGTCAACAAGAGCTCGATCATCGCCACGTTCGTCCTCGCTCTGTCTCGTGCCATACCGCAGCAAATAAGCCCCGCCAGCTCGCCATTTTCTTTGTCGCTTTTGGTGAAGCTCCCGTCCGAGACAAGTGCAACCAAGGCCGGCTTATCCACTGCGTTCCTTGGCTATAAATTGCACCTCAGTGATCGCAGTGAACCTCTTTCTCATCTCCTCACTTCTTCCCTTTCTCTCCCAGCTTGCACGCATGAAGCTCCCTCCCATTTCTGCCATGGCCGAAACCCCCTGAAGCTCAGAGCCGAGATCAATTCGAGCAATAGAGCATCCCATTTCCAAATCCCTTTGGTCTAGAGCATCACCAAGCACTGCTGATTAAAAGCCCTCAAAAACAATTGAGCTTCTTCATGCAAAACCTTGCCGCCATCGAAGCCCCTTCTTCCCCACGGCCGGCCACCGACTGCAGGACTCCTCAGCCACTCTCCGGTCAGAAGAAATACCAAAATGGACTCCACGAACACGTGGATGCTCAAGCCGTTACAGTGCAAGCTCTCACCGTGGTTCTTCTTCTCCACCGAGCCACCATTGCCGCCGCCCAAGCTTGACGCCTCTCTCAGACTTGCACTTCCGAATCGGTAACACCCTCGTGTGCGCCTCGTCGAGCTTGTTCCCCCTGTGCTGTCGCCATCGCCGGAACTTCGCCGGAGCGCCGTCGCCATTCAACCCAAGCCGGTGCTCTGTTCTTTGTCTCTGTGCAGTGGGGCCAATAAGTCAGAAGCCACAGGTAGAAGAAGGGTAGGTTTGAAAGGCGCATTTCTGTTAGCAAAGCGTATTTTTAGTTTTTGCAATCAATCTTCAGGCCGGAGCATATTCAATTATTATTAACTTGTGCATTTTTTTACTCAGAAATCAGTGAAATAAATTTATATAAAATCAGTAAGATCCTAGATATGCAAAAATATTTAATTTTTTTTGAACTACAGAACAATTAATTTAAATAATCCATGATTATAGTTGCATTGTGGGCTTTAATAAAAAGTTATGCACATTATATTATAAAATAATAAAATAAATTCCTATCTATTTGGAAGACTAGGATGAATTTGAATATATGAAAACATTTAATTTCTGAGTCCCAAAACATTTGTTAGAAGTTTAAAATGGTATAAACTCTATTATAAGCACTATCATGTGCATATGAGAAATATGGCCTCTTAAATCATAAAATAAATGCTTATATACTTGTGTGCTTATAATGAGCCTAATCATGCAGAGATATTAAATATTTGAACTAAGTTTAATTTATTGCATTGCGACCATTAATAAACCTTAGTATGATCATTAGTAAGAATAGTAGCAGAATACCTCATAAAATAATAAATTAATTTATATGCAGTTCCTGAAATCAGTAGGGGCTTGTCCATATAAAAATACTTAGAATCGAACTTAATTTGCATTCTTTTAACAGAAGAAAATGATAATTACAGCAGTAAATAAATAGATAATCTATTGCAATTAAAGTTAAAATAATGTCAAACTAACTTTAAAACATTTCTAGGATTGTTTACTATTAACACCTAAAAAATGAATCAAGAATCATGTATAGTGTAGTTGGAAATTAAGTTTGAATCTTGGCCGATTTAATGTTACTAATATGATCATTTTGGCTATTTCAGTGATAGATAAAATAACTCGTTTAAATACTAAAATCAATAAAACTAGTTTAGAAGCACTCTACAAAGTTCATACTACCATATTCTAGAAAAATATCTTATTTATAACTTGCTTTCCATCCAAATCTAGTTAGTTCAAAACCCTTAACCGTTAATCATGCGTTTACTTTTCTCACTGATTCCGAATAGTGTAAACTTTATAATGCCACATAAGCCTTTTCAACAATGAATATAATATCTCGTCTAAATCGTAAAACTTATGAAATTAGCCCAACAGTGCTTCCCAAAGTATAGTCTACTCTATTACGAAAAGATAATCTCATTCCATCGTGATTTACATATTAATTTTGATAGCTTAATAACTCTAAGTGTTCACATGTCTGAAAGCCGTAATATGAATGAACGAACTGTAGTTGCAAATGAGGAAACCTATAGTTAAGTTATTTGTATCACCAGAACCTTCTCAAATATTATGGAAATGATATCAGTAGCCTAAATCAGTAGATCTAACTTGCGTAAAACTAATTCTACGTGAAATCAATCAAATATAAAGAACTAATCATTGATAGTCTAATGTGATCATTTAAGCATTTTCATTAACTCGCAAAGCAGCTCATCTAAATCTGAATTTAGTAAAGAATAGCCTAGAATTGATCTCTAAGATATGGTCTGCAGTAATCTAAGAAAATATTCTTATTTCATCTTGCTTTGAATCTGAGTCCTAATAGAGCAAAACCCATAAGTAATAAAGTTTCAGAAAGCATACTGAGAATAGTAAAATCAATGAACTTTGCAACTAATGAATAATTATATTAATCTAAACAATCTTTGCATCTTGAATTCGTAAAATAAAATTAATAAATTCATAAAAGAGCAACCCTGTTCCTCGTGAAGAGTTTTATTTGTTATTTCTATCTACTTTCTTTTTGCCCTTATTAAAGTTCATTATTTGCTATATTTCCGTTGATCGGCGTGTAGAACCCGACGTTGTTGATTCCATCGTCGCCATCGTCAACCGCAATCCTCGACTTCGTCGTAAACGACAAATAAGCAAGGCAAGCACCCCTTTGATCATATTGATCCCAGTATTTAATTTTCTTTGTTTTACTAAACCATTTTATGAATGCGTTTACTTTATGTGAATTGCTATTTTGTGGATTTGGTAGTTATACCTGTTGTCTCATTAACCTTCTTTGATAATTATAAACATGTGAACCTTGATAACCATAGATTAAGGATAGGCGTTACTTAATGTCATCATGGGTATATGCGTTCATATTATTCATGCTTAGCCATGCTTTAGAATCAGCAATGTGCCTGATCAAATCAATATTTGTTTCCTGAAAACCTTGGAAATGGCACCGTTGGTTGCCGGTATTTTGATTAAAAACTCAAAATAAAACTATAGTTTGATGCGGGCGGTTATTGGCAATAGCCGAAGGTGCAAAAAGGAGCTACACGTAGTGTAGGGTGAAGTGTCGCCCATGTCACATTAAGGACCGAGCAATGGGACGCTATTGATCCAAGATGTCCGTGCAACCACGAGGGCTATTTATGGGGTAGCCTTAACCTATTAAGTTATTTAGACATGGCTTTGCTCATTGGTAGGCGGGGGCTAGCAGAAGCACTCCAATTTGGATTGCTTGTGAGGGGCTTCCACACAGTTCGTGTGGGTAATTGCTTGGTCGGTGCAACGGTGTACGCCCTGCCGTGTTCAGAAACGTTGTGTTGGGTGTGAAAGTGGATCCACGGCTTGGGCGTGTGTTTCTGGTTCTACGGTGGGGGTTAACGTCCCGGGCTGGATCGAAGTCATGTCTATAGGTAATGTAACGGCTATGTATGATCGTCTGGCAGGCACACAGCTATTGGAGGCGTGTGTCGAAATGATCTCACAAAAAGGTTGATCATTCCTTGTGGGTAAAGCTGTACACCTCTGCAGAGTATAAATCTAATCGATTAGCCGCGCCCGCGGTTATGGGCACTTGGTGAAGTCATTCCAATGTTAGATTTTGGTATTTTCTAAAAGCGGAGTTTCGCTTGGCTGTTTTGGCAACCTGGTTTTATGTCCAAAGGAATCGACATATATGGCTATTCAGTCGGGTAGACTGGTTGTGGAATTGTGTTTAATTTCATGTAAATTTACTTGTTCCTTAGCGATTTTATAAATGCGAATTGCAATCTAATACTAGTCTATGATTTACTTTCTTTGAGCAACTGCAAAATAACTAAAGCCTGTCATTGATTGAGCCTGCATGCTTAATTATTTGCATTTGTGAACCACTATCAAGTCTTGCGGAGTACGAAAGTACTCACCCTTGCTTATTCGTTGTTTTTAGGTGTATGCTAGCGAAGCTTCGAAGATCTGTTTTCGTCGCAGGTTGCGGGATCCTTATTGTCGTGGTCTTTCTAGGGATTTATGCCTGGTCAGTTGCCTGCGGGATGGATGGGTACACTACAAGGCTTTGCTTCTTTTGCTGCTATATACTCTGAGTTGTAATATTTCTTTGTATAATCGTTTCCGCTTAATTAATTTAATGTATGGTTGTGATTCCAATTGTTGAAATGTGCGTACTAGCTACTGATCCAGGGACTAGTACTACAAGCACATTAGATTTTCATTTTTGCATTCTGTGTAAAAATGGGGGTCGCTACAAATTGTTACATTTGTGGATAACTTAATATGCTCAGTACATAAAAAATGAGAAACTAAAAACAAATAAAAAGATTTTGTTCTCTCTTTTGTATTCTTTATGAATCAATTGTCAAAGGGAGAGAATTTTTGGATACATATTGCACATTCACACACATATTTTTCTTCTTTTTAGGGGGAGATTTTTTATTTTGCTTTTTGATTTTAGAATTTCTTAAAAATTTTCTTGTGAGGTGATGCCAATGTTTAGTTCTAAGTGGTGTTGCCAATGTTTTCATCAAGGGGGAGATTGTGAAATCATGTGCTGAAAAATTGGTTTAGTGATAAAATTGGCATTGCAAAGTGGTTGTGCTCTTGGCATGTGTTGTGCTTGTGCATGTGCTATTTCAGATGATTACTTGATATGGTTGTGATAGCATGGTAATAGTTTTGCTTGATGCAATGCGCTCGTGTGAGTGGTTGCATGGACTGATCATGAGTCAACTCGTGGACTTGTACTAGTACACGGTTTCGTGTTTTTCATGTGCATGTGTTGCTTGAAGGAAAAGTGGTTGGTGACAGAACCAGAACTAGATTAGTGGAGGAACTGAGATTTGGGGCTAGATTAAGGGGGAACCGAGGTCCTAATGGTAAAGAATGTCATACGAGACGTTCAGACTAGAGAACGATGCATGTGGAGGCGAGTGAGTCATACGAGAGCGGCAGGTGGGTCGTACATGTGCATGTGTGTATTTTGGATATATATATGTATTGGGCAAGTGTAATTGGGCCAGGTGGATATATATGTATACAGTTAATTAGAGAGAAGAGATTAGGGTTTTTGGATTCTGCGGCTAGAGCTTTAGGTTGCGGCGGCTGAAGACCTTGCTTGCGGCTTTTGTCTCTGTTGTTGGAGACTTCCTTGTGCCGCCTAGAGACCTTTTGTTTTCTGGTGACTAGATAGCTCCTAGCGGCTATGGTTCGGAGGTCAAGAAAGTTCAATATGGCTGGATGAACTCTTGGAGACTTTCGCGTGGCTGCATGTCCCTAGCACTTGATAGTTAATTTCTTGGTCTAAGGTTGTTGCGGCTGGAAAGTCTTGCTCTCTACTTGCTCGCTACCATGTCGTGCCTTTCATCATCCTCAAGAGAGTTGGTTTGATCTCGTGAACACATCTCGACAATAAAAATTAAGATTTACAAGTTGATGTGTTGGTAATCTCTTGTTCTTCTTTTTTATTCTTCGTTTGCATGCCTATTTTGTTTTTAGATTGATTCATTATTTCACCATGATAATTTTGATTTGATCTATTCAAAACTTTTCTAGGGCATCAAATGATTGATTTGAAAATTTTGATCGGTTAATTCCTTATAGATTCTGATTAATCTCGTAATTAGGTTTTGATCAATTCTCGTCATTATTAGCTACAGTCATCTTACAAAGGTCATAACTCTAGATCCGTAGATTCGATTGCACTAATTCTTGTTGGGTTAGTTTGGAAATTGAATCTAGTTTCTACAGTCAAAATTTCACATCAATCCAACAGTGGGATCTTGGGAATTATTGTTTTAGTGGACATATATCAATCTATTTTCGTGAAACCGAAGTAATTTTTCATAATTCATTTAGTTGTTTTGAGAATCACTAAAAATTTTGGATTTAGCTTTCGCACAATCATTCACCCCAGTCTGATTTCTATATTAGTGTATATCGATCCTACACATACCTAACTAGGCCAAAAACTTGTGTTCTGGTTGATGTAGTGAATTTTTGCTATAGTAGCTCTCTGCATATGTTTTTTTTGCGAAAATAGCCGATGCCCGAGGAAATTGCAGAAATCGCCCTTAGCAGGCAATTCCAGCGCATGGGTACCACTGGAATTTTTATTTATTTATTCCCAGCGCTGTGGAGCCGCTGAATATTTGTTTAATTTTTTTCGACGTGTGAAATGTTTATTTAATATCTAGTGGATTCCAGCGGTTTTAGGCCGCTGAAACATTGTTTTCGGCCCAAAGTTTTCCAGCGGTCCGCTGGAACCGGCTGGTAATAAACTAGCAAGCCCATCCTACTTTAATCAACGTCACACAGCACAAATGGAAAACCGCGAGTTAAAAATGTATTCTCACTTGGCACTCCCAGCGTCTAGTCAAGAGACTCAAGACACTACAGGTGGTGTTGTGTTTGGCTACTGGCAGTTGGCACTGTGGCTCCCACAAGGATGCACAAACCTCGCTGAGCTGAACTTGTTAAATAACCATCTTCATGGTGGGATACCAGAATACTTGGCTGAGCTACCTCTAGTTACTCTGGAATTGTCGCAAAACAATTTTACGGGAATGCTGCCTGACAAGTTGTGGGAATCACCAACCATTTTGGAGATCAATCTCAGCAATAATCAGATCACCGGCCCGATCCCTCAGAGCATTGGTAGGCTCTCGACCTTGCAGAGGTTGCAGATAGACAATAATTATTTGGAAGGACCCATCCCACGGTCTGTCGGCTCTCTAAGGAATCTGACTAATCTGTCTCTACATGGCAATAGGTTATCTGGGAACATTCCACTAGAGCTTTTCAATTGCAGAAACATTGTCATGCTGGACCTGAGCTCTAATAATCTGACTTGCCATCGCCAGACGATTCCAGCGGTCATAGACCACTGGAAAATTTTGGACCGAAAATTTTTTCTAGCGGTTTGGAAACGCTGGAAATCGGTCGAAATCAGCCCTCCCCATTCACTGGATATTAAAAAAACATTTCGCACGTTGGGAAAAATTAAACAAATATTCAGTGGTTCCGCGGCGCTGGAAATAAATAAAAAATATTCCAGTGGTATCCGTGCGCTGAAATTGTTTGCTAGGCACTATTTCTGCAATTTCCTCAGGACACCGGTTATTTTCGCAAAAAACATATGCAGAGAGCTACTACAGCAAAAAAAACATATGCAGTAAGGTTGTAGTGCCTGAATTTGAGCCAAAGAGGGGGGTTAAGATTAAGACAGATGAGAAGACCACCAATCTCTCGAGAGCCTCAGTTGTTGATGTTTCTGTTATTGAAGATCTTTTAACCAAGCTGGAAGCATGTGCCAAGAAACTACATCCAGGATTCCAAATGAAACCTATTCAGTTTGAGAAGGTTAGCCTTTTTCAATTTCTTTCTGAAGTGTTAAGGTTAAGACATTTTTTTCTTTGTCCTGGCTGTTTAAGACATCCTATTTCCAAATATTTTTATATTAGGGGCAACTGTGCATACAAACAACTGATACGTCGATCTCCAGACTTGATAAGCTAAAAGATCAACATAGAGTATGCCATGCAGTCACACTGCTTCCTGCTTTGGACTGAATTATGGATAACTTAGTTGCTAGCTAGTATCAGTTCCCTTCTTGCTAGTAGTTATCCATTCTTCACCTATGGCCAGCCACATAAAAGAAAAGTTAGCTAGCAGCCCTTTGAGAGAGTGAGAGTTCGTTGTTTCTATCACTTATCCTTCCATGTTAATTTCTGTGCTTCCATTTCATTTTCTTATACCATAATAAAGATTTGCATAGTCTGATTTCCTAAGTAAATGGGCCGTTGTTCGCTGTGATATACCGATATGTACTCTTTGTAAATTACTTCATTGTCTCGTATGAAGGACAAATTGTAAGTGTCTACGTCTCCATGAGCCATGAAATTATAATTTATAGGCATTTTGTAAAAAGTTTTAGTCTGGAAGAATCCTCTGCCATGTTAATGTAAGAAATAGAACAGAACTTGTATGGCTGATGTTTTTGGTATCCTAGTTCTGCTTAGACGTCACAAATTCCTTTTACAGGATGATGATACAAATTTTCACATGGACTTGATTTCTGGTCTTGTAAATATGCGTGCAAGAAACTGCGGTATTCAAGAGGCTGACAAGCTGAAGGCGAAGTTCATTGCAGGAAGAATAATTCCAGCTATTGCGACCTCGACAGCCATGGCGACAGGACTTGTGTGCCTTGAGCTTTACAAAAGGTTCTTTCTGGTGGCCACCCAGTTGAAGACTATCGCAATACATTTGCTAACCTGTCACTACCAACTAACAATGGCCGAATCTCTTCCGCCCAAGGTGACCAAGCATCAAGATATGAGATGGACCGTATGGGATCGGCGGTCTATCGAGGGCAACATGATTGCAGAACCCCTAAAGTGGCTAAGTGACAGCGCTTACAGTGTCTCCTACGGCACATCATTGCTGTACAACACCATGCATGTTCACGAGGCACAAGGATCGATTAAACAAGAAGATCGTGGATGTCGCTATGGAGGTGGCTAAGCTGGATGTTCCAGCATACAGGAGGCATTTGGGTGTTGTTGTGGCTTGTGAGGATGACGACGGGAATGACATTAACATTCCTCGTCTCCATTTACTTCCGATAGGTACGTCCTGTGTAAAGAGATGATGGGTATGCAAGGATCCCTGTGAAAGAGATGATGATCGAGCATGCAAAGATCCCTGTGAAAAGAGATCTGAAACACTCCTAAACTCGTTAGTCGGTTCGCTTTTTTATGCATTAGTTAGAGTGACCGCTGCTGGAGTAGGTTGCTCGTAGTGCATCTCCTTACCGTTTTGTGTGAGTGCTTTCGCTCTCTCGTTGCATGCCAACTATTAGCAGGTGTGCAACGCTATCTCTTGGATGTTTTGATGAATGAATGAATGAAGACAGGTGCCTGTGCTTCTATGCATCGTAGCTGCTTATCTACAAAGTAGCATCGGATCGAGGTGTTTTGAGTTCCAAGATTTGGTCTTGCATTCTTACACCTGTGTCCATTCCATTCTGTAATTGCAAATGTCGATCGTTTACTTCGCGCCTGACTGCAATCATCAGTTCCACTAAGTTTAAGCTTGTTAGCTACTCTAGTGTGCCTTACTGGCAATACTGTTTCCTGAATGAATACACTACATATGATTCATCAACAGTTATACATGCATTGGTGATCGAGTGCAGGGGTACGTCGGTGTGCTGGATCAAGCTGCACATACGGCGCCTGTGCTCACCTGGACTCGGTTCGGTTCAATCAAGTCCGTCCGTGCAGCTCCCGCATAGGCGTAGCTGCCTTTGTTTCGACGATGGAGGCGACCGGCAGGCGGGCAGGCAGGGCCGGCCAACCCAACGCACGGCCTAATCGCATCCGGCTAGAGATGGGCACTGGGCTGTGTATTTTGGGTCAGCACGGGGCACGTCCGATCCAGCCTGCTTCACGGCCCGGCCCAGCACTATTATCAACATGCTGTGCTGGCACGGCACGGTTGTCCAGGCCAGCACAATGGACGGCCCGGCATGGCACGGTGGTCTGGGTTATGTTTGGGCCAGCACAGCCCGAAACAGTGTGGCGTGCCGTAGCACGGCAAGCCCGACGGGCGGCACACCGGCCCAAGCCTGACATGGCCAATGACAGGGACCGCAGCAATGCGTGCGGCACAGGGCAAGGCCCGCGGCAGCGCGTACGGCATGAGGCTGGGCCCGCTGAGAGGAAGGCGGAGGGACGAGGAGCGGGGCAGGCGTTACCTGTCAGTCTTGCCAAGGTCGCCAACACTGCCTGCAGCTTGCCCGCTGAGGCCGACTGCTTGTCAAGGTCTTCGCTCGCCCACCGAGGCCGTCGCCCACCAAGGCCATTGCCCACCGAGGCCGACTGCTCGCCAAGGCCTCCGCTTCGCCCATCGAGGCCACCCGCCCAGAGGCCGCCGCCCACCAAGGCCTCCGCCCCACCACGAGGCCGCTGCCCAGAGAACGTCGCCACGAGGCCTCCACCCGTTGCCGAGGTCACCACCTGCAGAGGCCGACCGCCCGCTGAGGCGACTACACGCCGAGGTAGCTGCACATCATGCTGTCTCGGCTCCCGCGCCTTGTCACGCCGTTTCAGGTTCTCGGCTCCTCGTCGCCTTAACTCCCATGTCGCCCCACGCCCACTATGGCGCACGTGGAGGGAGGTGAGGCGGTGAGGGCGGAGAGATGCGTGTGGCCACGAAATGGAGGCGGAAGAGGAGGGGCGGTGGGCGCGAGGAGGGGAAGGAGGAGTGGATCAAGGCATTGGGGAAGGAGGGGATTGAGGTGTTGGCGCGTGGTCCGAGGTGGTGATCGAGAGAGGGAAAAAAGAGGTGGGAGCCTAGAGAGTGAGAGACGGGATAAGGGAAAAGAGCCTGGAGAGAGTGAGAGTGAGTGAGGTGGTGATCGGGAGAGGAAAAAAGGGTGGAAAGTTTCCATGGAAAAGGAGAAAATTAGTGAAAAAGAGAAAGCAGAAGGAAAAAGGAAAATTTTATTAGGTGCTAAATTTATGAGCATTATTTTATAATTTGTTTTAGGAGAAAATTTATGAGTATTAGAAAATTTATGAGGGGAAGCGCCTGTAACATGCTTAATTGCTTAGTCACTGCCTTGACTCGTCGAAAACATTTTGTATTGGCACTGGTGACAGACTGACGGTAATGATGAAAGCAATTTGCTTGTGTATCAATTGTGAATTGTGTTGTGACATATTCTATGTTATTTATAAATACTATCATAGACACATGTATATTTCATATGACATAGACAAATTTAGGAGATGATCAGTGCCAAGAGAATAGAATCTAGGGGACCAGGCATCCACAACAATACGAGTTAGGCTATGGTTAATTTGGGGATGCAGTGCCACTACATCGATGTTAGAGCACTAGCCACCACTATGAACTCTAAGCTCCAGAAGATAATGGAAGGATAAATCGTCTGGCCCTTTAGTTATTGGATTGAGATCGCTCTCTCTATATCTCTCTCAGCACTCTCTCGCTCGTTCGTTTTTCTCAATCTCTATCAACGCTTTATCTCTCTCGTCTTTCTCAATCTCTCTCAACTCTCTCTCGCCTGTCGCTCTCTCTATATCTCTCTCAGCTCTCTCTCTCAATCCAATAACGGTTTCATATCTCTCAATCTCTCTCACCTGTCTCTCTCAATCTATCCCTCTCTCGCCCGTCTCTCTCAATCTCTCTCGTATGTCTCCCTCACTCTTTCTCGTCCATTGCCCCTTCTTGCATGTGTTCAGCACATCTCTTTTGCTCTCTATAACTGTTGAAGAATAAATAAATTTTATTTCTTTTTTCCATAATATTTGTGTCTAATGCCTCAACTCCATAAGTCGTCGACTCATTTTCTCTTGTTACAATAGTGCAAATAGGCTGAGCCTAGACCAATACGGCACGAAGTAGGCCCGAAGCGTAAATAGATCGTGCTTAGGCTCGTCGAAGACGAGCCAGGTCGGCATGGAATGGCAGGCGACCACAACGGCAGACACCAAGTACGATAGACTCGTGCTGAACTAGTTTGACCCGACACGACGCCCACCTCTACATCGGGCACATGCGTTGTGGCAGCCGAGGAGTGCACGCTCAACCGACGGTTTCCTTGCGTCTCAGTCTCACTCAATCACTCCACGCAAGTGCACGACATCATGATCATGGATACATGCATTCCATATATGGACATGTCCCGTCACTCCCGTGTCTTCCACTCCAAGTCACCATTTTCTATGCCATCTGCTGCGTGCTAGCTCCCATACAATGATACAATTAAGTAGTTGAGCTTGCATGGCTCCAAGTTGAGTTCGAGTCTCAAGTTGCAACTACGTACGTACGTGGTACACCAAATATCAGAGGCAGTAAGCAAGGCAAATATATGTCTTACGCACCGCTAGCTATCTGATCGTTGCATCCCCGTATCCGTCCATGCATGATCGTACAGGTACACATCTCTCACTAAATCAACAACAAATCAATGGCCGGGCGAATGTCTTCGGCGTACGTCGATCGCAACTAACATGCTCCTCACGACTAGTACATATTCCCTTCGCATTTGCTCACCTTTCGTCCTTGGTCCTTCCACAGAGCGAGCGAGTCAATCAGAAGATTCGAAACACAATCTTGACCATGTCAGGGAACAAACTAATTAAACTCCGTTTGAAACGCAAGAATAGGAATCATAAAAATTTCCTGTGTTACGATCGTGGTCTTAACGAGAAGGGATATGTAGTTCCTTATAATTTGCAGGTACTAACTATACAAGATTAACTATCCCAGTTATGAAGATGAGCACCAGTAGTAAGTATATATAGTAAACCGGCGGTCACAAACAAGGAGAGGCTCCTCAATGGCTGAAAACGCTGTACGTGCACGCAGCCGTACGTCCCTAGCTACCAATAACCAACCTCACCTCCCTTACATCCCTCAATATATGCCTTGAGTTCGAATTATACCATCAACTATGAAATCATTTACTTTCCACCTTTCCACTTTCAACTATCAAAATCAGTAAAAATTATCCCCTAAAGCTGGTTCCATAGGTGGTTTTTGCCACATGGCTTGGTTCTACGTTGATGTGGCATGTTTTCTATTAATGTGACAACCACATCACCATCCTTCCCTGTCGATGTTCAAGACATAAGGTCTTTAGATCAAGCTTATGAAAACATGATTGCAGGATTCCAATGGAACAAGGTTGTCAAGGAGAAATGGGAGATTACTTCTTTATTAGCCAAGCGGCTTAACAAAGTACAACAACTAATCACAAATACCTTGACAATACAAATGGGCACCCTATTTATACAAAGTGAAGAGGCGGCAGTTGAGCTTCAAAAAGGTGTCATACGACCGAAAGGTGTCTTTCTGCCAAAAGGTATCTTCTCGGCAAAGGATGCCTTTTAGGGATAACTTTCGAATAGTTATGCGTACTTGTCAGATAACTATCTGCATGAATGCATGTGCAAGGATAACTGCTTACTCCGACCAGTATCACCAGTTGGGGTGACTATTTCACATGTCGGGGATGACTAGAGTGAAGCAATGTATAGGCTATGTCAACAACACTACTACAGAAATATGCATCACAATCGGTACTTTGTCGTCATCACAGTTGTTTTTGGTGGCGATATAAAGTTGTTAGATAGTGATGAGGAGGCACTATCATAATCGGTTTTTGCCTGATAGTGATAAATGGTCATCACAATTGATTCTGAGCTCAGAACCGATTGTGATATATGTGTAATACCACAAAACGTTTTACCAAGGTTTTTGGCCGGAATTGTTTTGTCTTCTTAAATCCAAGGATTTTCTTTTCGCCGTGAGTTTGAAGTGTCAGTCTTTGGAGATGGTTGATTTGTGGTCTCTAGAGGTTATGTAGTTTATATTCTTTTCCCCTAGCCTTTTGATTTTAGCACCCAAATTGATGGAGTATTTAAAGGAAAGAAAAGGGGAGGAACCCTAGGGAGAGTGAGAGAGCCAGGAGGGCTCCCTCCAGCCGCCGCCTCTGGGCCCTCGCGCATGCGCCCACGCCTCCGGCCCTCCCTGGCGCCGACCCGGCCTCCCAGCGCCCAGCGCGCCGTCTGCCACCTCCTCCCGGCCTTGGGCCGCCCGCCAGCTCCTCCTCGCCGGCGTCGACGACCCCTCCTCCGGCCTAGCACCTCCTCCACCTCCCTCTTTCCTCCATGGAATTGCTTTGAGGTATATTAGTTTGGGTATTTTCTTTGCATGTAAGGTGTTTGTACTAATGCCTAGCTAGGATTTCTGAATTTGTGATGATTGGAATGGGGGAATGAAGAGATTAGAGTAGTTAAAACAATTTCCATTTTGGGGGAGATTCTGTCCCGCTGTTCAGACTGCTATTTGAAAATTCTAGGTTCTTTTCCCGGTCGGCCGCGTGTGGAGAAAAGCGTAGATATGGTTCTTGTCTTTAATTAGAGACTAAATTCAACCATTTTTGTTAATCCATACGAAAGTTATGCTCATTTTGGTGCATGCTGTCCAGAACGAGTTAATTTGCGTTTGTCTGCTGTTCGTCGCAAATCTGAGATTAATCGGTGCATTTCCCGATCAGTCTGCTGTAGAAAAAGTTGTAGATTTGTCTCTTGCAATCGTTTATAGCCCGAGCTCATCCTTTTTTGATTAGCCGTTTGGAAGTTACGACATTTTCAGTGCCGGTTGTTCGGAATTTCATTAGTTGGAATTTGGACTGTTTTGGATTAAAAAGTGGAAGTGTTAAGAAATGTTGTTCTGAGTCGGTTTTTGATTGTTTCTTGTGCGCAACATTGTTTTTTAGGGAGAGTGTCTTCGGGGGTGGTCTTGACCCTGAGTTGCCTCACGCGTCGGTAAAGGCAAGTGTAACCCGTATATCCTTAATAGGGTATTTAGTTGATTGCTTGTGTTATGTATATGTTTACGCTATGGTTGAAATTGTGTTTATAAGCTCATCTAGTAGGATGATTAACTTTTGTTGAAAATGTTAAGTGACTTGACACAAGTACACTGGGTGATATTTGTAATTGAAATGAGTGTTCTGTTGTGTGGATTAGATGAATGAGTAAGGTGTCTAAAGATGTTGAATACGAGAAGTTAGTGTAATTGTTAGGTTTAAAAGGGTGTAATTGCTACCTTAATGCCTATGAAAGAAGTTTTAGGCAGCAATTAGTCCCCAAAGTGATCCTTCTCTGGAATAATCGGAAGTTTCCGATTGTCGGTTGGAAGTTCCGATTTGACTTGAGTACATCCGGAGGTCCCAGATTCGTCGGGAGTCTTTTGTGATTTGTGTAGGGAGAAACTGTATTCCAAATTTATGATGATGAGGATGGATGAATGTTAGCAATTGGAAAGTAAGTTATTCAATTTCAATTATTGCATTGCATTATGAATTGTACAAATGAGTATGGTTATGTTAATGCAAGTGATAAAGTGATGAATGTGATTAAATGATAATGTGCGTGTTTATATTCATGTTTGTGTCATGCTTATAAACATGTCTATGACCGATGTGGAGTTGAAATAGGATGAAACTTATAGTTTATTCATGTCACTTGCATTTGCGCATTCATTACAGAAGAGGCGACCCATGTTGATGTGGGCCTCTGTACTCACATGTAGTGAGTACAAAAGTCCTACCTCGTAGTCCCATCCACGGATGGGAGCGGGTCAGTAAGAGTAAGCCCCGCCACGGGATGGTTAGGAATGAGAGGGTGCACACCGACGGGTGTGCACTCAGCTATACCGGTATAGGCTAAAAGGTTGCATTTGGAGTATGAAAGCATAAAAGCATAAATGCATTGCATTGCACTGTGTTGCAATTGATAAATGTTAATTGATGAGAATGGAAGTGACAGGTTTTGGATTGAGTCGTGGACTCATCCAGAAATGATTATTGAGGCATGGGTAAGGTTTACTTACATTTTTGAGTTGGTTGTAGTAAGTGGAATTAGTTACTGCTTCTTGTACTTGATGATTTGAATTTTAGTAATGGCTATATTAAATTCTAAAGTAAATGTAATTCAGTTGAATTCATTACTTTTCATTATTGTTGCACTTTATGAGTCTTGGACTCACGCTTGTTTGCTTCTGTTTTAGGTACTTTGAAGTCGGCTCAAATGCGGTTGGGAGTAGTATCACGTGCACGACTTCGGTCTCCAACAATCTATTTAACCGATTCGTTAAGTCTGGATGTAACTAATGCGATTGAAATGTGTTATTCGTCGTGGTGGAGTTTATTAATTTCTATTGGATGTGTGATTGGTTAACTAAGGACCTGCTAGAATGATATCATATAACTGCAAATGTTTTCTGTCTGCTGAGTGGATGTCCTACTTTCTAGAGAGGTCATGCCGAAATTTTGTAAATTTCGGTGACTTAGTTTTTAAGCCGGTTTTAAGAGTTTAGAGGTTGTTTTCAGTCTTTGCGTAGAGGTGTCATTAGTTATTTAGAGGGTTGGCGCGTTTGGCGTCGGGGTGTTACAATATGGTACATCACAATCGGTTCTATCGCAATCTGTTTTGACCTAGAACCGATTGTGATGATAGGGCATATCACAATCGGTTATGAGCTAGAACCGATTGTAATGTACTACCGATTGTGATGATGGAGCTCAAAACCGATTGTAATGATGGAGCACATCACTACCGGTTCTAGGTTAGAGCTGATTGTGATGTGGGTGTTTGATGTTCAAGTTGTACTGTACACATATCACATTCACAATATCTAACACAATATATAGAATAAAATATATCACATAATATTCACAATACATAATATTGTTTACATAGCACATAACATTTATAACACAAGCATATCACATTCACAGTACACATATCAAATTCACATGATATAATATTATTTACAACATATGGACTAGTAAGAGTCTATCAGGTCTCTAAATTTACCATCCTCCACTATAACTTTTGTCCAGTACTACTAATATCTATGGTCGCATAAGTTGTGAGATCTTTATTGTCTAGGCTCTTGAGGGGGATATTGAGGTTACGCAAAATAGAAAGTGGTGCATTCATTTAAGTTTTAAAATTTTTATGTAAAAGGCTGAGTATATTATGCATGTACATATACCTTAGGGAAAAGGTGTGCGCCACCAATCAGGATTAGCTTGTGATGCATGATGTAGAAGCTACACAGGTCATCACACCCCTGTTGATGACATTGTGAACAAAGAAAATCAAATTAAGAGATGAAGAATAGATGTCAGAAAAATTCTATGCTAGGCACTTGTACCTTGAAGTGCTTCCACTCTAGTTGGTTGCCTTGTTTGTCATCGTGTTGCCCTCTTTCAGTAACTTAAGATAAAAAACTCTACATATATTGGAGAGATGCCATTGAGGCAAAATAAATAAATAAATAAACGTGGTTAAATACAGAAAGTGTTAAGTTGGAGGAATGTACTTACTTTTGCAAAAAATGCTTGATCGCGTAGGCCATTAGTCTCTTCTCGAGCGAGTTAATTAAAAGTGTAGACTTTGTTTTCACTTGGAGCGACTAAAAGTAGAACCCAATAGTTGCTTATTAAATGATATGCAGTACAAGAAAATAAGTTTATATATGGTTTAAGTGCGTACAAGTAATTGAAGGATAAAGTTATTAGAGTAGTACTTACTCCTTGTGGTACGGGAAGAGAATGAAGTCCAATTTCACCTCAGTTTGCAATGCCTGCTTGATGTAGTTGATAAGAAACTCCAATTGAAGCTTAGCCATGATCGCAGACACTATCTCGGTGTCGACGAACCCAACTAGGTGTTGACCCATCACGGCTCGCTGCCTCATTATCCTGCAACTTGTGTTAATTGTTAAAAACATAATATAAAATCCTATAATAGTAATAGGATCATACTATGGAGCGATACTCACAGCGTCTAAGATCATACAATGGAAATATCGATGGCTTTTAGACTGTACAAACGGAACAGATCCTCAAAACTCATTGGGAATGTCCCATGCTCCTCACGATGGAAATGTCCCCCTCGATACCTCAGATTAAAATCGACATGATGCTCGGTTTCATTTGTCTTGTCAATGTACCATCTATAGAACAAGCAAGTGCACTTACCTAGAGCATTCAATTTGTTATTAGAGACATGGGGCTTTCCATATATGTATCCCTTAGAATCTCGAGGGGGCTCTATAGCCTCTGTTAATTTTGTTTTTTTGGACAGAAGGAGTCTCCGAGGTCGGAACAAGAAGCTTTCCATATATTTGAAAGGGCGTTGTGGCCTCTAACAACTTTTCCTTCTTGACAGAAGAATTCTTCGAGTTCTCTTATGGTTCTTTAATCGTCGTGCTAGTTTTTTTGCACACTAGCTCTGCACTTTGCATAGGAGTCGACTTCGACGGAGGAGTCATCATGGTGGTGGGAGTAGGAGCAAGTGCAAGTATGATATATAGGAACCTACAAAGCACATGCATATGTAACATGTTGTAGTACTGGAATGATCGAGAATACAAAGGGGATTTTTACCTTGAGCAGTACGACACCCATTGTGGGCCACTTGATGAACGACATCCGTGCTTACTCTAGAGTGGTGATATCTTTGTTTAGGGGGAATTCCAACACATAACATAGGAAGTCATCGTGGACATAGTCCACCTGCACCCTCATGTAGCCCTTCCCCAAAGGGTTACTATGCACCGTGTCATTATCCTTGCAGGAAATACAACTCCGCATCCAGCCTCAATGAAAAATCCATCTTCCATCATGATGAGTTGGCACTTGGCAAGCGCCTGTAAGAAGTGCGCAACTTGATCGGAAACATAGTTTATCTTACTCCCATACCTTTAAGTCAGAAACAATTATTACCTTTAGCTGGAAACCAGCCTACTTATTTCTAGAAGTGCAGCTACTAAGGTGGGGCATAGGCCTTTCTATGAGAGGCAAGACCATTTGACTCTAACTCTGGGAGATCATCGCCATCATCTCGATCCTCAGGCGCTTCTCATGTGCCATCATCTCCTCCCTCAGAATGTCCTTGAGACACTTCGCATGTGTAGGGTCGAGGATGCGCCTAGAGGGGGGTGAATAGGCATTTTACAAAATTCGATCGCTCACTAAACAATTCGCTCTAATCAACCCCTATGTCAAAACCTAATCAAATATATATGCGGAAGCGATAAATAGGTTTTGACAATTAAAGCCTAAATCAACTAGGCTCACTAGTGCACTAACTAAATTATGTCTCTACACAAGAATTGCTAAATTGATCAACTAAATAATACTAGCAATTCTAATTCAAGCAATTGATAAATACTCAATAATGTAAATGCTTGAAGGTAAAGAGACAAGGGACAACCGATGTTTTTCCGTGGTGTTCGGAGACTTGCCGGTCTCCCCTAGTCCACGTTGAGGCTAGCCCACACTTGGACCGGCTCCCGCTCGAGCACCCGCCTCTTTCCACTAGTCGTGGTTTTTCACGCTCGTGCGTAGGCTCAACCCGAACCTTCACAAACTTCGGGGCTTCTCACCTCGAGAGCTCCGCGACGCCGCCTCGCCGTCTAGGAGTCGGCAACCTCCAAGAGTAACAAGCCGCTCCTTCGCTTGAACCTCACGGGCACAACAAATCGCTCCTCGGTAATCACCAAGTGCAACACATGCACAAGGCCTCCCTCAAGTGCAACACATGCACAAGAGGCTCTCAAACCACTTCCTAATTGCAACACATACAATTAGTCTCACTCATAAGCTCAAGAATCAAATGGGAGTGTGCAACACATGCAACACCTCACCCAAAACCTCAAACACAGCAACAACAAACAGCCCCAACCCCCCAAGGGGGTATTTATAGCCCCCCACAAGAAAACTAGCCGTTTGGGGCGTAAAGCAGACAAAAACGACAAAATCCGGTCCGACAAGACCTCGTCCGTCCGCCCGGCCCTCACATGCCAACGGTCGGAAAACCGACAGTTACGGCATTGATCGCACCGCCATGCGACCCAGACCGCTTGGCTTGGGATCCGACCGCACAACCTCCGGTCCGACCGCCACAAAATCAGCACAACACCAAAACGCCACTTCTCTGGAAAATTCACAGCTTCGTTACGGCGGTCCGATCAAGACGCCCGGTCGCCCGACCCCAGGCCGTCGCCTGACCACATGACCTCCAACCGCAATGCACTGACTTGGAAAAATCAAGCCGCCGGGGCGGTCAAACCGCCCGCCGGTCCGGCCAGGACGGGCGGTCCGCCCCACGCCCGGTCCAGCAGACCAGGGCGGTCCACACCGCCCTGGCGAGTCGACTCGATTTCTTCCCGATCTTTCTCGGAAGATCCAAATGCAATTCTTTGAGCCTCAAGGATGATCAACACATGATCATATACATGCAAAACACATTTGCACCAATTCAAACCATGCTCAAAGAATTCAACCCAAATTGCGAAAACACATTCCGCAACCAACTCAAGAACTATTTGCAAAAGCGTATTAAGCAAATCAAACTCGAGTTTATGAGATTAATCCCCTAGCCATGTGAAGGTCAACACAAGACCGGTCAACTTGCCAACACCCGTTGCAAGCCCCACTCACATGCTCTCGAATTCGGACTCATAAATCTCGGTTTATTCGCTGTGAACTTGCAAATAACGCAATAAACACATTTCATGCTTGAGCACTACTCTTTGCAACACATGCAAAAGTCTACTCCAAGCAACATTAAATCAAGGTGCATGAACTCTCTAATTGCAACACATGCAATTCTCTAGTTCAATGCAACCACAAATCAAACTTCGACTAAAACCAAAACCATACGTATGAGCTCTTTACTACTTAACACATGCAAGCCTCTAGCTCCATACAAAAACACAACATAAAATCATGCTTGAGCTCTCTCCTTTTGCAACACATGCAAAACTTAGCTCCAAGCAACCACACGGTTTTATAAAGATTTGTTTTGCGAACAAAGCATGAAGCTTCAACTAATGCAACACATGCAAAAGTGAACTTCACGCAAAAGCCAACGCATTAGCTTATCCTATTTGCAACACATGCGAATCAAAGCATTATGCGAAAACCAAATGCAACCAAGCATAAGTTTAACACATTTGCAACACATGCCAAATGGTTAACCCATATGCAAAAACCAAATCAAATAAGATTTGAGCTTGAGTGAACGCGGAATGAGATCACCAACACATGATGAAGCTCAAGCAAAGGGAACGACCCCTCTTAATAGCACGGCGATAAAAACCTTAGACTCAAAGACTACAAAAGTCCTTAGCCTATCTAATTATACCTTCGCCGCCGCGCGCAAGCAATCCCCTTTGGGGTCTTTATGATCATTGCTTTGATACTCCCCCGGGATCATTACTCGACTCCTCTTTATCTTCGGGATCCTCTCTTGACGCCCATCAACTCATGATGCCGTCCTTGTCCCGTTCTCATCATCTCATCCATCTTTGGACCTAACTCAATCACAACTCATACAAATAGTTAGTCCAAGATGCATGGTTGTCTCAATTATCTCTTGCACTCCATTAACACATAATGGATGCCTTTAGATCAATTGAGCACAACCTAAAACAATTGAAATGATTGTAAATGTGTCTTAAGTATAATAATGCAACACATGCTTAATTATACTTAAGAACTATCCATTTGTCCTTAATTAATCACAAAACACCATCAACACATGATGAAGTGTTCTTTAACGATTAACAAGACAAATGAACTCAATTTAAATTATCATTTAAATTGATATGAGTATATATGTTAACTACACAAGTTTTCATATACTCATGTTGATGAAAAATAATGATCCATTATGTGTAAACTATATGGAAATGATCATTACTCTAAGTCATCAACTATAGAATAGACCCCACATGTATATGTGCATAAATATAATTGACTTGGATATAATATGCACATATTTTCTTTGATTATATTGGAGTATATCCTATATTACCATGAGTATACTTATAACTAGGCAATTCAAATATATACTCAAGGATTTAGTTTCTTTGTCTTGATCCTTATGTGTGTCAATAAAGAATAGATCAATACAATGAAACTATCAAGTTAAACTACAAACTCCCCTAAATATGTGCATCCATGTAATATATGGATTGAGAAACATAATGCACATTTTGTGGTTAATATAACGAGGGACATTCATATTTTAACTTGACTCCAAAGTATGCAACTAATATTAGAATGAATACACATACATACCTCGGGTTTTCCATTTTTCAATGCGATGGGACTAATCAAAGATATTCTAAATAAACAAGTTAGTCTCGATATAAGATTTGTCATTAATAACAATATCGCATTAGGGGATAAACTTAATATTAGATTTGTCATTAACACCAAAACCATAACTAATGAAGGTTGAACTTACAATCTCCCCCTTTTTGGTGATTAATGACAAATCCAAGCTTAATGAGCACATTTGGATTAAAACTAACATATTGAGAGAATTTAAATCATTTGAATACATATGCTTATTAATTCTCCCCCTTAATCATATTAAGCTCACTTTTTAAACCAAATGATATTAAGCTTCCTAATTCTCCCCCTTTTGGCATTAAGCACCAAAAAATGGATAAACCATCTTAAAAGAATATTCAAATTATTTCTCCCCTTTTGATTATTCAATTATTCTCCCCCTTTTTGGCATTTAACAATTTCTTTTTAAGCTCCTAATTCTCCCCCATAAAATTATCCTTTTTTTTAATGACGGTCATACAAGAAAATTTAAATGAACACTTATGACCTTTGGGAAAGAATTGAAGGAGATTAAAATTTCAAACCAAATAAAAACTTGAAGGGTCATCCAAGAAGCAAAACAAATTTTTATTTGAAATATGGTCTAAAAATAAGGAAAACTCGAAAAGAGACCATATTTGGATTTGTGGATACCACTTGTAAAACAAATACCACTTGTAAAGATAAGCATAAAAAATGAAGTAAGGGTATCACACGGTTTATTTGAAATACATTCAAATAACTCACTCCTCATTTTATTAGGCTTTGCACATTTTCAATATGATTCTTTTGAAGAATCCAACAATTTGCCTAAAAGGGTCAAACGAGGAACCCAAAAGAAATAGATACCACTTGAGAAGTTAGATATCACTTTAAATCTATCTCAAGGGCTTTGCATGAAGAACCGAAAGAAATGAGCATTTTCAAATTTGCATGAAGAACAATGCTCAACAAGAGATTTTCCTCTTTTATGTATTTCAATCCATAAAGAATCTCACACAGAGAAATCTTAAGTGGTTGAACTTACAATTTTAATTTGAGAGGAAACTCTTATTCAAAAATGTGGGTATCGCAATAATGCTACAAAGAGGTAATTAAGTACCACTTGTAGGAAATAATTGAATTCAATGATACCACCAAAAAAAAAGGAACCAAATAATTAAGGATATCACAAGAAGAGATGAACATTAAGAATCATGATACCACTTGGAGAAAAGATAAACTCAATGATACCACTTGTAAGCATATGAAATGAATAAAAGCTCGATTGATACCACTTAGGATCAAATCACAAAGATTGATACCACTTGAAAGAATTATCGATAACATCGATGGGTATCAGAGCAATATTCTCAGAGCAATATACTCACGGGTATCAAAAGCGCAAGAAAGATCAGTAAAATCCAAAAGATTTAGTATCAGCGCAAATTAAAGACATGATATCACTTGGACGCATTTAAATGCCCAAAACTTGATATAAATAAACTCCCTGAGATATTCAACAGGTGAATTATGGAGTTATTTGCATTTGAATTGCACAAGTTTTGCCTTTTCAAGAGATCAAGTGAAAATCACTCTTTAGATCAATTAAAGTGCCCATAACTGATACCACTTGAAAACGAGATCAAATAATTTGTGAAACTTTTGAAATTTTGCACAAATGAACTTTGGGATCATAAGAAACTTTTCCAAAAAGAATTTTTGAAAAAGCACATTCCAATAAAAGATATCCCAAAACAAACTTGAAAATTCTGAAAATTTCAGAATGACATCCCATGGCCGGTCCAACCGCTTGAGCCAGTCCAACAGGCCCATGGTGCGGTCGCAAGCCAAGTCTTGATGCGACCACACCGATCGGCAGAAAATCCGATTTTTGCAAATTTTGGCAAAAACGATTCAAATGAAGTCCAAAAAATTTGAAATTTTGCAGAGATGAACTTTGGCTAATTAGAAGGTTTTGCAAAAAGAATTTTCTCAAAATCAATTATATTTTGAAAGATATGGCAATTTGCGCTTTGAGGCATAAAAGGAAATTGATTTTCACGAAAAGCCTCAAAATGCAATTCAATTTGGATTTCATGCAATTTTGATTTTCATGGCTTAGATTGGTGCATCAAGGATGTTTATAGCCAAGATTTAGAATGAAATCCAACTTGAATGCCAACATTTGAGCTATATGCCTAAATGGGCCATTTTGGATTAAATCAAATTGTTTTTAAGCCAAATTCGATTTCAACATAGAATTTTCATTTTGAAAACTTGTAAACCCTTTGGAATACTTAATAGGATACTTTTACAAAGCTTTTCATAAATTTGGGCCTTTTAAATATGATTTTTTTACTTTTGACCTAAATAGTTCTTTTTGAAGAAGCAAATAGAAATCAAGTCAAAATCAACAACACAAAGATTCAAATGAAGCATGGGGTAAGATATATGGATTTGAATTTTGTGTATGAGTCTATAATACCATTTTGAATCACAATTCTACACAAGAATTGATCCAAATGGAGAAACTCACTAAGTGCTAGAATATGACCATTATGGGTCGATTATAATTTTTCGGCGAGTTTCAAAATCAAATAATTTTTGATAAGTTGGCCTTTTGAAAATCTTTTGAACACGAAAATTGTTAAGAATGACCAACTCTAGGATTTTCCTTTTAGAATTACTTTCAAAATCCTTTTACATTTAATTCTATGAAAATTATAAGTTTAAATCCAAAACAAGATACTAGTAACTAGATTTTGGAGTTAAAACTCATTTTCCTTTTAAAATAGATTTTGTGAAGCCAAAACCTTTGAAAAACATTTCAAAAGCATTTGTATATATTTTAAACTAGTTTTTCACAAGATTAGTAATAGAGTATACAAATTTTGAGTTTTGGCTAAATGGTTGATTTTGAAAATACATATATATGCACTTATATTAATATGGGCACAAGTAGGGATGTGATACACATGGATATGAATTAACACTCCCCCTTAATGTGCCACTTCTAAACTTGCTCAAGATTTGCAATAAGAGAATAGATAAGAGGCGAGAGCAAGTGTCCATACCAAGCAATCTAAATTGATTCTAGCATGAATATTACAATATAACCTACACAAGGCTATAAAACATAATAGTAATCAATTTAAATGCTTGTTACCGAGATGGCATTGGCTTATGATGGACATGATTGTCTTCATGCTTGACACCACTTGTAGACGAATGTAATCCTTCTCCTCTTGATGTGCAAGCGTCCAATCCATCTCTTTATTGCCTAAAATTCTTTTAGGCGATTTTTAGTACCCAATCCTTGTTGGGTCCGACAATGTTAGTCACAATTGTTTTAGGAACCCAAATGGTCCTAATTTTAGCATTTTTGAATTGACTAACATGACTAGAAATAGAATTGCAATAATTATTTCTCCTAGGCAAATAATTGGCATTTTTATGAAATGGCTTAGGAGGACAATGATATTTTGCAAAACTATTTCTAGTTTGATCTCTTCTAAGCATGTGATAATTAAAATTATGAAATGGCTTAGAGGATCTAGCAAATCTAGTAAATGTTTTGCTATTATTTTTCCTAAGCATATGATCATCATGATTTTTCTTATTCTTAGGAAACCTAGCATTTTGAGCAAATACATTTCTAGAATTACTCTTCCTATGCAAATGAATATCAATTTTAGTCGGCATAGGGGATTTGACAAGTTTGGCAAACACGTTGCCATTCTTATCCTTCCTAAGTAAATAATTATCATTTACACGAATAGGCTTAGGAGTAGTACCTTTGGGACAATCCTTACCGAAATGTCCCTTTTCCCGGCAATTGAAGCATGTCACGCTATTTGGTCCTCTCTTGACCGATTTGACTTGCTTTTTGCCGGTTTGCCTCATGGTTGGTGTTGTGGCCTTGTTATCCACTTGATTAGGGCACACGGAGGCGAGGTGGCCCTTCTTGTTGCAATTGAAGCACTTGATTGTCTTCGTGTGACGCGCGTTGTGCCTCGTCTTGCTATTCTCCCTCTTGGAGTTGTAGCCGAGTCCTCGCTTGTCTTGAGGCGCCCTTGGCTTGCTCAAGATTTCGTCTAGGAGGGCTTTTCCTTTAACGCACCTCTTCAAGTCATTTTCCAACTTAATGACTTGGGCCTTGAGCTCTTTGTTTTCCTCTACAAGATTAGTATCTAAAGACATAGAGGAACTAGAAGCAATTTTATTAGAGCAACAAGGTAAATCATCACTAGAAGTGGATATGCATTTAATTGATGAATTGTTTGTGATAGAAATTGAGTGAGGCAATTCATCTTCTAAATTGCATTGAATAGACATATCCATACTAGCTTTAGTGAATTCCTTGAGAAGGACTTTTCATGATTTTCTTTTAGAACATCATAATCATTTTGAAGTGACTCATGTTCTAACTTTAAAATCTTATATTTTGTTTTCTCCTTCCCAAGATAATTATTGAGCTCCTCTAACATATCCATTAAATCATCATATGAGGGCTCTTCGTCATCACATACCTCATTTTACCTTTTGCCATGAAGCAACGAATTTTTGATATAAGTGAAGATTCGCTGTATTAAGCTTGAGACGGAGGTTGAGGTTGAAGGAGATGTCGGTTCATCGCTTGATGTTGAAGTTGAATCGTCAACCGACACTTCTTCCTCATTGCAATCCTCAATTGATGTTGTGGATGATTCAAATAAATCTTGAAGCTTAATCCACATATCATGAGCGCTTTTGAGATTGCATATGAGATTAAACATTTCTCGCTCACAAAACTAAAAATGGCATTAGTTGCTTGAGCGTCGAGATGTAGACATTTCTCCTCTCCTTTAGTTGGAGCAATTTCATTTAGTGGAGAAGAAATGCCGACATCTCGATCCACCATATTTGTGGGCTCATGGATTTAAAATGATTAATCATAAATAATTTCCATGATGAATAATTAGATTCATTTAGCATGAGTGGATCGTGTGAGTGCACTAGTCCGCTAGCGCCATCCTTTTACTCTCTGAGCGGTTAAGCCTAAAATGAGAGTGACCGTGGCTCGATACCACTTGTAGGGTCGAGGATGCGCCTAGAGGGGGGGTGAATAGGCGTTTTACAAAATTCGATCGCTCACTAAACAATTCGCTCTAATCAACCCCTATGTCAAAACCTAATCAAATATATATGCGGAAGCGATAAATAGGTTTTGACAATTAAAGCCTAAATCAACTAGGTTCACTAGTGCACTAACTAAATTATGTCTCCACACAAGAATTGCTAAATTGATCAACTAAATAATACTAGCAATTCTAATTCAAGCAATTAATAAATACTCAATAATGTAAATGCTTGAAGGTAAAGAGACAAGGGACAACCGATGTTTTTCCGTGGTGTTCGGAGACTTGCCGGTCTCCCCTAGTCCACGTTGAGGCTAGCCCACACTTGGACCGGCTCCCGCTCGAGCACCGCCTCTTTCCACTAGTCGTGGTTTTCACGCTCGCGTAGGCTCAACCCGAACCTTCACAAGCGTCGCGGGGCTTCTCACACCTCGAGAGCTCCAGCGACGACGCCTCTTAGTCTAGGAGTCGGCAACCTCCAAGAGTAACAAGCCGCTCCTTCGCTTGAACCTCACCGGGCACAACAAATGCGCTCCTCGGTGATCATCAAGTGCAACACATGCACAAGGCCTCCCTCAAGTGCAACACATGCACAAGAGGCTCTCAAACCACTTCCTAATTGCAACACATGCAATTAGTCTCACTCTTAAGCTCAAGAATCAAATGGGAGTGTGCAACACATGCAACACCTCACCCAAAACCTCAAACACAGCAACAACAACCAGCCCCAACCACAAGAAAACTAGCCGTTTGGGGGCGAAACGGGCAAAAGACAGCAAAATCCGGTCCGGCCAAGACCTCGATCGATTCGACCGCCCTCACATGCGGTCGGGAAAGCAAGACCGTTACACGCGATCGCACCGCGACACTTAGTCGCGCTTGGCGGTCCGACCGCACAACCTCCGTCCGACCACCGCACAAAATCAGCACAACACCAAAATGCCACTTCTCTGGAAAATTCACACCGCTCGGCGGTCCGCCCGCCTTGATCGCCGCAGGCCCCGACCGGTCGCCTTGCACCGCGACCTCCGGCCGCAATGCACTGAACCTTTGGAAAAATCAGCCGCCCGGGCCGGTCCAACCCTTGGCCGGTCCGACGGACCAGGAACAGTCCGACCGCCCCCACGCCAGTCCAAGCCAGGGGGCGGTCACACCGCCTGGCAGGCGACTCGATTTCTTTCCGATCTTTTCTCGGAAGATCTAAATGCAATTCTTTGAGCCTCAAGGATGATCAACACATGATCATACACATGCAAAACACATTTGCACCAATTCAAACCATGCTCAAAGAATTCAACCCAAATTGCGAAAACACATTCCGCAACCAACTCAAGAACTATTTGCAAAACGTATTAAGCAAATCAAACTCGAGTTTATGAGATTAATCCCCCTAGCCATGTGAAGGTCAACACAAGACCCGGTCAACTTGCCAACACCCGTTGCAAGCCCCACTCACATGCTCTCGGAATTTCGGACTCATAAACCTCGGTTTATTCGCTGTGAACTTGCAAATAACGCAATAAACACATTTCATGCTTGAGCACTACTCTTTGCAACACATGCAAAAGTCTAGCTCCAAGCAACATTAAATCAAGGTGCATGAACTCTCTAATTGCAACACATGCAATTCTCTAGTTCAATGCAACCACAAATCAAACTTCGACTAAAACCAAAACCATACGTATGAGCTCTTTACTCGCAACACATGCAAGCCTCTAGCTCCATACAAACACACAACATAAAATCATGCTTGAGCTCTCTCCTTTTGCAACACATGCAAAACTTAGCTCCAAGCAACCACACGGTTTTATAAAGATTTGTTTTGCGAACAAAGCATGAAGCTTCAACTAATGCAACACATGCAAAAGTGAACTTCACGCAAAAGCCAACGCATTAGCTTATCCTATTTGCAACACATGCGAATCAAAGCATTATGCGAAAACCAAATGCAACCAAGCATAAGTTTAACACATTTGCAACACATGCCAAATGGTTAACCCATATGCAAAAACCAAATCAAATAAGATTTGAGCTTGAGTGAACGCGGAATGAGATCACCAACACATGATGAAGCTCAAGCAAAGGGAACGACCCCTCTTAATAGCACGGCGATAAAAACCTTAGACTCAAAGACTACAAAAGTCCTTAGCCTATCTAATTATACCTTGCATGCCACAAGCAATCCCTTTGGGGTCTTTATGATCATTGCTTTGATACTCCCGGGATCATTACTCGACTCCTCTTTATCTTGGGATCCTCTCTTGACGCCCATCAACTCATGATGCCGTCCTTGTCCCGTTCTCATCATCTCATCCATCTTTGGACCTAACTCAATCACAACTCATACAAATAGTTAGTTCAAGATGCATGGTTGTCTCAATTATCTCTTGCACTCCATTAACACATAATGGATGCCTTTAGATCAATTGAGCACAACCTAAAACAATTGAAATGATTGTAAATGTGTCTTAAGTATAATAATGCAACACATGCTTAATTATACTTAAGAACTATCCATTTGTCCTTAATTAATCACAAAACACCATCAACACATGATGAAGTGTTCTTTAACGATTAACAAGACAAATGAACTCAATTTAAATTATCATTTAAATTGATATGAGTATATATGTTAACTACACAAGTTTTCATATACTCATGTTGATGAAAAATAATGATCCATTATGTGTAAACTATATGGAAATGATCATTACTCTAAGTCATCAACTATAGAATAGACCCACATGTATATGTGCATAAATATAATTGACTTGGATATAATATGCACATATTTTCTTTGATTATATTGGAGTATATCCTATATTACCATGAGTATACTTATAACTAGGCAATTCAAATATATACTCAAGGATTTAGTTTCTTTGTCTTGATCCTTATGTGTGTCAATAAAGAATAGATCAATACAATGAAACTATCAAGTTAAACTACAAACTCCCCCTAAATATGTGCATCCATGTAATATATGGATTGAGAAACATAATGCACATTTTGTGGTTAATATAACGGGGACATTCATATTTTAACTTGACTCCAAAGTATGCAACTAATATTAGAATGAATACACATACATACCTCGGGTTTTCCATTTTTCAATGCGATGGGACTAATCAAAGATATTCTAAATAAACAAGTTAGTCTCGATATAAGATTTGTCATTAATAACAATATCGCATTAGGGGATAAACTTAATATTAGATTTGTCATTAACACCAAAACCATAACTAATGAAGGTTGAACTTACAGCATGTGCTTCCCATGATCTTGATCTGGTACTGGTAGTGTCCTCATCTTAGAAGATTGACCTCTTTGTATGCCCTGCACCTGCGGCAAGCACCCGCCCCTTATAGTCGGGCTTCCTGATCGACGAAGATAGGATGTCCATCAACCCTTGGCTCTAAAAGGTCCCCTGCACTTTCTGTTGACTTATCTCCTTCTGCAAGAAGTGAATATAAATTAGTGCTAAATTACAACGGGAATGATCAACTGCAATATGCTAAGTTACATGTCTTACGATGGTGGAGACGATCTGCGCAGTCATGGGGTTTAGAACTACAAGTCGATCGTCAGAGGTTTTCTTTGTTCTCACTAATACCCAGTCGCATGCCTGCTCCTCACACATGTGGGAATATGGCATTGCTGTCCTGGAGTGGACACACTCTTTGGCTAGTCACGCCTACTCTGCCTTCTTCCCTTTATAGCTGGCGAAACCGAGGTAGTGCACATGTGTTCTATATCTGGATAGCGATGTTCTTCTCTCTCAGCTCCTCTGCCCTAGGCATATTCTTCATCCTTGTGAACTCCTCCCAAACATCAGGAGTCACAAATGGATACCTTTTGAAGGGAGTTTAGCCTTTCAGCACGTACTCACCATGCATGATAACCCTGAAGTGTCTCAAAGATACACTCATTCTCTTCAAGGCGTACCATCCCGTATTGTTTTTATCTTTCTCCAGTGTAATCCATTTCTCCTTAACTTCGTCCCACGGTCGATTCTTCTGCTCGACGCTGACTTCCTTTCTCTAGTCCTTAACTGTGATCGGCACTCACTCCCTCACCAATTAGCCGAGAAAAGAATGGTAGCGCCCCTTATACTTGGGAGGACCCGTGCAAACCCTTGTGGCATCAAAGTGGAGAACCTGCGGCATTCTCTCTGTGGCCCCTTTATTCGGTTCTCGGGTCTTTCTCACCTTTCTCAATCCCTCAACATTTGTCACCTTCCTTGACCAGTCAGCGTCACCTTCTATTCTATCTGACGATGAGCCGGTGCTCTCTCTCTTTGTGACATTTTGAATATATATATACATATATATACACACATATATATACATATATATATATACACATATACATATATATATATATCAAACCTAAACTTAATGAGAGAAAGTAATTCATATATTTGACATGGTCATATATTTCACATGAGAGAAAGCGATTCATAGCTATTATGTCGACTTGACAATGAATCATGTAAATTAACAGATTAATAGGTAATTCATAGCATATTATTGTACCAGTATACTATTATAAATTAACAAATTAACAGATTAATTGATGATTTTAAAGAAACATTTATCTGTTAACCAACTAAGTATGTACCATTGATGACTCCTGATCTCTAATTAGGTTAGGTCCTAATCCCATTCGAGAATATGTGGTTCGGGTAAGTTCCAAAGCTGTTATATAACTCCAAAGAAAATTTTGGCAGCATTTCTCCATTGTTATCTAAATACACGCCTTTACAATGCATCCTCTTAACCCAGTACTACCCGCTAAGGTTTCAACACTGAAGGGTCTGAAAACCACAACAGGGCCCCCCTCTTGCACCATCTGGGTTCATTTAATAGGATGAACCACTCCACCACGATAGTACTTAAGCTAAGCATTTGCAAATTAGTCACTAGGGTTTGTCCCATTCGGACATGTGGTTGCAAGTTAGACTCGGTCAAAGGCTCATAAGGTGTCCTTATGGTTTGATCAAAGCAAGACATACACATACCCTTTGCCTATCGGGCCCACCAGCATCTGCCCTTGCCACTTGCTCCGACCCAAAATCATAACCACCCCGGTTGATTACCAAGCACCACGTGCCATCAACAATTCAATATCGTTGCGTGACATCCATTGCCAACACAACTCAATCTCATCGTGTGACCACACATGACACACAAATTCAAAACATTGTTCCATATTCCATTAGTCAAGATTATTTATCGAAGATTCAAGTACATGTGATGACGTGGCATAGCTAAGTAATTCTATACCGTTCTAACCTTTCATGTTGATTTCAGTATTAACCAACTATAGTAACCAACCTATGGTGACAATGAAGCATGGCATACAATTATCAAGGTAGGGTGTAACTCAAAAGGGTACATTATCTAATCCCAAATTTAAGTTGAAAACATTTATACTCATGAAATAACAAGTGATAAGGTAAATCAAAATAGCATGCAATCTAGTTTATGGGTGCAACATGATCAAAGCACAACTTGCCTTCGTTAAGCTCCTGCTCCTGATGCAGTAATAATTCTTGAGTGTGAAATACCCTTCCAAGCCTCGCACAATTCAACGTCTCTGCGAATCGAGAGAGAAAAGCAAATAAAACCAAAACCAAAGAGCAAACAAATTCAAAAATTCAAATAAAAGCCATCATTAGAAAGATCTCAATTTTACAAATTTTAGGAATTTGAATCACCTCGTCGGAGTTCGTATGAGGAGAACGAGCTCTCGGAATATTTAAAACCGAAATTCCTGAAAATTGGGAAATCAATATTAACCGAATTATTTTTATAAAGAAAATCGGTTTTATTGCGTAGGCGTGGCGTCATCCGTCGGATCCGATCTGGCGCCGACAGACGGGTCCCTGCTGACTCGGCAGATGGCGCATCCGGTGTATAACGCCACACCTGCCACGCCCGCGCACGCATAGCGGATTCGACCCACGTGGCACCGTGTCGGCATTCATCACGCCACCTCGGCCGTGGCGCGCGCACGGCCCTACGGTCACCGGCGGCGAGCTAGCGGCACCTCCCTAAATCACCTTGATGTCGCCAATACGATGGCGCGCCGGTTTGCGCCCGCACCGGTTCGTCGGTGGCGAGACTTCTTCTCCGTGGCGAGGGCCTTCCGCGGTGATGCGACTCTCCGTGATGCTCTAGCGGAATCGGCGCGCACAAGGTGCTCCGATCAAGGGCGAAATGCGATAGTCCCAAGCTTTGCGGTTGCTCAGCGGCGACGAATCGGCGACTTCTTCCTCGTGGGCACGCCGGCGAAACTTCCGATTGCGGTGCGGCTGCGGCGATTCGGGCTAAGGGCTTAGGACCTTGGTTGCGTGGAAAAGTCGCGCCGGTGCTCCCTTAAATAGTACCGCGATGGCGGATATGGTAGGTTTTGGCGCGGTGTCCATGGCGACTCTGGCGAAGGTCGTGATCCTACTCGAACACGGCCGAGAACGATGACCGGATGAGCGACACGTGGCGAATCGGGTGGCTAGGCTTTGCGCACGCGCTAGGGTTTCCTATTTGGTTTTGGCGTGATGAAGGCCGTTGGATGTTGATCCAACGGTTGATATTACCTCCCGATTGAGCCGTTCGGCCTGCAAAGAATGTAGGCCCAATCTGTTCACGAGATATTTCCGGGTTTTCCAATAAAAACAATTCGAGAAATTAAACTAATCCTTTTAGGGTAGTAAAATACTCTAAAAATTCGGAAAATTCTCAAAAATACTTTGAGTTATTCTGGACTTAATAAAAATATTTTCACAAAACTTTATTTTGCAATTGTCTTTTTATAATTATTTCTTGACAAAAGACAATATATTTTAATTCAAAAGAATTCAAATAATTCTCGGAAAATCAATAAAAATCCGAAAAATCACAAAATTCATAGTTAGCAATAAAATAATATTAATTAATTAAAAGCTGAAATTTTGGGATGTTACAATATACCATTTAAGCATATTTATAAACAAACAGCCTCGAACGAGAGACATAGGTTATGCAATCTAACCTCTAACATTCATCATATTACAGCAACAATAAAGCATATGCTAATATTCTGAAACATAATAATAGACAATGCCATAGCAATTAGCAAATGTACTCATAATCAACATATAAGCATAAGTATGTTTAATGAACAGTAATAGAAGCTAACAACTAGCAAGATGCTCAAGTTGATTTTTAGTGTTCTGAGATGTCCGATTGCCTTAAAAGGCCCTTGCCACTAGGGACAAGACACAAATTGATTTGTGACAACCTTACCTTTAAATGACAATCTCAATACTTGATAGATTAAGAATTCTAATCGATTGGTCGGTGGGGTCATTGGGAACTTGCTTAATATGCTCATTTGATCGATGAGTTGTCTTCAGTTTATCCAACTTGCTAGGCTTTTCAGCTTTACAGGGTTTATCTGCATCATTAGCATCCCTTAATGGTAACTGATCGACAATTTCTAATAATTTTTTATCGCAACTTAGTGCAATAGCTTGATTACCTTGCACGTTAATCACGCCTTGTGGACTAGGTATTTTAATGCTCTAGTAGTGTAAGATCGAGGAGGCTGACTAGAGGGGGTGAGTAAGCGGTTTTTAAAATTCTCTTTGGCTAAAACCGAGTTTATATGTGTAAGCATAATTCAAAATGGTTTTGTACAATTAAGACCTCAATTAACTAGTCACAACTATGTGCATCAACAACCTAAGTCTAGATCAAGCTTTGCAATCTTAGGTTGACAACCAAGCAATTCAATTCTATGAATGTAAATTGCAATAAAGTAAATGAGCAATAGAAAGCAAACCAAAGAATAACATACGATATTTTTACCATGGTGTTTGGAGATTTACCAATTTCCCCTAATCCACATTGAGGTAAGACTAAACGAATTGGATCAGCTCCACGAATTAAGCTAAATAACTCAATTCCACTAGTGGTAGCTCTTGCCCCCTCCAGGTAGGTGAGATCTAATCTTCACAACTCGTCAGGCCTTCTCACACCTTCTTAAGATCACCAGTCCACAATGCCTCCACGACGTCTAGATGTTGGCAAACACCAAGAGTAATAGGTCATGCCTCTTTCTTGATCCTCACCAAGTGCAACACATGCACAAAAATACTCAATCCACCTCTAGGTGCAACACATGCACCTAAAGCTCTTCTTTCCCTGTTCACAAGGTGCAACATATGTACAATTGATAGGAGAGGCTTGCTCTAGCTTAAGAGAAAGCAAATGCAAACCAAGAGTTATCAAATAAGAAACTCTAGCTCAAAAGCTTCTCAAATCACTCAAACATGGCTTTAGGAGCTCTTGAGGTTTTGCTCTCAAGTGTATACCTCAAATGGATGCAAGAGTAGCAGCAAAAACCTCTAGAGTAGGCAGAAACTAGCTGTTTGGGGGCAAAATTAGAAAATCACGTAATTTTTGGAACTACTACCATGTAAATCCCGATAGTACTGACCTCAATGGTAACAGATAGTTCTATGCATTAAATGCACTAAAACTAGACGTTGCTACAGTACCCCAATACTACCAACATGTAAACGCTAGTAGTGTCGACATTTTCAACCTCAAAACAACTCCAAAACACCTCTCTGGAAAATAAGTATCGGTATGTATTCAATGGTAGTGCGACAGGGCGGCACTATCGGCATGTATTCAATGGTAGTGCCGACTTGCGGTAGTACTATTACCCAAGGGGTGGTAGTGCCGACTTGTGACACTATCGCTATTTGCATGGTGGTAGTGCCAACAATTTTAGCAATAAAAAGATCATAACTTTTTACTTCCAAGTCCGATTTAACAGATCATGGACTCTATGAATAACTTATATAGAGGGTTACAACTTGCCATATATATTTCTATAGAACACTAAAACTCCAATGTAGCCACATAAATCTAAAATATGGTTTCTCAAAATCTTTAGCATAGACTTAATCAAGAGAGTGACTACAAGCTAACAAGAGTCTAGAAATAATCAATGCATGAACTTCATCAGTTTGCAAAACATATTTGCAAATTTTAGTCACATGCTCACAAAAGCAAATGCACAAGCTTCAACTATTTGTAAAACAAATTCGTAAATATTAGCATCATGCAACAAAGAGCAATCAAGAACCGGCATAAACGTAAACACTTTGCAAAACAAATTTGCAAACTTTAATCACAAGCTAAGAGAGCAAATGCATGAGCTTCAATTATTTGTAAGACACATTTGCAAATAATAGCACCATGCAAAGAATAGCAACCAAGAATAGGGATGAACTTAAATGCTTTGCAAACATAAGCCTCATGCTAACAAAAGCAAGTGCAAGACCCTTGACTATTTGCAAAATACATTTGCAAATATCGATACCATGTACAAGAAAAGCAACCAAGCAAAGATGATCTAGGGCAAGCGAGATTGAGACATCAACATATGATGAGACTCAAGCTATAAGACAAAACCCTCTTAACAATACGGCAAACTAAACTAGCAATCTGGTCTTCCATCCAAACACCGAGACTAGTAAAAGGCTAGGAACACATCCTTAGCTTATACTAGTTATACCTTTGCCTTACACATCCACTTGGAGCTTTCACTTGATGACGACCATCTTCTCTCGAACTTATTTGAATTTAAATTTGTTTTGAGTATATTTCAATTACTAAAGCTTCATATAATTAATGAATGTATTTTAGGATGAAGATCATTGATATAACACACCCGATTGTTACCAATAACAAGGCACACCATTGACACATAATGGAGGACCTAGATCTTTAATCTATTTCTTTGGTTATTGAAGACAACTCAAATTCAAACAAATTAAATTTAAATCAATATGAGTATATGACAGCTACACAAGCTTTATATAATCAAGAGATGTGTTTCAAAGTAATGATCCTCGATGTATATAGAAAGAGAATCATGTCAATACTCATGAAATCATCAAGATATAGAATGAACTTCCCCTAAATATGTGCATATTCATATTCTTAAATTTGACACAATTTGCACATATTCAAGTTGAAACAATGTTGGAGTTCACTCTATATTTAAATCATCATAAGTATACAACAACTACACAAGTTTCATATACTCAAAAATGTCTTTCATGGTATGGATCCTCAAAATGTGTGTGGAAAAGGAAAGGGATCAATACTAGTGAAACATCATGATATAGTGTGAACTTTCCTTAAATATGTTCATACACACACACACACGCATACACACACATATACACACACACATATATACACATATACATATGTACATACATATACATATATAAATGCATATACATATATATATACATTTACATACATATACATATATATATAACATACATATATATACATATACATATACATAGATACATATATGTATATATACATATATATACACATATTCATATTTACATACATATATATATTGAAAACACTATACACATATTCAAATTGAAACTTTTATGGAGTTTATCCTATATTTTGAATTTAATGAATGCAACATGATATAATAATATTAGATTGGATGCATACCTTTGATGTTTCCATCCTTTCATCCAATTGAGACCACTAAAGATTTGACTTAACAAGAGTGTTAGTCTTACAATTAAAATTGCCATTAATTACAATAAATTTTGTATCTAAGTAATGCAACAAGATATAATATTGTGATATTGGGGCCACTACACTCGAAGCAGGTGATCGATCCACCTCTCCTCCTCTCTCTCTCTTTCTTACCCTCTTGTATGAGTGGGAGAACTTTCTGGCTAAGAGGGTGAGCTCATTTTCTGAAAATCTCTCCAGATGGTCATCGCTCATCTCATAAAGAGCGAAGAAGGAAAAACTAGAAGAACTCTCAAAAGCGAGATCTATGACTAAGGCCATCGACTATGACTTCGTCTTGTGAGAGACAACGTCAATCTCATGAGTCTTGAGTTGGGAATAAATCCCATCAAGAGTTAAGGTCGACAAGTTCATGGTGTCCTTGATGGAGGTCACCTACATCTTCCAAACTCGAAGATTGAATGTCGTCAGAAAATACCGAGCATTGTTCGAGTCAGGGTATGTGGTACTAACTGCTTGGAGATCACTCAAGATCTTTGTGAAATGACCAAAGCACACATCCAAAGACCCCAACGTGCTGCTCAAACTTGTTATAGTCACGCTTATACTGATCTTGCCTTACCATTAAGCTCAAGTCGCTAGAAAGTTGGCACTACCACTTATTGTGGCCGGTAGTACCATACCCCTGGTTTTACTGCTCTTAGGTAGACGGTAGTGTCGTTGCCTCTAAAATTTCCCAAGAGACCCTCTCTGCAAAATAACTATTGTGCCTTTGGGCTGGTAGGGCCACTCCCCAAGCACTACTGCTCCTAGATGCTAGTAGAATCGCTTGCTTGGACACACCCAAGAGACCTCTCACTGGAAAAAGACTATAGCTCATAAGGTCGATAGCTCCAACAGGCTAGCACTACCACCCATCCAAGGCAGTAGTGCCGCCCTAACATAACAGCACATCAGTTGATTCAAATTCAAAATGGAATTCAAAACAAACTCAAACTTGAGCACCACATGCTCAAACACTATCAATAACTCATCACAAACCTGGATAGACCTCCACATGGTCTTTCAGAGACCTTGTGGACAAGGACATGATATGTACTTCATCAGCAACCTCTTATAAATTAGCAGCTATGATTGTGGCATCAATCTTATTATTCCCTTTGTTGGTTGGTTAAGAATCACACCGGTTAAAATGAGAATTCTTTATACAAGGGTGGTCTCCTGTGAATTGCTTAGAACCAAGTTTAGGTCCCTTACTTCGCCCTCTAGGCTTACAGTGTGATCAAAAGCATGTGTTGGGAACGACTTTCCTAAGGATCTAGTCTTCGCGACGATCCTAGTTAGCTGCTGTAATATAGACATCTTACCTTATCCATAGCTTTTTGTTTTGCTTCCATGAGTTGTTTATGTTGCTCTTGAGCAGCTTTTTTTACTAATTCATGGGCTTCACATTCTTTGCGTTCTGCTCATTGTTCATCCGTCTCACTTGTGACCGCACAAGTGTGGAACCCATAGTAGATAGAGGGTGTGAGTACTCCATCTTCGTCCAAAGATGGGGTGTAGTCGAGACCTCAGAGATAATCTTCTGAGATTGGGCTCCCTAGAATGTTGTCATTATCTTGATGAACATGATCATTATCAACTTCCATGGGGTATGCTCATGGACCTCTACTTCCAAAATTAGAGCAAGAATGGGATTGTGCTCACATTTTGATTTCTTAAATTGTGGTACTTCATCCATGCAAGCCTAAATTTCTGCTAATTCTGCTTCCATAACATATTCGGAAAAGAAGTCACACTTACATCCCTCTTCCGAGAGATACTCGTTGATGTCGAGATTAGTGTAGTAGATGAGGTTGAATGAAGTTTCTTCATCCATTACTGAGAATTTTTTTTCTTCACCTTGATCACTAGGTTCTAACACCATTGCTAGGCCCTCGTTCTAGCACCAACTATCAATGTTCAAGACCTAGGGTCTCTAGATCGAGCTTATGAAAAGATGATTGCAGGTTTCCAGTGGAACAAGGTTATTGTCGGTGTTTCGTACAACCGGCAAGTGTATTTGTAAGTCAAGGGGCAGTGCGCTCCCACTCCTTGATGGTTGACTCAGGGAGCCCGAGATTTATACTGGTTCGGGCGGAACGTCCCTACTTCCAGTTCATGGTGGTGGCTGTATATTGCTCTGGGCGTGGCGGACCGCGCCTGGCCAAGCGAGGCAGGGGACAGGCCCGAACGCAGCTCGAGTGGAAACGGCTTGGGAGCTTCGGAGCTTTCAAGCACCGATCGAGTTGGGAGAAAAGGAAAAGAAAAGAAAGGGTGCCCCTTTCCCTGAAAACCCTGCCCCTCCTTATATAGGCGGAGGGGGCAGGTTACACGGGACTCAGGAGAAAAGAGCGGTTGGGGTATAGCATGCCCTAGAGATCCGGTCTTCGGTCTTTGGGGACTGACAGGTTCTCGTTTATCTCTTGATAGGTTGGCAGGCTTAGCCAGCGGCGCCCTGTCGATAGCCTTAGCTAGCGGCGCTCCATTGGGAAAGCGCGACCGCCCTCGGTCGCTGTCGAGTAGACGTTGTGTGGTAGCGCCTCTGGTGTTGCCTCGGGAAGGATTGCCTATCCTGCACGGCCGTCTTATTGACGGCAGTGTCAACCGAGGTTGATCGACGACGTGGCGAGTCGCCGAGATGGAGCTTGCGGGACCCGACTAGCGGTGGGTCGGTGTGTGCATCTCGACCTGCGGCGATCGGTGCTTGAGAATCCCGACACGAGGCGGTCGGAGGTCATGAGGCGTCCACCCAAGGCCAGTCGGCGCTCTCGGAGGTCGCGGTGGGGGTGAGGTCGCCGTGACCCGACCGAGGCCTTCGATCGGGCGGGCACGAGAAGTTCCATTTAGCGCTCTGTCGATATTTAGGGATAACCCCATCCGTGAGAGCACGGGCTTTGGTAATATCCTCTCCGGCGTGCATGCTTGCATGCGATCTTTGTCGGGATGTCCATATGGCTGAGAGGAATACGATCTTGAGATGGATGTATACTTTGCTGTGGGGTACCCCTGTTATGAGTATTCGTCAGTAGCCCCCGGGGCCATCCTGAAACGTAGGCGTTCCTGGATGGACCCTTCTTTTTCGTCTGGCATGGTCTTCTCAAGACCTGGTACGCTTAGCAAGCAGCGGGTCTCCTCGCGGATGGCCGTTTTGCTCGGTCGAGTCTGACCAACAGTGGTCGGTCCCGGTGAGTCTTGTGGCCTGAAGCCCGTGGAGTGTAACCCGGCGGTCGGAGAGCTGGTCGGGGTTATCAACAAAACAAGCTGACCGACTTGGTCGGCGGTCGAATGCCTTTGAGAGGTTACGGTTCCGAGTACTACTCGTTTTACGTCGTAGCTAAACCTTGTTGTGGTCGGCGAGGAGGTCGAGATGCCTTCGCGAGAGGTTCGGTTCCCGAGTGCTCGTTTTACGTCGTAGCTAAACCGCCGTGGTCGGTAGGGAGGTCGAATGCCTTCGCATGAGGTTACGGTTCCGAGTGCTCGCTTTTTCGTCGCTGACTAAACGCGTTAGTCGTCTTTGGTTTAACGCCCTTGACTAAGCGAGTTAGTCGTCTTTGGTTTAACGCCGCAGACTAAACGAGTTAGTCGTCTGGTTTAACACCGCGACTAAGCGAGGGCATCCATCCGGGTCCTCGTCGGCGAGGCTATCTCGGGAGGAGAGGCATTGTCGGTCCCCGTGTCGCCCATCCGCAGTGTGGGACACGGAGGGGTGAGCAAGCGCGTGTTTGCCATAAGTCGGCCGAACACCGTGCTCGTGGAGCTACAAATGGGTTGTCCGAGTGAGCCCTGGAGATCAGGCGATCTCCGAGTGGACGATCCCTGCGTCGGGTGTCCGACCCGCTGGGGGCGACCCATAAAAAACCTTTCTTTACTCAATCCCGTATCGGACCCCGAGCCGTTCGTAACCCGGGGCGCAGCTGGCTGCTGCCCTTTCAGGGGGCTCCGCGGGAGAGTTTGAAGTATGGTCTCGGACACGAGTTAAGGCGATTGGGTCGTCCACCAACCCAACTAAAGACCCACCGAGGGTTCACCTTGAACTCGCCCCTTGCTCGATTCGCCTGCTGGGGCGATTAGGGATCCACTTGGTGGATTTTACCTTAGGCGCCCGCAGCCAGGTCTTAATCGTGGGGCATTCGAGCCCTCTCGCCACCTCGAGGCCGCTATGGCCCGGTGGGCTTTTCATACCTGCTTCGGCTTAGTTTGAGCCGGCCCAGAGGCGGAGGTCGAGAAGTCGCAGGGCGTTTCGCCCGGAGCGACGTCCTGGCGTCTCTTGCTAGTACTTAATGCGCGTGCGGAAATTAAATGTGAAAGGAAAAGATCGGGAATCGGTATATCTTACCGGCGGTGCGGCACGACGCTCCGGTAGGACCTTCGGCACTCCGATCGAGGTGATGCTCGCTCGGCTGGCGTCCGTCTGGTCGATGCTATCTTGGATGGCTGTTGGCGTTTGCCTGGCATGCTTTTTGCCGGCGACTCGGCCTACGGGGCTGCGGAAGAGCTCTTGTGACGTCGTAGAGGTGCGAAGGTTGGCGGTGAAGGAGCGCGACGCGGCGGCCACGTTGCTGGAAATGGCCATGTCGCCGGAGGATCTGGCAGAGTGGGGGGCTGCCCAGGCGCTCGGTGGGCAAGAGGATCGGTCTCGAAGTTTCTTCGGTGCTTCTCTTCGCCCTCTCCTGCCCGATCAGCCCTTGCGCCGCGACGAGCGTTTTTTCGCCGGCAGCGGAAAAAGACAAATGTTTTGCTTTTAGTCATGTGAAAAACTTCACCGCGTAATAAATCGAAGTTCATTTTATGTTTTGGCCAGTCGGGCCATCCTATAGGTCCGGCTTTATTTTTCACACTTCCCAGAGGTGATGAACAATCGATGACCATAGCTTTAAAAACCGCAGGGGTTGTACAAGCGTAGGTCAGCACGTCAACCTCTTCGGGGAAGACATGAAAAGGATAGGGACCTAAGGGCCGAGAAATTTGCGTGCACTCAGCACGGAGGAGTGTTCCCGACCGACTATTGATCGTACCGTGGGCATTCCCTTCTGCGGCAAGACACTACTGCAAACCGTAACATTGGGCGAGGCCGTAGTACTTGGGTCGAGAAGGTTGCCGCTAGGGAGACCGTATAGATAGCAAGGTCACCGACCGTGTGAGTGTAGGAACTTGCAATCCCGGCGGTGCGTGAGGGCCAGCTATGGTAATCGCCACTTGGCCGAACTCTGAGGAACGAAGGGCTTAGCGGGAATGAACAAGTTGGAAGTGTAAAGTTTTGCCTTAACCTTATTGTTCTGCGCGCTGGAGACGTCATGGTGGTTAGGCCCGTCGCTTGGCCATGGCGAGCAGGTTGGCCTCTCGTCACCTCGAGGCCGCAACGGCCCACACAACTCGCCTTTATTCTGTTGGTCTGGTGGTCCAGAGTTGAAACCGAGGGTCGTGCTGGTGGTTGGCAAAGACTCGCCGCCCCATCGCATTTCGACGCGCGGTAGGAGGGATGGAAAGGGGCGCGTAGCATCGCGCTGGGCACGGAGTTAATGTGCTCGTGGCTCTCGCCTAGCGTGGCGCAGCCGCCCGCCGCCTCTATAAAGGCTGCACGAGGCGCCGAGGCGGTCACTCCTTGTCGTTTTTACTACTTCTTCGTCCCCCTGCGCCTTGTATCAACGCGAGAAGGAAAGTTTGTCGCATCTCGGACGGTAGATGGCGGACAGCGGCGACGTCCGGAGGGCTGGGAAGCGGGAGGCGACCACGGGCCCGTGGGCCTCCGACGCCAAGAGGGCTTGCACCGACGCCGCCTTCCTCATTGTCGCGACGAGGGACGGTCGTCTTTGCCCGTCGGCCTTCGCGTGAGGATCCCCTCAGGGTAAGTCTTCTTTACCGAGCCTCGGGATGGCCGATTTTGCTTTCTTGGCGACGGGTCGCTTCCTCTTTTTCTTAGCGCTTCGCCGCGCTTTCAAGAAGACCATCCATCCGCCGCCGCGACGAGGCGGAGTGCGGCGGCGCGATTTGATGCTCCTCCGACCGCTCGGGTCACCCCCATTGACGGCGCCGGCGGACGATGGATCTGTCAGCCGCATTGGCGCGGCTGGAGGCCTCCCTTGACACCCACGTTGCGAGGGCCGCTTCCCACGTGGCGGAGGCGGCGCAGCAGCGGGCCTTTGCCCAGGCCGCCCGGGAGGAGCTCGCTAAGACGCGCGAGGAAGCGCAGTCGCTGTGGGCTCGGGCCGAGGTCGCCGAGGCGGAGCTGGCCAGACTACGCGAAGAGCGCTGGACCTCGCGCGAGGCCCTTCTGTACATGCTTCGCCCGGTCTTCGGGAGCATGGGGAGGAGCCTGGAGCCGCTCGGGGTGAGGCTGAACGAACCGCTGGACCGCACCCCATCGGGGTATGCCTTCGGCCTCACCCAGGCGGCCGATGCCTTGGCCGACCTGCCCCGCGCCTTGCGCGAGCGCTCCGTTCGCGAGGGGCGGGAAGTCGCTGTTGTCGTGGCGAGCATGTCTTGGCTCGCCGCGCTAACCGCGACGCTTCGCCGACCCGATGGCGGTGCCGCCGGGATCGAGGAGACGCGAGCCCAGATTCGGGCGAGTGCGGCGGCAGAGAAGGTGGTGGCGCTAAGCGGCGTCGTCGTGGCGGCGGCAGCTCGGATAAGCGATAGCGCCTCGCTAAGAACCTCCGGCGCCTCCGCTTTTCTTTTGTTTTCATATGGTGTGATGTATTTTGTACATTTTACTTGGCATCTTGCATCTTTCCTTCACGATTAGCGCCCGTTGGATGACCGTAGCCCTTAGGAACCGCAGGGGTGGCTCGAGCGTAGGCCCCAGCGCTAATCCTTTGAGGGAAAAACGCAAAGACAACAACGGACATCGCGGTCTGCGAGCGCGTTCCCTGAACGACCAAGGGCCATCCCACAGGGGTACCCCCTTCTCCCACAAAGCACTACTTCGCAACCGTAGCCGCTTGGGCGTAGGCCGTAGTACTCTGGGTCGACGGGGATTCCACTTGAGAGGTCCTAATGGTCGGTCGGGGCACAGGCTCAGGTGGGCATACGTGCGTGCCGCCCCCGAGCGGCGCATAGCGACCGTAGGGCGGGTCGTCATGCGGCGCTTTGGACTCGGAGGGTTTCAGAAAGATGCGGGAACAATGGAAAAGCTCTTAGGGATAGAGCTGCCTTAACTTTTCCATATTCTACGCGCCGGATATGGTGTCACCATCGGGATCTTCGAGTCTGACGGTGCGGGCGGGACCTCGAGCGGTGAAGGGCTCTCCCACGGGATCCTTGGCGGCATGGTGGCCGCGGACACCCATGGACGGCGGCGAGGGCCGCCTTCTTTGGTCGCTTGAATGCACTCCGGAAGATCCGGTCGACTCTGCGTCAAAATGCGCCGTCGAAGCGAAGAGGCCATCAAGGAGATGGTCGAGTCTGGAGACGAAGACAATGACGCGACCTCTACCGCGGCCAAGCTAACCGCTTGTTTCGTATAACCGCAAGTGTATTTGTAAGTCAAGGCGGCGCTCCACTCCTTGATGGTTGACTCAGGGAGCTCGAGATTTATACTGGTTCGGGCGGAACGTCCCTACTTCCAGTTCATGGTGGTGGCTGTATATTGCTCTGGGCGCGGTGGATCGTGCCCTGTTACAAGCGAGGGCCCGGGACAGGCCCTGAACGCTCGTCCGAGTGGAAACGGGCTTGGGAGCTTTGGAGCTTTCAAGCACCGATCGAGTTGGGAGAAAAGGAAAAGAAAAGAAGGGGCGCCCCTTTCCCCGAAAACCCTGCCCCTCCTTATATAGGCGGAGGGGGCAGGTTACACGGGACTCAGGAGAAAAGAGCGGTTGGGGTATGGCATGCCCTAGAGATCCGATCTTCGGTCTTTGGGGACTGACAGGTTCCCGTTTATCTCTTGATAGGTTGGCAGGCTTAGCCAGCGGCGCCCTGTCGATAGCCTTAGCTAGTGACGCTCCATTGGGAAGGCGTGCACCTGCCCTCAGTCTTTGTCGAAGTAGACGTTGTGTTGGCGCCTCTGGTGTTGCCTCGGGAAGGATTGCCTATCCGCACTGGTAGTCTTATTGAGACGGCAGTGTCAACCGAGGTTGATCGGCGGCGTGGCGAGTCGCTGAGATGGAGTTCTTGGGACCCGACTAAGCGGGTGGGTCGGTGTGTGCATATCCCACTGTGGCCGGATCGGTGCTGCGGAATCCCAGACACGAGGGCCGGTCGGGGCATGAGCGTCGACCCGAGGCCGGTCGAGCGCTCTCGGAGGTCGTGGTGGGGGTGAGGTCGCCGTGACCCGATCGAGGCCTTCGATCGGAGTGGGCCGAGAAGTTCCATTTAAGCGCTCTCGCCGATATTTAGGATAACCCCATCCGTGAGGAACGGGCTTTGGTAATATCCTCTCCAGCATTCTGTGCCGCTGCCGATCTTTGTCAGGATGTCCATATGGCTGAGAGGAATACTATCTTGAGATGGATGTATACTTTGCTGTGGGGTACCCCTGTTATGAGTATTCGTCAGTTATCAAGGAGAAATGGGGGATTGCTACTTTATTAGCCAAGTGGCTTAACAGAATACAACGACTGATCACAGATGCCTTGACAATACAAATGGGTACCCTATTTATACAAAGTGAAGAGGTGGTAGTTGAGCTTCAAAAATGTGTCATATGCCCGAAAGGTGTCTTCCCACCAAAAGGCATATTATCGCCAAAGGGTGCCTTTTAGGAATAACTTCCAAGTAGTTATGCTACCTATTAGATAACTGTCGGTGCAAATGCATGTACAAGGATAACCAATTACTCGACTAGTATCATTGGTCGGGGATGACCAGTATGAAGCAATGTATAGGCTATATCAGCAAATTGGTCGGAGGCATAACCGATTAGCAGAATATGGTCCTCGTTCTATATTATGGGCTTTTTATGAGTTGATGGCCCAAAAATAGAGTATGGTTTCTAATTGTTATTAGCCCAGATTAAAAAATTAGGCTTTTAATCATCATCACTTCCCTTATTTCTCCTTCTCACCCATTTATCTCTCTCTGTAGCCTCATCTCTTTCCTCTCTCTCCCATTATCCCACCATCTCCATTGCCGATGAGAAGGAGATCATGCCACTAGTAGCTCCATCCCACCATAGCAACACAAACCCCTAGCCTCAATGGCCTCTATCACATCATCTGACCCCCAGGGGTGGTTCTATAGTGTCCGGGTCGAGTCAAGTGACGCTGACGTCTTTTAGTCTAGCACGCATGGTTCTTTTAAAATATAAGCATATGATTCTCTTATTATAAGTTAGAAGTTAGTATTATGAGTTCGTAATGAATCTGGCGACCATGGTGACCTTTTTTTCCTAGATCCACCCCTGCTGACACCAATTCTGCCGCTCATCCCCAAAGCAGTATATGACATCACCGATCTAAGCATGGCCTGAGGCCTTCTTCACGCTTCTCTCCATCGCTTTTGTAGCCTAGTAACCACCGCGGGCTCCATCCTCAACCTCGATGGCTACAATACCAGCGGTCCTCCGTCACCCCACCACTATAACAACAATGTTGTCATCTACCACGCCGCCTACGCCTCCATCCTATAAATAGAGTACGGAGCCATGAAGGCTACCATGGCCAAGGTGGTGGTAGCGGCAACGTCGAAGTAGGTAGATCTGACGGAGATAGCAACAACATTGTCAAGTCAGAGCCAACAGAGGGGAGCCATGGAGGCTACCATGGCCAAGGGCGGCAATAGCAGCGTCGGAGCAAGCAAATCTGACAAAGACAAGCGTCAGTGAGGCTAAGCGGCATCGGTGGGGTCCGATAGTTGCTACGGTGAGATGGGTAGGCTTGGAGAGAAAGAGAGATAGTGGAAGATGGAGAGGAAGCTTAGATGGTTAGGCGAGGGGAGGTGGGAGGAAGAAAGAGAGAGGGGGAGAGAGGAAAAAAACAGAGAGGGAAGAAGAAGCACTAGAGTATGATGGGTGGGGCCAACCAAATTTTTTTAATTAAGCTTTGTTGAGTCGGCGATACCTATCCATGTGGATGCCACATTAGCGAAACTTGTACAAGTGGATGCCATATCATCCAAAACTAGAGCGGTTTAGGGTAAAGAGTGATTTGCTCCGGTTTTGATAATGGGGACGAAAAGTGATCGGTTTTGTATTTAAGGATGTAATTCAGACCCAGAGCATAAGTTTAGAGGGGTAAAATGAACTTCTTCCAAGTAATGCAATGATGGACGACCAACGTCATGGCAGAACCAACTAAGCAAGGCACCTATGCATGAGATCAATCAGGTAGTTGGTTCTATAGATATACATCACTACTTCAATTCTGTCGCAATTTGGCCCTATTGTTTATGTAAAGAATTGATAGAGGCATATCTACTCTCTTAAAGATGGTGGAATCAGCGTCTGGAGAGGAGCGCCACGCCATTCGATTTCCAAAAAGCCCTGTGAAATTCAAAATTACATTTTCATCCTCCCAATGACTTTTTTGCAAAAAAGACTTCGTGATTCTATAAATTCACAGCTAGCTTTAGACCAAGCTATTTTTCAAGAGTTCTTGGGTTCTAGAAAATTACATCCAGATCGAGATCATACCATTTGCAAAAAAAAAAAAAATAGTGCTGACAGTTTAAAAAATGCGTCCAGCCCTAAACTAAAACGCAAAATAGTGTGCGGCTCTGTTTAGTAATATATATTAGACATTTGCATTCTAATTAATCACTTGGATCAATCGGCCAAGGAAGGCTCGGCAACGTTCGAGAATGGCAGTCCTGGATCGACTACCGAGGCTAGGGCCGGGATCATGCAGCTCCATTTTCCGAGTAGTTCGTGCATTTGTTTATTTTGCTCCGATCCCGTTGGCTACTAATGAATGCACTCCATAGTACGGACGGCATGTGAGTCCTGAATTGATTGTGAATTGTTTCTATCCGAAGTACTAGTACGGTTACTGGTCGCAGTCTAACCGGTGAGGTGTCTGGCTTGTCCTGTGGTCGCAAAGATTTATGGCGATAGCGGCGTCTCGTTTCTTCTTTCACGTGATGTCTAGACCGACGCACATCGACAGCAATTGCTCTTACATTGAGGCACCACCCTCCTTCGGACTCGGAGATTAGTTTAGATGTGCTTTAATTTGCTTTAGAAATGTCTTTGTATATTAACAGTTTAACACCTAGGTAAAATTGACTTTAGAACACTCTAAATTTATATTGTTTACTCTAGGACACTACTATTTTTGTTTTTATTGAAAGATACTAAATTTTAGTGGTTTGTTATCCTGTCTATTAAAATATCATTTTTCACTACAATAAGAAAGAGAAAATGAGTGAAAAGTCTTTATTGTCCCTATAACAGCCAAGCCTACCTGCCTTGTCTAGCCACTGTTAGCCTCATCCACTCTGTCTCTCATCTCTTGCTCTCCTTCTCCTATACAAACATAAACACCCTTGTACGGCAGAATAGACTGGTCATTTATCTTATCCCTTCTCTTAGCCAAAAATAAATATTTTAATGGGTAGAGTGTCCACTAGTAAAGAGCCACCAGTATTTATTATTTTTCAGTAAAGACACAAAAAGATAGTGTTCTAAAACAAACATTACAAAATTTAGAGTATCATGTGGATGCTACTAATTCAAGGGCAACCAAAAAATCATGGCCGACGAAAAAAATAGATTAAAGGGAGACATGTTGAAAATTTACAAACAAAAAATGTACAAAAAGGTTGTTTGAAAAATTTATGAATTATAAAAATAAGAAAAAATCAATTCAGAAAAAAAAATCCCAACTACAATGCCATGTCTAGATAGGTAGGGGCAAATAGCTATGTCGGATCTAGCAGCATGGCAGGGGTATGGTGGTGGCATGCTCCAGATCCTGTGGTGTCTCCTAGATCCACAATGTAGGAATTAGGGTATGTATAATAGTATATGTTAGTTGTTTGTAAGATTATGTTACATAAGATTTTAGATGATGTGGAGGAGAGAGAAGTAGAAGAAAAAAGCTATTGTCTACTGTTAACATGCGGTCTTATAAATAACTTTATATTTTGTGTACCATTGTATAGACAATCTATTAATTATATGAGAGACTATTACATACAACTATATAGACGATCCATTGTATAAGTTATTTTTAATGATATATAAAGATGATATAGACATATATTATAAATAGTTATTGTCTATATCATTGTACATTCTATTAGTGGTGTTATGGTAGTTAGTGATGCAGAGATAGCAGATTGTCTAAGTATGTTGTGGCAAAAACCAAACAACAGAAGTGAGAATCCTCAGGCTCTTACCCTCTGCAAAAGCGTATATGATCTCAAGGTCCCGAGGTGAGTTAGGGAATACATGGAAGGGAATATATCCAGTGTAATTAAAGTTTTGGTGCAATCGTCATGTAACCCTACTAAAAAAAGTTTTAAAAAATTCTGAAAAAAAATCATGGATGTACATCTCAGCTTACCCCATCTACATATAAAATTTCGTGATCAAATTCGTCCTATGTTAAGAGTAATAAAAAAGACAAATTTTCTGACAAACTTGAATAGTTCAAATGCACCCTAAATTTGTCTTTTTTGTAACTTCTAGCATAGGACGAATTTGATCACGAAATTTTACATGTAGATGGGGTAAGCTGAGATGTACATCCATGATTTTTTCAGAATTTTTTGAAATTTTTTTTAGTAGAGTTACACGGTGATTACTCTAAAATTTTAATTACACTGGATATATTGCTTACATGGAAATATATGTGTATTATCTAAGTAGAAAACTTTTCTCCCCTGCCTCAGTGAGTCAGTGGCCTACATATATAATTACAATATTACATGGAAGATGATAGGTCACATCGTTGTCCTTATGAAGTCCTCTGTAACCATAAGGATGCCTTTCATGCCTAGGTCTAGTGCACGATCGACCTCAATGCACAAGGTCTACCGCATCACACCTTTCAGTCTTCTTGATGGTACCCTATGTTGGGCCAAGGGTGGTAGCCCTTCGCTTGGGACGAGGGGGCTTGTCTAACCGTGCTTAAGGGGATTTAAACTCTGTAGAAATTATGCTTAAGGGAGTATGGAATCATTTTCCTATATATATATATATATATTTTAAAAATTATCAAAACATTACCATACGTAGGGGAGATGTCGCGGTTTGGTTTTTAAATTTTACAGAGTTATAGAATCTCGCCTCCTCTACAGATAATAATTTTTTAAGAATATTTTAATACTTGTGCATGTGGTTTGTAACTAAGAAGAAGCGATGCCACGAATTATACATAGGGCAACCAACAGTGGGAAAATACATTGTCTTTTTTAAATAAGAACACATAGTGCCTAGACATTTCCAAAGTATATATGTTGTCCTTTAGATTTTCCAAAATATATTTTGTGCTTAGTGCGTACTGCTAGGTTCAACATTAAAAAGAAAAAGAGATAAGCTGAGAAATTTGGTCCATAATGATTAGCTAACTAAATTAACTTGAGATTGTCAGATCAGGTTGAGTTCTCTCATGTGCTATGATTAGTAATTGACACTTTGGTTTGATTGAATTTGGAATTTGCTTTTGAAAAGAGTCATCTTTATAGGCTGGATTGTCTGAATAGGTCAGATCATCTATATGGATGGATGATCTGGGTGGACCGCACTTTTGGGTCGAATCATTGACGCATTGAGTGTTCAAGGTAAAATTAATGTGAATTGGATCATTTGGGTCATTCAGATCATAGAGAACCATTGATTCAAGGAGTGTCTAAGGTGAATTCAATATGTAGGATCATTCATGTCACTTGGATCATGGGTCGGATCATTTGTCCAACGAAGGTGTAATTTTAGGATTATTTGGGTCGGAAAATCCAGATCACTCGGATCATGGATCGAATCAATTTTCAGCAAGTATGTTTTTTTATGTTTTCAACTATTTTAAAGTGTCATGTCGATTCAATGGCCATAAGGCCTTGATGTCTTTTATAGAGGTCTTCAAGATGAATTTATTGGTATTGTTTTAGGACAATTGTGAGTTGTTTATAATGAGATCTTGCAAGGTGAAAATTATAATGCGCATAGGTGCATATGGAAGAAGGTTGAACGGGTTGATATCTCTAGGGTATTGGTGCTAGTGCATATGTATTGCATGATGCATTTATGGATTAACTTGGGTCAAGTTAGAAAGAACTTTCATCCGTAAATAGCCTACTTGGTCAATTGTTATGCATGTAGTTTGGAGTCAATGATGGTTAGCAGATATGAGGACCAGGACTTGATTAGGAGAACCAAGGTTCAGAAAGTTAATGAAGGCCGGGTGAGATGAATGAACTTAACCATGGCATAAGATGGACAAGAACCATGGAATGCACAAGTGGTAAGGTCAAGTGACACATGTGGTGGCCAAGTGACTTGGGTTCGTTTACAAGTAATGATGGTTCAGTGGATCCAAATGCGTGAGAGGCTTGATGGAAAGTTATTAGGGCCATATGGAAGGTGATGAAGTATGGACGATACTTCGAGGCAAAGGAATCAAAAAATGTCGATTGAGGGGCAATGTGGTCATTTGTCCAAAATCGAAAAAGTGAGAGGTTTAGAAAGCCACAACAAAAGGCATAAGTGGATCAAGTCAATGAGAGTTTGTGAAGGACAAGACACGATGGATTTGGGCTATTGGAGCTAAGGTTGAAGATGACACTTTGAAATATATGTGTGTGTTAAGTGTAAAACCTGGTTGTGTAATGGATTAACAGGTTCCTACAAGTACATATGGTGGATAATATCCACTTTGTGACCAAAGTTAGTTTTTTATGTGAGCTTCCACTATATAAGGGGGCATTATAGAGAGGGATTGGCAAGTTTTGCACTTTACCCTCTAAGAGAAATCTAGAGTTTGTTAGTGTCGACGTTTGGGGAACAGGTCCCTCGCCGAGCTTACTTGTTGATTGAAGGATCAACCGAGCCCCTTTTTCTGTGGATGGCTAGCGTCCGAAGAATGCCGTGTAAGGTGGCCGAGCTACCAAAGAGAGCGGCGAACAAGGGGATTTTTATACTGGTTCGGGTATCTCATGATCGAGATAACAGCCCTACGTCCAGTGCTTCTTTGCTCGTTATCTTGATGCTTACAAGGGCCTAGCAGGGTTTAGCTTTGCCTATGCCCGGTTACAAAAGAGTGTTGGTATTATTATGCTTGTACGTGCCTTCTCTAAGATGGTTCTTCCTAGCATGCGCTTCTCTCTTTCTTCCCCTTCCCCCTCCACGCGTGTGTGTCCTCTACATCTATCTCTTGGCGTGTTCTGAGGAGGTATTTATAGGCGGTTTACGACGACCACATCCGAATGTCACACCCTTACGTGTCCTCGCGTGGCAGCAACTGCCCCTTGATTTTCGCCACGTGGCGTCGTGGATGTGATGGGCCCGAATCGTGGCGTAACGGCTATCGTAGCTTTTGCCACGTCGCCTTTACAGCCCGAGCATGACCTTCGAGGCATGCTCGGGATCTTCCTTGGTAGTGGCCGACCTTGGCCGCTGGCCCGAGCAACCATGCTCGGAGGGCTAAGCCGTATGCTCGCGGACAGGTATGGCCAACAGCTGGTCCGTTCGAGGATCTTCCTTTAGGACGACATCAAAGGGGAGCATGGTCGGCCGAAGAAGGGCTGCTAGGGCACAATGGCCCTTATGGTAATTTATCCAATCCCTGACAGTTAGGTACTGCTCTTAAGGTTTTGTCTTTCAGATGGAATGGTTATAATCCTTAATGTCTAAGTAGTAATAGAAGAACAAACTTTCTTCTTCATGATATATTTGTGTTATTGTTTGGTTTTCTTGATTTCTTGAGGTGTTCATGGTGTATCATGGTTCCATCATGTTCTAACTTGATTTGTGGTGTGATTTGGTTTCTTAGGGTGTTGTTGGTGCCAAAAACTTAAAGTAGGGTCTATTGGCCACAACATATCTGATGAACGTCGGGTTCTGAGGTTCGTGGTGTGCTAACCGATTTGATCTTGTAATCGATAAGATAACTAAAATTTTGCTCAAAGCCGATCTAGTAAAATAATTGGCTTAGATCTAAACAGCTAAAATGCCGATCAAATCAAGAGTAATGATAAATCTAATTAGCTAATTAGGGCTAACTAGATGATAGAGGTAGATCTTTTTCGAAGAAGGCAATGCGCAACAAAATCGGAGAAAAATCAAACCTGATGGCGTAATTAATGAAGATCAACAATCGGCGATGCATAATTTTATTGATCAACATCAAATTATAAAGATTCTAAATTACAGAGGCTACTCCTAGTCAACAAAAAATAGATAAAAGTAACGAGTTGGTTGATTAGATTGTGTTGTTTTCTCGCTTACTTATGGCCATCTTTTTTAGCTATCGGCCGATCGTATCATTTCCCAACACGCTGCAAAACGTGATCTGTATCGGCCTTAATCTGGACGGCTTTTCCTAAAATATCGATCATAACCAAAATCTCGGACATCTTTTCATACCAGATATCAACTATAATATCTCAATCTTTAGCCTGATAATTTTGATCATCCCTGCCAAATTTTGGTGCAAACAGGTGTATAGGAACTCATCTAGATCATCATTGGAGTCTAATCTCATGAGCTTGAGTACATTGCGTTTTCTCTCTACTGCCCGGTTCTTGAGCATTCTTAGCTAAAATGGATAAAGGGCTGGACCTTTGACAATAATCCTTGAAATTGTGTATTGGAATAGGTTATTGATATCTTAGATAAATTATGTTTTAAATTTCAAGTCATTTGGATCCATGGTAGAGGCGGAATCAGTGGTGAGGCACGAGTGGGTCAAGTCTCACCATGACCAAAGAAATCTCTTATACCCCTCTCAAATAGGACCAATAAAAAAATTCAAGATCTTAGTCTAAGATCTCTCAATTCTCTTATCCTTTGTATTGTTACACACTTATATTATATGTGATTGTTAAATAAATGTTTGCAAACTTTGAACATGGTTGACTTGTTAAGCTTTTGATGTCTTAGTCTTGGCCCCCATCCTTTCAATTTTCTAGATACGCCTCTGATCCACGGTTTGTAAGTTATGCTTGGTTTGGCTTTGAGCTCTGCTGCTATTTTGCTGTATTGACTCTGATTATTTGACTATAATCCAACTCAAGTATTTATGCGGATCTTCTGTTTTTTTTTTGGGGGTTCAGTCTAAATCTTTTTAGATTTTTTATAGCTATCAAAGTAAAAAGATTGTTAAATACTTGAAGAAAGATTTATGGAGTCATTCAATCCCTCGTTTGACTGCCGTAGCCGATCTGTCGTAATAGATCCTGCAGAGATTTATATTTGTGAAATGATTAGACCAACGAACCAAACAATTTAACAACAGGAGAAAATAAACAGTTGTGTAGTCGCCTTCGTGCTGCCTCCTTTTCCTCCCCAATCCCACCATCCTGGGCTCTACTACTTTTGACGTCTCTCCTCCACTGCCCTCCTCCCCCAACCAACCTACGCGTTTCCCTCTGGCATCCCGGTCACCTCCTGTGATCGCCGACTCAATCTCCATCTTTCGGATTCCCTTCAATCCATGCCACCGCGCCTCTGCTGTTCTCTTCTTGGCTCGTGCCGCGGTTAACTACGTAATGGAGCGGCCGCTGCCCCCGAGGCTTCTTTTCGTCTTCTTAGTTGCTGTTTCTTGGCCGCTCGGCAGCGCAGGTTTGCTTTGCTTTTTGGGGCTTCGGCCTCGTCAGTGTTGCTGCGTGTGCATTTGGACTTATGGTGTTTGCCTTCTTGGTTTGCTGCAGGGATTGCAGGCTTCGGAGTTGGACTGCAGGAGTTGGACAGCAATGGAGCTACTTTCGGTCTTAGGTGAGTGCTCAGGTTCTGAGTTTTAGTTCTTCTTTGGTCCCTACTTACAAGAAATGGGAACTGCGCGATTTTTCCTATCCGGAATTTATAATTTTTGAGACTGGAATTGGAGAATAGATGCTTTTGGTGTTGGCCTATTGCCATTCATGGCTAACAGAGGTTGGTAGGCACCAAGCATGTATAGAGCTCTGAACTAATTTGATGTTCGTTATGCGAAGCAGTTGTGTTTTCCCAGTACGTGATTCTTTTCTCGTAAGAATTGGAGTTAAGACTTTCTGAATTGCCACTATACTATTTATTTGACAACTTGTGTCATGCTTCTCTTTGCATGTTTTACCCACATACTACTCCCTCCATTGTTGAATAGTTGATGTTTTAGATTTTACGTTTAGGTGATGTTTTAAGATTTTACACTTTGATCATGGTACATGTAGAAATAATCAAATCATTTTTTTTCATTAGCTCACTTACTGTTTTTGGATTATATGTGTTACTCTATTTTACACTAATAAATTGCACCCGAAATAATAAATGGTGGGGTATATAAATAAAAAAGTTAAAAGTTTTCTCGCAAGGATGGGATGGCATGTGGAGTATTTTAAAAAAAATTAAAAACTAGAATAACGTGCATTTAGAAACAGAGGGAGTAGTTTATTGGGTGAAGTTCTGAAATTCTAGCAAATTTTCTAGCATGCATGAATCGTGCAGCATTTATTGAAGCATACGAGTTGCATCTCGCTGATTTTTCAACTTCAATTATTGGTTAACGTGCATGGCAGTTCGCCCGCCCGTTCTTGGCCCCGCACGCGGTATCCCGTCAGTGTTCAGACGGCAGTTTGCCACTGACAAATTGGGCAGAGTCTTTTCATCTTTTGGCGAGTCCAAAGTCGGGAGCCCCAAACCACGTTCACCCGCCATGCTGACACATGGTTGTGTTAAACACTAAATCATTTAACCAAGAAATGATTTTGCAAACATCGATAGTAAAATTAATCGAGGGCAATTATATTTTGAGAGATGCTTTCTTATTTTTCTTTTTAATGGTTACACAATTATTAAAATATAAATGAAGGATAGATGGTGATTACTTATCCCTTTGGCGATTTGTGTAACTTGTATTGAGCACTGCCGTCAGCAGAAAAGGCACTTATTTAGCTTGATGATATATCCTTACTATTTGTTCTCCAGGAATTCTAGAAGATTTCTGCAGACTGTTGGTGGAAATCGAGGTGCTCCATTTCCTTCCCCACATGCACAAGCTCCCTCAGGCAATAGCAGGTCTCATAGAAGAGCTCCAGCATCGGGACCAGTGTCTGCTCTATCACCCTCACCGTCACCATTTGTTTCACGACCCATGCCACACCGATCCCCAAAACGCCATCATCCATCCATAGTCCCTCCACATTTGGTTCGGCCTAGGCCTGCAACTCGGCAAGCTGGGCATGGTCGTTCAGTTGGAATTTTAGCTCGCCCTTCGCATAAACATTCCTGGACAACCTACGGTTTAGTCGCGGCAGGAATTGCTGCTTTCCTTATCATGTCAGTAGCTGGTGCTGTCTATTGCCGAGCTAAAAAAGTGGGGACTGTGAGGCCTTGGGCGACAGGACTTAGCGGACAATTGCAAAAGGCTTTTGTAAAAGGTATGCTTTCTTCCTGCTTGTGTATATACGTTTCTAGGGGATTGTCCTAATTTCACATCACAATGTAATAATATTTCTAGGTGTACCAGCACTGAAACGATCAGAGCTAGAAACAGCGTGTGAGGATTTCAGCAATATAATTGGTTCTACATCTAGCTGCATGCTGTACAAGGGAACTTTATCAAGTGGAGTTGAAATTGCAGTTGTGTCAAGTTTGGTAACATCCGCAAAGGATTGGTCGAAAGAATGTGAATCACAGTACAGGAAAAAGGTGCTGTGCTGTTTTACCTTCAGCTTGTATAAATGTACCCTTATTAGTTTATATTTGATTCCAATGATTATGCTTTCAGATCACAAGTTTGTCCAAAGTAAGCCACAAGAATTTTATGAACTTGCTTGGCTACTGCGAGGAAGAGCATCCTTTTACCAGAGTGATGGTATTTGAGTATGCTCCAAATGGGACACTTTTTGAGCATCTCCATGGTATGTGTATTCTTTTTATGATTCCATAAATTTTCTTCTTGTCACAAATCTGTTCTCTTCACCCTGTACAGAAAGCTCTGTACATTTTTTGTGTGAGCATTTGTTAACATTTGATAACCGATAAAATATATGCATAACCGATAAACTATGCATAACCGTTGAGCGAGCAGATTCCAACAAGAGCAATATCTTGTTAGTACATAAGATATGAGTATGTGTGTATCAACTTCATATGCTGTATCTATAACTCAGGAGATACATTTATTCTGTTACTTTCTGTATTGCCGGTTGATGTATCAACATTTGACAATGTCATCCTGATTGCATTGCAGTTAGAGAAGATGAGAAGCTGGATTGGATGACGCGGCTCAGGATATCCATGGGAATTGCTTACTGTCTTGAGCACATGCATCAGCTGAAACCACCTGTTGTGCCAAAGAATTTTGAGTCGACAACCATATACCTTACTGATGATTTTGCTGCAAAGGTCTCAGATGTCGAATTTTGGAATGATGCGAAGGGGCCTAATTCCACGATCGGTGACTCCAATACCTCATCAGACCTGAAGATGCCGTTCGTAAGTATGGTATATTATTGCTGGAAATATTGACCGGAAGGGTTCCCTGTTCCGAGGAGGACGGGCCACTGGAACAGTGTGTGTCTCGCTACTTCGATAGTGAGATGCGCCTTGCGGAGCTGATCGATCCAAGCATCGGTTCCTTCTCTGAAGAGGCTGCGCATGCGCTATGCGAGGTCGTGAGGTCCTGCATTGATCCAGATCCGAAAAGGAGACCGCTGATGGCAGAGGTTGCAGCTCGGATGAGGGAGATCACTGCGTTGGGGCCTGACGGAGCAACTCCAAAGGTGTCACCCCTGTGGTGGGCTGAGCTCGAGATCATGTCTTCAGAGAGCTAAAGCTAGCCGCATGCAAAGTGACACACATCACAGCACGTCTCCAAGTGTGACAGAAAATTCTTTCGTTTGTTCGTTGGTTGCCGCTAATCTTGTTTGTGGAATTGGTGCTCAGGTAGAAGATGTTTTAACAGTTTGTTTTACGTGCAGAACTGCAAATAGTGTTTGATGGTTTGTTTGCGGTGCAGAACTGCAAATGGTGAGTGGTACTGTAAATGTGACGGAATGGTTAACTTTCAATGAACCGAGTTGCCAACATTTCAGCCGAGCGAGCGACGAGTAATGTTTTTTTTTTTAAAAAAAAAAACTACTACTCCACCCTTCATTGGTACTTCAATGTTGCAAGCACCTACCAACTACTATAACCCAGACTTGATTATGCATTTGACTTCAGAAATACCAACTTCCAGCACAACTGCGAAATGAACAATTAAAATTAAAATATTTCAAATTCACATTGTGGGACCTTCTCACAGAGAGAAAGGAGCCCTCCAAAAATAGGCGTATGCTGCTTGGTGTAGCGAGCACACGGTATTCTTTAGTAAAAGGCGAAAGAATAGTTCGCTATGTGCTCACCACGCAGCTGCTTGCCTTGTAACGCTGGCCCTTGGTGCTATTTTAACGAACTCCGGATGGAACGACTCTCTACCGCCTAGCGGTATGGGACTAAACTGATGGAATCTATTAGCTAGATTGCTGAGATCCCTTGCCTCCTGCTGCTGTGGGACCTGAGTAATTATCTCTACCCTAACGGCAACCCTTGATTAACGACTACTGGAGCTGATAAACACTTGCAAGTTTGGTCATTGGTCGCAGTAAAGTCTGAAGACATGCGTGCACAATTAGAAATGGAGCAAAACCAATTCAGGACCGTCGTAGTCGTCAGGAACATCTTACATCTGGAGTCTGACTAGGATAAGCCAAGACAAATCTTTTGAATAAAACGTATACGTACTAGGCCAGACGGGTGGCCTGAGCTGGTCGCACGCAGTAGCCACAAACTCATGACACGAAAACACAATTTGCTGCAAAAAATAAAGGGGAAGAGCATCTTGGCTTCGCTGCACATCGTGGAAAAGCTTAATTCTTTATGAACAGTCGTGCATCCAAATACACACCAAAAGGCATTGAAAAAGGGGGAGAAAAAGAGAAAATATATGCCGGTCTAATTAAAGGACAGTCTGTTGCTTCCTCTCCTCAGCTCTCTCTCTCTCTTCTGGAGCTGTCTGTTATCGTGATGTACGTGTGAAAATGCTTTTTGCCATTTACACACACTGTATTAATTTACAGCAAGCTTGTCATCTCCTGTACGTGAAGCATCTATTCTCCTTCGCGGCGCCTCACTACATATTATTAGGAGTAAGCACTGTATAATTGCACGCGTAGACGTTGTGTGCGCCTTCTCGTGCTCCTGCCTCACTGATTTGCGGTGCTTCTGTTTCCTTCTCTGGGAGGAGGAATCGTATCATCATTCTGCTTGTCTTGACAAAAAACTGCAGCTGAATCGACGACGAAGATGGTGATGGCAAGCGCATGATTCACTAGCTCTGAGTCTGAGGTTCAGCCTTCCTGGAAGCTTTGTTGTACAGCTCCAGGGTGTCGCCATGCGTCGGGTCCAGGCATAGAGCTGCCTCGCAGTCCCGCAGGGTGTTCGCGTTGTCGCCCAAAGAGTCGAAGAATGCTGCACGGAGATGGAGCAGATGGAGGTCTGCCTTGAAAGCTATTGCGTGCGAGAGCTCTGAAATCGCCTCGTCTTCCTTGTTTTCGTCCATCAGAACTGGGAGGAAAAGAAAGAACAGGTTACATTATTGTGCTCCTCAATTCATGGTTGTCACCTACCGTTCTTGTACCAGCGCCCAGATTTTATATTGTGTACTATCTCATCTCCCCGTTCCAATTTATAATGTAACGAATCTAAATGTTACTCAAAAGGCAACAGAAATGGCTTTATTAGTCAAAATGCAATATTACTACTCCATCTAAGAAGCTCTGGGAAATTCTTCAGACTTGCATTACAAGATTCATGATGCATATTGCTCTCAAATTTAACAACCGATTACCGTCTCCAGACTGGATAGCATTATGTAGCACATATAGCTCTTATCATGGAAAACTTAAACAGAATGTATGTCTTCCAATATGTTTACTAATTTACTGTTGAAACTACTTTAACCTCCGCATAGACATTAGAATAGTGCAAGCAGTCCATGTAATTATGTTAAGTGAACTTACCAGCTGCTCTGTATCTGTAAGGGTAAGTCCTTGTAGGGTCCAATAACGTCACCATCTGGAGATCACTTTTTGCCTCTTCTCGCTCACCATATTCCGACCGTTTTTCATATGCTGATGCACTGTTTTTAGCTATCTTTATGAGTGATGACATCTCCTCATATGCAACCTTTTTCCTATTTTTCAGGTAATGGATACGTGCCAGACCCTGATGCGCCCGTGTATGCTTTATGCTCAATGCTATACTGTAACACTCAACTGCCTCGTCCAGCAAATCACAGTCCACATATATGCTCCCCATGTTGTTATATGCCTGGACAATGTTAGCTATGAGCACAAATAATTAATAGAACTCATGCAAATGAGAAGTGATGAATGATTCTTACTTGCCCCTTCCGAAGGTTGTCAGATGCACAACTATTAGCCTGTTCTAGAAGCTGAACAACAGAAAGAGCAGATTCCGTGTCGAGGCTAGAATCTCCTAGAGCATATGCCTTCAGAAAAAAGGCTTCAAATGATCTTTGAAGTTTAATTGACTGCTCAGCCTTGGCAAGTGCTTCCTCGCGATGTCCAGTATCGTATAAAATCCATCCTTCATATACAAGTCTCTCATGCTCATGAATTGAACAATTCCGTGCAAATCGCAAACTACGCATAGCAACCTTCTGACAATTTAGCCTACAATGTATGTGACAGGAAAAAATGTAAAGCCTATCAATTTATGAAACTACAAAAGACATCTCTCACACTACTTCTATCTTTTTTTTTTCAAGGAATACTCCCCAGTCCCCACTTTACATGGAAACCATAATTACACCATTCCTGTAGGTCCTCTGCGCCTCCGCACAGACAGCATCAGAAATTGTTCTCATTTTTGTGGGTTTGTTTCCGAATTGAATAAAGGTTCCACTCCTATGTATAAAAGAAAGCACTAGGCAATGATCATCTAGACAAGGTAAACTTGATGCAAATAATTATGGCATGAAAGTGTGCAGGCAGAGTTGTTCAATCAAAATTGCTTATGCATAGCCAATGACATGTAATAGGTAATGTGCATGTAAAACTTGCAGTTCACCAAGTGGGATTTGTCCTTTCCAAATTTCTAGAAATGGGAGTTGTTCTCAGCAAATGAAAGGAGTTATAGGTGCATGCCTTAACAGGAGAAGCGATTGTCGGAACCGCAAGCTGCTGTTCCCGGGTTCCCTCGCGAGCATCTGCTGGACAACAGCTAGAGAGCCGATGTCATCCACCGCTGACCACCGGTCATACAGCTGCATCCAGCAATCAGCCATATCCCACTGCTGCACCTGCCCTCGGAGGAGTTCGATCAGCTGTTCCCCATGCATTTTCCCATGGAATATCATGTAATTCGGATCCAACGTCAATATCGCCCGGACATCCTGCACGGCAGACTCATAGTCCTCAAGGGCAAGGTAAAACCATGCCCGGAGCTCAAGGCAATCGGTCGCCATCTTGAAGCCGAGGACCTTGCCGATCTCTGCGATTGCCGACTCGATCTTGTCCTCCTCCAACAACGCAACGGCACGGTACCTGTACGGGTAAGTCAGCGTTGGGTCAAGCTCTGTTGCTGCCCGGAGATCAGCCATCTTCTCCTTCCCACCACAATACACCGAACGTTCTTGGTACATCCAACCGGCAGGCTCGTAGTCCCCGACAACGCTGTTCATCAGCTTGTATGCCGAGTACTTGTGCCCGCGTTTGTACTTGGCGCGTGCCACTCCGGCGAGCGAGTACACGTGGCCCTCCGCGACGGCATCCTCAAACCACCCCTGCGCGTCCTTGAACTCGCCGCGCTCCAGCATGACGCACCCGAGCTGGTGCGATGCCAATTGCTTCTGCCATGGAAGTTCCGCGCATTCGCATAGCCTCTCCAACAGCATGACCGTGGTGTTCGACCTCATGTCCTCCTCCATGGCAACATACGAGAGGAAGTAGTACAGTGCAAACGATGCATTTCCGGCAATGTCGAGACGCTCCCGGCCCTCTGGGCTGCAGAGCAGACGCGCGACGGCAGGGTTGGAGAGCGACTTGGGGAGCTCCCGCAGGAAGGCCTGGAGGCAGGTGGCGACGAGGAGGTGGGCGGCCTCCTCGAGGCCGAGGTCGATGAGGGAGAGGGCGTCATCCACGCCTCGCACAATGGCAGCCAGCTTATTGTCGCAGGCGGCCTTGAGGCCCTCGCAGCAGAACTTGTTGGAGAAGGCGAGGAGCTCGAGGATGGTGTCAGGCGGGAAGTCGTCGAGACGGCCGTGTCGGCTGTAGGCGGCGACGGCGCGCATGCCACACGGAGTGATGCCGTCGCGGGTGAAGTCAATGAGGTCGCGCTGCGCCTCGGCGAACCCGCCGAAGAGGAGTGTGGTGAGCGGCTTGGAGAGCGCCGCGATGCAGGAGCGCTCGCACGCCACCTCCTCCTCGCCGATAACGAACCACAGGTCATTGGTCTCCTCGTCGTTTTCCTCGCCAAACTCATAGGCGTTCGATGTGTTCCGCCTGAACCGAGTGGGAGGAGGGGTGGGGGGAGGAGGTGGCGGGCGGCGGCACGGGCAGATGGGCTCCACGCCGGAGGACTCCCCGGCGATGACCGCGGAGAGGGGACACTCGAGGAGAGGGGTAGTCGGGGTGCAGGGCGCGAGCGGCGGCGGCGGCGGATCGAATTCGTCCTCGCGGCGCTCGTACCGCAGCCAGGCGGCGAGCACGACGCGGCGGTGGGGGTCGGCGGCGTGGACGCGCGCGGCCCGCAGCGCCCGCCGCAGAAGCCTGGCGTCCCCGAGCGCGTGGAACAGCGCGTGCTGCTCGAGGTACACGTCGCACAGGTCGTCGTCTTCCCCCTCGGCCGAAGACATCCGCCGGAACGACGCGGCGAGCGCGGCGACGTGGTCGACGGGGTGCAGACACGCTTCGAGAGCCGGCTCGAGCGCCGCCGCCGCCGGGAGCCCGCAGGGCATGGGCGAGTCGGCCACGAACGCCCCCGACGTGGATGGCGCGTGCGGGTAGCAGAGCGACGCTGACCGCAGGGAGAAGCTGTGCGGCGGGGGCGGCGGCGGTGGCCTCGCCCCACCTCCTCCACTCCCCGAGCCAGACGTGGATGCCCCCGCCCCCGCCGAGTTGAAGGCGTAGATTTGCGCGGCCTTGCACCCCTCGATCAGCTTCAGGCTCCGTATCGTCGTCAAGAAGTTCGTCATAATGCCTCACCTCCACTCCCCCTCCTCGCCTCCTGTGCCTCGGTTATTAAACGGCGATCATATCAGGGTGGAATTTTGGCGGAACGGCTCGTGCGCGCGCGCACACACGCACGCCTCTCACCTCCGTCCACCCGCCCGGCCGCGCCTTCCCGCCGTGCGCGTGCCCGTTGTGTTTGCGGTTAATGCCGTTGATTTGGGGCGGCGGGAGAGGAGAGGAGAGGAAACGGAGCAAGGGGAGGGGCGCGGAAGTCGGGTGTTCGTTTTCCCGGGGCCGCAGCTGTCACCGCCCGCTGCCCAAACCAAATTGGAGTCTTACGTTTAGTTTTGTTCTACCCCCTCATCGGTTTATTTTTTGCTTGAAATGTTTTTTTCTTTTGATTTCTCTATCTCTACTACTTCTAATTACGAGTTGGTGGCGGTGGTCCGTTCTCCTCCCCTTTTCCGGACATACCCATGAAATCGTCATCATCACGATCTTCTATATATTGACGAACAGAGAAAGTTTTAATTCGGTTGGATATACATGCATGCGTGATTTGCGATGTATCAGACTCTTATCTCAATCAATCGATTCTATTTCCAAATACTACACGACCGATTCTTTTTCCATATACTACACGCATACAGTTTCTGAGTTACCATGTGCCTTTGAGTTGTCATATGTATCCTTTCCATTAAATATTTACTTGCATGTGTAGATAAGATCACCTTTTTATCTAATCATGTATGGTCTTGATTCTGGCCAGCCAGTAGCATGCACACGACTATGCATGACGCAACTAGATAAGTTTGTTATGTCTTTTCTATTAATTCTAATTAGGAGTTGGTAGTGGTGCGTCCGTTCTCCACCCTCACTCCGACACATGTGCGCACCCACGTGGCTGAGTGGGAAGCGTGCAGTGGACACCCCAGTAGGTTGGATTGGATCATCTCTTCGCGGAAGGTAAATGAATATACATGACTCATTTATTGCTTTTCTTTCTCCCATTGATCTGGCATTCAAATCGGCGGCGATTGCTCACAGTGCTTTTCGGATTGAATTGATTGATTCCTTTCCGAAGGAAGCGGAGCTCCGATTCATGGAGTTGAGTCTCTTCTCGTCTCTTTCCCTTTTATTGCCTTCCTTATTCGATGATTTCTTAATCTGGATTCCATAGATATCTCCTCGGTTGCTGAATTTATATAAGCCCACCGCTTCTTGCCTCTCATGCAGATGTGTTGAGCTTATCCGTTGAGTTGAGGTAATGGCGACCTTCCTGATCTTGTCGGTGCGGCGCAGGAACAGCTCGCCGGTGGTGGGCGGCGAGATAGGGTGGCGACGCTGCTGGAGCTCGCCGCAGTAGATGATGTCAATAGGTTGAAGGAGGCGCTTACAGGGGGAGGTGAGGAGGCGGTGGAGCTGGTTGATGGGGTGGGGCTATGGTATGGCCGGAGCAAGACGTACGAGCTACACACACCACTGATGGTGGCAGCCACATATAGATGACGCCTATCTCTTTAATGTCTTTGCGCCCATTGAGTAGCAGGTGACGCCTCTTTCGGTCAATCGATCGATCTCAAATTATGGCGTTATAAATATACAATTCTAAGTGTTGTGATGTTATTAGTTAAGTTTGTGAAATTAAAGATAATTCTAAGCTCGAGTTTGTAAACATGCTTGAAATTTGTATGCTTCGATGAATTGATTTAAACATTTAACTATTACATATTCAAAGTGAACATTATTATTTAGATAAGGTTAGTGCTATTTGTAAATAATTTTTTACCGTAAATTGAGTTTTCATTACATCACACGGGCACATGGCTAGTTTTTTATAATGCTCAACTTCTGAGGTGTGACCGTATGATCCTATCATCATGGTCTTATAGACCGATCATCTTACCCAACCATGCAGCACAAAAATAGACTACCCAAGGGAATTGAGATCCTGCAGTCTAAGCCATTGCACACGAACTGTTGGATTAAAACAACGACCTTCCAAATCTTCTAGAACATTGTTTAAAAATAATATACCGATTTTTTAAACTATGGTACATGCTATAGCAACGGCTCGATTGGACAGTCCTGGCCTGCGGGGATTGTTTAAGTTGCAACCGCCGTATGGATTGTGCATGATCCCTTTTCTACCTAGGGTATGGTATTGAGGTGCAAGAGGAGGTGACTATAATGTGGAAAATGGCCACAACTTGCAAGTACAAACACCCTATTGGGTTAAACTATGGCACATGCTATAGCAACGGCTCGATTGGACAGTCCTGGCCTGTGGGGATTGTTTAAGTTGCAACCGCCGTATGGATTGTGCATGATCCCTTTTCTACCTAGGGTATGGTATTGAGGTGCAAGAGGAGGTGACTATAATGTGGAAAATGGCCACAACTTGCAAGTACAAACACCCGATTGGACCGTAGGAGGAGAAGCAACGACGTAGAAGAAACAACAAAAGATCGATAGGCCTCCTTGACAAGCCACCTAGGATGGTCAGTGAGAGAGGAGTTCCCTCAGATATAGTAGGGATGAAAATAGATCGGATAATTTTTGACCGATCCATGCAATTTTTTTATGCAGATTCTGTCGGATCGAAAACAGATACGGATTTTTCTGTCGAATACGGATACGAATTCGGTAGCTCACTATCCGCTGGACATAGATATGAATCCGAATATTTATTGGCCAAATTATCTAAATATGCACATGGACTGGGCCAAGGCTACTCTTTTGGTCAAAAAGGTTTCTGAATTTCAAAATTACTTTCTAATTTAATTAATCCATAAATCAGATTTCAATTATTAATATTGGCAAACCAACTCCAAAAATTACGACATTTTTTAGGGAAGCACCTGACACAATCTAACATTTCAAAAAATTATTTTTAAGATTTTATCATCTCTTAATTTTCTTTATTTTAAATAAGTAGCTAAAAGTGCATAAAAACTCATAAATACATAATTTATTATTTTAAATATAATTCAATAAAAATAAAAATCTTGGGTCATTACATATTCTTCATGAATGTTTGGAACAAATAAACTAGTTACTTTTTTTCCATTTTGTGTGTATAATTTAAAGGGTTTTCATGTTCCGATAAATATTCATAACCGTATTTATTTTGGTTCGTATTTTGCTCCGTATCCATATTCTACATTATTCATATTTATATCTGTATATGAGAAAAAATATAAAAACAAATATAGCAGAACTATTATCCATCCTTATCTGATCTGTTTTCATCCCTACTCTGATGCATATCCAACTGCCAACAATTGGCTACTTGTTAGAGGAACTAAGCATTAATATACATCTTTTTTAGGAAAAAAAATAGATGAGCTTTCACTAAAGAAGTCAATAGGTGCCATGAGCCAATCCTAATATCTATATATACTACTAATCTAGGGAGGTACAACACCCTGCCCGCCTGCCCACCACGAGTATTTTTCCCTATAGTTTCTATAGTAGAATGCTGCCTAGCCTCATATATTTATTGTATATCTTATTTCACAAGTGATCCTTAACTCAGTTGGCAAACGACTTGGGCTGCGTATGTGAGGTCTAGGGTTCAAATCCCATAGAAAATGATTTTTCCTGGATTTTTTTGCATCAATTTTGCTGATATGATCAAGTTAGTAAATCATGTTGTAAATTTTTGAAACTTTTTTAGAAAGGTCTCAAAGCATGCCTAACCTTCCATAAAAAAATCGGATCATGATCAAACTTATGCGATTTTTAAAAATTCTAGCAGTGATACTAATGCATTTAAAGCAACTTCACTAATTTAGTTGAGCTACTAAATTTGAAAATTCTTGAAAAATTTTTAGAAGGGTTCTGAGAGCATGCCTACACTATCCCAAAATTTCATATTGTGATCAACTTTTGCGGTTTTTAAAAATTCTGGCATTGCTACTAACGCGCTTAAAGCAACTTTACTGATTTAATTGAGCTACTAAATTAGTAAATTCTTTAAAATTTGTTAGAAGGGTCCTGAGAACATGCTTGAGCTACCATAAAAAAATTGGGTCATGATTGAGCTTTTACGATTTTTAAAAATTATGACAATTTGATTTTCTTCTTTTTATCTAGGTGTTTCAAAAAAAAGATCTTTTTTCTCTGCTAAAATCTCTACCTGTATCGGTGATTTCTTTCATACGCAGCAACATGTAGGCCATTGTGCATCTAGTTTGCACTCATGATGACAGGGGCACAACGCCCCTTTTATCATTCGGCCACATGTCAAATCCCTTGTACATTTTTTTCCTTTACAGTTCCAAGGGACATCGGAGAAGAGTACCTATGGTTTGTGTTTTGCATAGGTTGGTGGTAAAAAATGAGGGGAAGATGAGCTCAAAGTCTTCCCGTTTCAATTCCTCATCGCTGAAGCTTTGGCATTAGGGTACGCGATCCTGTTTAGAGGGTTTAAAATCAGCTTCAGCTTCTAAAAAGTAAGTAAGCTTTCCTAAATAGCTCAGCTTTTAAATGATTTTTAGAATAACTTGGAAGCCATATATAACTAGCAAAAGTTAAAAACTAAAAGCTGGACTAGACCTACTTTTATAGTTTATTATTGAGAAAAATTAGCTATTTATCAAACGATCTCTTATAAAAAGCTATAGCTATTTTCAGACTAGAAAGCTAAAAAGTAAAAATAGTTTTTCAAAAAAGCTACAGCTCTGCCAAATAGGCCAGTAGGCAGGCTACTTGTGGTAGGTTAGTTCAACAAAGTTGTGTTTGGAAACTGATTTTTTGTTGCTGGTAAACCTCTGGAACAAAAGACTTACTCATAGGGGTGCAAACGGATCGGATACGGACGGATTTCGCTCATTCCGTATTCTATTCCAAATTTTTTCTCGGATATAGAATCGGATACGGACAGTGCCGGATTCGAATACGAATACGGATTACTTCGGTCGCGAATACGGAGCGAATACAGATCATTCCGGATACGGTTAGTCTCGGTTACAAATAGTTAGTCGGATAATGTGTGAAAACAGAAACCATATATGTCGCGCATATTAAATACACAAAACTTTACTAGAACCTTGGAGACATATAAGTGTTTCAAATTCAATAATAGTTGCATTCCCTATATAAGAATAATATGCAGCCAAGTATAATTCCAATCAACATATGAACTTATATGATTTAAAATGTTTATGTTTATCGGATCTGTTATCGGATATCTATTGCACTCATTTACACTGATATTTTTCGGATATCTCGGATATGCGGGTATGGATCGGATACGGATCGGATACTTCTCTTCCCATATCTTACCCCATATTTTTTTCAGATAGGCAGATTCGAATCCGGATCGAATCCGGATATAACCGGATATCATTTTTTCGGATTCGAATCGGATTTTAAACGAATTCGGTCTTCGATCGATCGGGAATTATCCGCTCCGTTTGCACCCCTACTTACTCATAGAGCGAAGGTTATGTCGTTGCAAGCTGAGATGGAAGGGCTTAGCAGGGTTTTTATAACTTTTTTATATTTCCTTTTGTGTGAAGATCTGCAAATGAAGTAGCTCATATTTGTGAAAAACAAATTAGTGAAGGGAGTAACTGGTGTATGTGGCTGCAAGCATTGGAATTTCTTTGTAATTGCTTGTAGGTAGATTTTTTAAACCCTGTGGATAATCAATGAGTTAAGCTCCTAATTAAAAAATCCCCAAAAAATGCATGATTTTTCAAAGGCTGCCGTAGATTTAAAATTTTTTTTGGTGATTTTGGTATTCCAAATCGTCAGTCAAAAGAAATGAGAAAAGTAAACAAAATATAAAGAAGATACGAGAGGTTATATGTTGTTGTAAGTTGTAGGGATGGCAATTTTACCCATGAGTTTGGATATCCGTGGGTACTCGACCTGATAAGGACAAGCACGGGCAGCACTTTAGACTATGGATTTTTGAGTTTGGATACCTGATAAGATCATAGAATGAGCATGGATACCAATTTATACTCATGAGTACTAAAGAGGTATCCTATGACATACAGGCCTCAATTTTATGACCTAATCCTAGCCCTCAACTCCTCTCTCTCTTCCCTCTTTTCCTTAGTCGCCGCCCCTCTCCATTCTTCCCCCTCTCTCCCGCACGCTTCCTCTCTTCCTCCTCCTACGCTAGTGATGTCTCGGTCGGCCCTGAGCAAGGTGAGCCCCTCCCCTCTCTCACTCTATCTCTTTTTCTCCTTCTTCTCATGTCCCTCCCCTGTTTTCATTTCTCCAGGCCGCCACCACGTGGTTGCCGTCGGGCCTGATGCTCTCGATGCCACCTCCCCTCTACCCCAATCCCCCTACTCCTTCAATCCAGCCCTCCACTCCTGCGCTCGCCACACTGCATTCCTGATCCCCCCACGCCTGTTGCAAACCCTAAGCACGCCAGATGCCACGGTCACACCACACTGCCAGCATCAGTCCACCCCTTGGCTCCTCCTGCACTCCACGGTCATCTCCTCCACGGCTCCACCGGCTCAACTCCTGACCTCCCAATGACTTCACAATAGAGGCAACGACTCCTCCAACAAAACCGTCGAGTCAACCATCCAGAGACCCCGATTGGTGTCGCTAGCCAGGGAGATCCCCACGGCCCCACCTCGATCTAGATCTCCTCCCTCTCTGCCGCCACCACCACTGCCACTGCCTCCGCCCCGCCGAGGTTGATACGAAGCACTATTTCTTCACCAGGTTGCTTTCTTTCACTTTAGTTCTGACACTTGCTGAATTATTTTTAGAGTATAAACAATCTTGCCATGGGAGAACTTGCGTAAATGGCAATTTTTTTCTGCCACTGAATTTTCTAGGATCTTATTTGTTTTGATAGCCAAACTTTTATAAGTGTGAAGAAAGGTTTGAGGCAATTTGATGCAATGAACGTCGTAATAATGTTAACATGTGATCTGTGCAATTATTTTTGCTTTATGCAAATGTGATAATAATGTTAACATCATAGCTTGTTGTTTGTTCAATTATCTCTAGCTTCGTGTTAATAAGTGACAAAGCAATCGGCTCACTTATGAGAGATCCCACTGGATCGAGCAATGTGACCTACTGCTTGTTATATACAACTAGTGTATTATCATGCCACCAACATTCCAAGTTGGTGCATTAATCTATACACTAGTATGGTGTTTGATCTGCCTGTGTGTGGTAGTTTTATACATTGGTATGGTGTTTGATGTGCGAAGTGATCGGCAATACTGGAGCACAACTAGTGAACTAATAATTGAACCATTACAACCATATTACCTACGAATACCTATTGAGTATCAGGTACCCATCGAGTTCGGGCATGGACATAGGTCTATGCCGTGTAGCTTAGTAGGTTCAGGCTCAGGTGGTGTGTTTGGGTTCTAATGACGGGTTTGGGGCAGTCGTACCTATAAGTACCCACCCGATTGCCATTCCTAGTACATTGGGATCGCATTGTCTTCATTCGGTTAAGTCAGTGACTCCACGATTTGGAACGAGGGCCACGGGGAAAGATGTACATGTGGAGCAACCATGAGGGCGACTGATGGAGCGATTGGTGAGGGTAGATAGAGGGCAAGTAGATTGAGATAGCTGGGGATTAGCGAGGCGAAATTATTTCCTAGCCACTCACACTTTTCAAATCTAATCCAGTATAAACACAATTACAAAAAGAGTCTCCTTTGTGATAGCAAAGCGTCGGCAGGTGACATATATCACTTGCCACTAGGTGCTCCAAGTTAGGCAACATGGTAGGGACCTGTCGCACTTGCCACCCTGTCGAGCCACTATGCCGCGTGCGGCGCCATGCCCTACCAAGCCACTATACATGAGCATGGCAGGTAACACGTGTCACATATTAGCACTTCGCGGTCGAGAAGAGGACTAGTTTTGTACACGGGTGATAGATTTTTAAAAACAATGCGCGCGAAGGCTGGAAAAGCTAATATTTCGGAATTAGCGAGGAGCGAGCCAGTTACACTCATCCGATGGGGTCATTAGGTCTATTGACTATAACTGGCATATTTACTCGCGCAAAACGGCTAGATATTACGATGCAATTGTCTTTGATATACAATTCTACTTACTATAGTTGAAATACAATTGCATTTGTTATATAACTTTAATATTTGTATATGATTAATCTATAATATTATAATCTGGTCTTACCAAAATTAGTGGTGGAGATACTTCTCTTTTTCTTCTGATTAATGTGAGAAATTCTATATTTTTTTTCTTTTTTAGATTATTATGAGATTTTCTTGCCTTTAAAATGAATAAGGTGTTTTACATATTGCTGGTTGTTTCTATTTATATGGATCCCAATAGCCAGACCTGTGCACAACGGGCACCGTGTATACTGTTGTGCCAAGCTCAATCTCCATCTTTCCCGCTTTAATTACGACGGCCTGCCGGGTGATCACATCACATCCCCTCAGGCCATTCTACTTGACGGAACGCCATGCAAGGGCTTTCAAGTCTTTGGTCTCGTTTAGAACATACGAATTTGCAGAAACTTCGTAGAAATTTATTCTCACGTTCTAAACTTAGTGCAACAGGGACTCCATTTTCTTAAAAAAAACACATGTAAGTCTGTTATAGATTCAAAATATCTTAGGCGCCGTAGAATACGTAATTTTTTCTGAATCTTACCGAAACTTTTTTTTTATGGGAACCAAAACTAAATTATTACTATAAAACTCCTACTAAATTTATGCAAAATTAGAGCATTCCGAACTTCTGCACTTGTAGCGATCGACTTCACGACATATAGAACTCGGCTTTGGCATGACACGTGTTTGGTGATTGTCTAATGGCGGTGGTGATGCCAGTGACACGAAGCATTTGGAACATGTAGTAGGGCGCCGCTTCCTCACCAGTGTCTGACGCACGAGGTGCCTCATCTCTAATCGTGAAAGATGTGCTCGTTCAGCTATGCAACCAAGCAAAAAAGCAACCAAATGTCAAACAGTAGCTAGAGGGCATCGGACGTGCACACGTTATTTTGAGCACACACCACACGTGTTTTCATGTGCAAAAGTACAAAGAGCAGTTTTAATATATACTGGACACGCAGTGGCGAAGCCAGAAAGTTGCAAAGAGAGGAGTTTAAAAAAGAGATATCCAAAATCAACTATTATGACTATTGACATATTGTAAAATAGTTGAAATTTAAATTGTATACAATATAAGTATATAACTATGAAAGGAGAAAAATATACCCTTTAACAAGTATGATCTTCTCACATCATCTCTAATTTTGAACTCGTATTGTTCAATTGGCTTGCGCAATCCTGGATTGGCAACAATATCACTTAGGCTCAATTCAACGGATGTCGCGATTCATAAAGCTTCAAACGCCTCAGTGCCTCACGTTGCCTCTGTGCTACGCCGCTACGCGGGGGTCATTTGCTAATTGACGCGGGATCTTTTGCTAATTGTTGGACTGGCGGGCTGGGTGGGCTCCAGCCCCACCAACAACTCTGCCTTTGTGGACACGTACACATATAATGTATAATGGTGTGGCGTCCTGTGCCCTGAAAGAGTACAAACAACAGTGCAGTCTTCGAGTAGATTTCTAGATGCGTTGAGCAGAGATCATGGCACGGTTCGGAACAAAGAGTGGGTGTAGAGGGAATTTTTTTTAATAATATATTTTTTATTCAAATTACAAAAATATACTTTTGTCGACGATCGGGATCGCCTGACCGCAAATGTGAAACGGGGTTAGTGTGAACAGGGGACCCAAGACGAGCTACGCTCAACGGAAGTATAGACGTCGGTCGGGGTGAAGCGTCAACGAGCTGGACAAAGCGAATTATACTGGTTCGAGCTCCCGTGAGGGTAACAGCTCTACTCCAGTCTTCTCCTGAGGCGGAGGGCTTCAATATCTTTGAGTACAGAGAGTGGATTATAGCTCGAGCTTGAGCGTTCTGGTTGTGTCTATTGGCTTATTGCTAGTGTGCTGATGTCCTTTTCGCCGTTCTGCCTCAAGGAATTTTATACCCCTCCCAGCCGTTACCAGAAACGGCCAGGAGAGATTCCTGGGGTAGTGCATGGCATGCATTGAAGACGTGCTGCAACCGGTCCGGATTTGGCGCCCACGTCCGCCTTAACTCCGGGGTTCTCGGTCTTGGTCACCTCTGAGCCAAGGTCGAGGTCACGCGGGGATTGGATCCCCACTCTCCAAGCTCGAGGTAGTGCGGGGATTGGCGCAACTCTGGTAGTGGTCGAAGCCTCACGCCGCCAAATTTCGAGCCAGTGGAGGACTCTGATGGCCGTGCGTTGACTGTCGAGGATTCTCGATCCTGACAGCTAGCCCCGAGGCTCAAGGTCGTGGCAAGAATTTGGGTTGACCTCGAGCCTCTCCATACAGACAGAGGGGACTGTTTTCTAGAAATTTTGAGCCCGGAGTCGAGGTCGAGTAGAGACCTACCGCCAGGCTTTGACGACGTTACACCTGGCGCCCCTTGACCTTCAGAATTCTGGTACGGACATGATCGAGCAGCGAAACCGTTCGCAACGCCTCGATTCCACCGCGCAGCCCTTAACTGCACCTGTCAAATCACCTGATCGATGCGCCATTTGAGATGCCCTAACCTCCGGCCTGCAGCACATCGGGTTTATAAAACTCAAGATTATCGCAACTTCGAAGAACTCTTGACCTCTCGCAATCTTTCCCTTCTAACTCCTCGCTCGAGCCCTTCTTCTTCCTCCGACCAAACCTCCCCTCAACCGCCATGGCCAAGCTCGGGAAGAGCTCCCTGACGGCGGCGAGGATGAGAGAGCTTGAGGGCTTGGGGCTGTTGGACCCGGCGACGTGGCGGCTGCCAGACGAAGAGACCGAGCCGCAGCCATGGGACGACAAGCACGTCAGCACGAAGCGTTACATGCTCTTCGGCCTGCGGACGCTGGAGAGCGACTTCCTTGCAGCCGTTCTCGCACAATGCGAGATCGAGCTTATCAATTGGTACCCAACTCCATCCTCCTTCTTTCTGCCTTCTCTCTCACTGTGCGAGGGTTCCTTGGAATCCTTCCCACCCTCGCTTTTCCGCTTCTTCTCTCTTCCTTGGGAAGGACCCGTGGTCGGATGCCTTTACTTCCGGCTGCGGACGGGGATCCCTTGGTCATTCCCCCAAATGCGTCCTCGTGACTCCCTCGGCCCATGGACCGAGCGATGGTTCTACTTGAAGCGGGGCGAAGATGGCGCGCTGGTGTTTGACGGAACCCCCATCAAAGGGAAGAAGCAGACCCCGGAGGCGGGCGACCTGGAGGACGACCAAGAGGCCATCGCCGCCATTCATATCTGCGCCTCGCGGGGCCTCACCGGGCAGGCCATCGCCAATGACTTTCTGAGGAGCCGGGTGTTCCCTCTGCGGAAGAGGTTGCACCCGTTCTTCGAGATCAAAGGTCGCGACGACCTCACTCGTGAGGGGACATCTGGTAAACCATCCTGTCCCGAAGCTTGTTCCAGTTTTGATCATTGGGTTCCTTTGATGAGTTGATTGTTCCAGCAGCGCCGAAGGAGTCTTGGATTGCCGCTCGGATGAACGAGATGTTCGGGAAGGCAGCATACGACTACACCCTCGACGATCCCGTTCCGAGGAACGTGCTGCGCCGGAAAGCCGAGGTAAGCCGTCCCGGACCGAGCTTCTTAGTCTGCGTATGCCTAGAGTCTCCCTTGACTCTTTGATGCACCCGCAGGACAAGCTCGAACTACTTGAAACGTCAAGGAAGATGCTGCCGTTGCCCGGGGCAGGCAAGGGCAAGAAGACGGGCAAGAGGCCAGCCCCGGACGGAGCGAGCAGCAAAGGCCCGAAGAAGCAGCACGTCGAGTGGGACGACCATACGATGGTGAGCACCCTTGGCCGAACCCCCAGGCACTTCGCCCGTGCTCCTTCGCCCTCTGACTTAGATTTCTTCTTGCAGCAACAGAGCGCCGTGGACGCAGCCAGGACCTCGACCGAGGACCTGGACCCACCGTGGGCCTCAAGGTCCAAGGCCCGAGGCCCCCAAGGAACACCAAGGGCCTTGCCAGCCCCCCGCGAAGCGGAGGCTGCAGACTCAGGTGCATCATCGGCCCCCTCTTTGCTTGGTTTCTTTTTCGTCTTTTTAGCTTAGTAGCCTTCCTTTATCGCAGACCTTGAGCACTCGACCTCACTACCTGCCCATCCTGACGATGACTGTTGTCCAGGGCGAGTCTGAGTTTGATGAAGAGGAGGAAGCCTCCTACATGCTGGCGCCCCGCCGGCCCTCAAGCCGGGGGCGCACCCCCCCAGGCCCCCAGAGTTGGGCCACAATTGGGGAGTTCGACCAGGGACTCGACGACCTGGGCGAAAATGACGTCGAGCCCGCAGCCAGCGAAGATGACGCCGTCGGCTCCGTGGATGCTGAGGATGGCGCTGACCCATCTAAGGCCGCCGAAGGAGACGGCACCGGGGATGCCCCAGCCACGACCACCGAGACAGCCCCGATCGTGGCGGTCGGGACCCGCCGAGCTGCCGAGGCTGAAGATGCCCTGGCCGGGGCGAGCACGGAAGACCGGGCTGTAGATCCGGCCAAGACCACCGCGGGGGAGGGCCTGAAGACCCTCCAGCCGCGGGAGACAAGACCAAAGCCGCTGCTGGGACCGAGCCCGGGGGCAGGCCGAGCCCCCTTGGAGAGGAAGCTCAAGGTGCAATCGCCCCGATGGAGTGCCCGAAGGTCTCTCCCCCAACAACCCAGCGGCAACAGCGAGTAACACCGCCCTAGGGACGTCGGGCAGCGGACCCACCGAGTACTCTCGTGCAAATTTCGAGGGTCGTCTTACCCAGGTACCTGAGTTTCTTCGCCCTATTGCTGAACCTTAGCTCGGATTCCCCCTTTTTCCTTCGTCTTTTTTCTCTCTTCTGGCGAGCTCTGTGTTGACCCTTCGATCTTCGCAAGTCGTCGATTCAGTCGCCCAAGGGTTGCAAGGCCTCCAGACGCACGCCGACGCGCTGAGGGTCTTCCTCGATGTGGTGGAGGCCCGGGAGGCGGCGCGCTCTAGGCTCGTGGAAACCTTGCAAGCCGAGCGAGAGGAGGCCGCGCAAAAGGCAGCAATCGACTCCAATGAGATCGCCGGCCTCCGCGAGGTGGTGAAGACGCTCGAGGCTTCCCACAAGTTCGAGCTTGAGCGGGCCATTGCCTCAGAGCGGGATCACGCGTGCAAGGCCGTCGAGGAGGAACGCGCGAGGTCGACCAAGGCGCTCGAGGCCGAGCGAGCCAAGGCTGAGGAGCTAAGGAAGGCCGCTGCGGACCAAGCAGCCACCACGTCGAGAGCCTCCCCTGAGCTCGAAGCCAAGGTTCAAGAGCTCGAGGAGAAGCTGGGTCGGGCGAGCAAGACGGCAAAGAGCGCCTTATCCCAACTTCAAGAAGAACAACGCCGCGTCGCCGAAGCCCTCCGACTCCAGGGCGAGCTTTCGACCTTGAGGGGTAGGGTCGCCGAGCTCGAGCAGGAGAAGCTCACGCGTGAGATGGCCAATTTGTAAATAGGTTTAGATTTCTTGTAAACAAGACCTTTTGTAAGACAGAAAGGGTTCAATGAAATGACATCGTTTTGGCGGAAATAGTTAATGTCTTGGCATGCTTAGCATTTCTCGATCAAGAGATTTTTTTCCTAATCGTACACTTAGCCTTTCTCGATCAAGAGATTTTTTTCCTAATCTCGATCAAGAGGTTGGGCTCAAGGTCGAGCAGCACCGGCCTTGGGCGCAAGTTAGAAAACCTGTAGAGACCAAGACCTCCGAGCACGAGAAAAACCCACAGGGAGCATAATATAGGTGTACGAGGAAAGACTTAGGCTCTAGAGTGTTAGGATCGTTTCTAGGCCAAGCCTCTTGAGTCCTGGCAACGATTTGCGCCTTGCTCGTTGGACCCGGCCACGAGCTTAGTTCAACTCTGGCAGGGGAGTGTTGATCTTGAAGAGATTAAACACAAGCGGCTCGACCTTTGGGGTGAATGTTTAAGCTCCCCGCACTGGGCCAAAACAAGCGTTAAGCTCGAGGTCGGACTCAAAGAAGCCCCGAATTCGAGCCAACACAAAATATAGAACGTAGAAAAAGGGCGTGAAGACCAAACATGACAAGCGAACAACAGCTTTATTGAAATCTAAGGTGAAAGGGTTACACATAGAATTTTGGTGGTCAATGTTCCACGAGCTAGAGAGCTCTCGCCATCAGGCGGCTAGCCCAGTAAGCCCGCGGCGATCTGTTGAAACGACTCTATAGGAGCCCTCCCACCACAGGGATAACTTGTTGGTGTTGACTGGAGGTGAATCGCCTCGTGGCTAAGTCCCCAACAAGGAGCTCCTAGGTCGTGTCGATCGAGACGCATGTCTGCGAAGAGCTTGGGGTAGTCGCCGATCGTAGCGAGGCTGCGACATCTTACTTCTTCGCTAGGGTAAGGTCAAGGACCGTTCTTGCTCGAAGTCGATCTGGTCGACCAAAGTCGACCTGGTAGAGCCAGCGTGACCTCTGGAGGCGGGGCGGCCGGTGCAAACACGAGCCGAAAGGGTGTGGACCCGTTGCTTGGTCGCCGTGCGGGTGCGAGTAGACCATAAGACGGTGGGAAGTTCATCCACCCAGGTCTGGCCTTGTCGTTTGAGCTCATCTGATACTCGCTTTTTGATGCCTTGAACGATTTGTCCGTTGGCACGCTCCACTGCTCCATTGCTCTGCGGATGGCCCACCGAAGCATAGCATACTTTGGTGCCGATGTCTTCGCAGTACTCCTGGAACAGCTCACTGGTGAATTGTGTTCCATTGTCAGTGATAATTCTGCATGGAACCCCATACCTGGTGACCACGAACAAGCGGAAGAACTTGACCGCCGCGCGAGCCGTGATGGTCGAGACAGGTTCGGCTTCGATCCATTTGGTGAAGGTATCGATGGCGACGAACAAAAACTTCTTCCCCGGTTGCTTGCGGGAAGGGGCCGAGGACGTCCAACCCCCAGGTTGAGAAAGGCCAAGCTAGTGGGATGGTCTGGAGTGTGTAGGCAGGCTGATGCGACTTCCGGGCATGGAACTGGTAGGCTCGATAGGTGCGGACGATGTCGCGAGCGTCCCAGAGCGCTGTTGGCCAATAGAACCCCATGCGGAAAGCTTCCCGACCATGGTCCTGAAAGAAGAATGTGCCCCATAGAGACCTGAATGAATGTCATTTAACAGGTACTTACCCTCCTCCGTGGTAACACACTTCGTCAGGATGCCGGAAGCATTCTGACGATAGAGCTTGCCGTCCACAAGCTTGTACGAGCTCGCCCGACGCTTGACCCTGCTCCTCTCTGCGGGATCGATCGAAAACTCTCCTCTCGCCAGGAAATTGTGGATTGGCTTGGCCCATGAGGGAATACCTTTGATGAAGGCGACCGAGGCCCCTTGGTCGGAGATTGAGGGTGACGCCAGGGTCTCCAGGATCACATCTGGAGGGACTGCGTCGTCGGATGACCCGAGCTTGGAGAGGAAGTCTGCGTCGGAGTTGTCCTTCCGTGCCACATGCGTGATTTCCAGATTTTGGAACCATTTCTCCATCTTACGCGCCTCGGCAACGTATTTTGCCATGGAATCCTCCAAACACTGATAGCCCTTGTTGAACTGGTTGACGACAAGCTGTGAATCGCCCTTGACGACCAACCGACGAACACCCAGCACCTTGCAAGCTCGGAGCCCCGCCAGAAGAGCTTCGTACTCTGCTTCGTTATTTGTCGCTGGGAATCCAAAACGAATCACATACCTCAGCCTGTCGCTCTGCGGGGTGAGAATGAGGATCCCAGCCCCCAAGCGTTTGAAGGACCTTGAACCGTCGAAGTACATGACCCAGGGCCTCTCCTCCTCGACCTCGAGTTCGGGAGCCGGCTGCGAGGTCTGCTCGACCACGAAGTCGGTGAGCACCTGCGATTTGATGGCCGTGCGCGCCACGAACTGGAGGTCAAAGATAGCCAACTCCATGGCTCACTTGGCGATGCGACCGCCATCCTCTAGATTCCTCAAGATCTCCCCGAGCGGGAAGTTGCTCGGGACGACCACAGAGTGAGCCTAGAAATAATGCCTGAGCTTGCGCGAAGCCATGAGGAGGGCGTACAGTAACTTCTGGACCTGGGGGTAGCGCTCTTTTGGCCCGTAGAGGACCTCACTGACATAGTAGATCGGGTGCTGCTGTGCATCCCGCTCGGCTACCAAGACAGCGCTGACAGCCTGAGCGGTGGCCGCAAGGTAGAGTAGCAATTTTTCACCGGGCTGCGGGGTCGTGAGCAAGGGTGGGCTTGATAAGTATACCTTTAACTCGTCGAAGGACCGCTGAGCCTCGGACGTCCACTCGAAGCTCCCTTGCTTGCACAGGGCCTTGAAGAAAGGCAATCCACGCTCGCCGAGCCTCGAGATGAACCGACTGAGGGCAGCCATGCGGCCAGTGAGGCATTGCACCTGCCTTACCGAACTCGGGGGGGCATCTTTTCTATCGCCTCAATCTTCTCCGGGTTCGGGCCGACCCCCGAGCCCCCAATCATGTAGCTGAGTACCTTCCCTGAAGCAGCGCCAAATACGCATTTCTCCGGGTTGAGCTTGATCTTGTGCTTGTTCAGGTTGGCGAAGGTCTCCCCAAGGTCTTGAACGTGGTTGGCTTCGGCGGAGCTTGATGAGGACATCCCAACCAAGGATACAACCGCTGCGCCTTCTTCCCCCTCGACCACCTTCATCCCCGACCGTCATTTGTTTGGCCGCTACTTCATCTTCGATGCTTGGAGGGCTTAATCCAGAAGCAAGGCCTTTCCACCCACCTTTGCTGGACCAACACGTCAAGATCATCCACCGAGACAGCCCACGAGCCAAGGAAGGCCCAAGATCAAGCCCAATTCGTCCACAACTCCGGTTCGGCCATCCAGAGCAGCAGTATTCAAACGGACATAACTTGGGTTCCCGGACTCCGTTTCTAGTGTGCGACCACTCGTTTGAAATCTATCGAGATAACCTTTCTAATGGATCTGGTCCCACGGCCAAATTCCTCTGGAGCGACGGGAAATCACAAAACAATCTCACGAGACTGAAATCCCGGTGCTGCGCCACCTTTCTTTTGGGCCCAAGGCCCATGTATCTTAGGGTTTTGGTGGGCACCGCTTGTCTTGGCTGCCCTACACCTCTGGCGCCGCTATATATGTGGTCAGCCTGGCCGCTTTTTTCGTTTAGGTTTTGTTTGTGTTTGGTAGACCCGTGCGCGCCCCTCTCTCGGCTTATGCGTGTCGACTAGACCGCCTGACCGAGAAAACAGAACCTCAACTTGTTTCTTTTGATTTCAATACTACCCTTTCAGATTGCTTCATACTTTATTCTTGCGGGTTCTCGATTTCTTGCAGAACAATTGATCGATTGGATCTTGTATCCGTGTGGATTGGCATTGCGATTGTGAAGCTCCCGACCTGCTGGTTAGAAGCCCTAAATTCGGTGCCATCAACACCCCCAAATCGACGTATCATCATCTCACCGAAAGATCGGGATCCCCGTCCCCATCAGAGCTCTTGACGACGATATCGTCCACGTAGACCTCGAGGTTGCGGCCGATCTGAGGCTCGAATGTCTTGGTCATTAGACGCTGGAAGGTCGCGCCGGCGTTGCGGAGACCAAACGACATGGCCGTGTAGCAGTAGGTCCCGAACGGTGTGATGAACGACGTCTTGCTTTTGTCGTCAACCGCCAGCTTGATCTGGTGGTACCCAGAATAGGTGTCCATGAAGCTTAGCAGCTTGGCATTCACCGTGGAGTCGACGATCTGGTCGATGTGCGGGAGAGGAAAGTTGTCCTTCGGGCATGCCGAGTTCAAACCCGTGTGATCCACGCACATCCTCCACTTTCCGCCTTTCTTCTGCACGATGACGGGATTAGCCAGCCACTCGGAGTAATCGATCTCACGAATGAAGCCGGCCTTTAGCAGCTTGTCGAGATTCTCCTTGATTATGGCGACCTTCTCGGGAGAGAAGCATTGCAACTTCTGGCGTACGGGCCGGGAGCCGGGCCGTACTTGCAGTTTGTGCTCGACCACCTCCCTCGGGACACCCGGCATGTCTGCCGGCTCCCAAGCGAATATGTCTTTGTTGGCGTGGAGGAAGGTGACGAGCACGAGTTCCTATTTGGAACTCAGCTTGGCCGAGATGTAGACGCACTTGGATGAGTCCCCCTCCACGAGCGGCACAGCCTTCATTGCCCCGCCAGGCTGGATAACCGCCTTTTGGCGGGCCACCTTCGCGGTCGCTTCAGGGCCCTGTTGAGGCAGCATACCAGCGAGGGCCAAGGCCTGGGTCTCGCAACCGTGTGCCGCCTTGAGGTCGCCCCGCACGGTGATGATGCCGCTAGGCCCTGGGAGCTTCATACAGCGGTGGCCGTAGTGGTTGGCCACCATGAACTTGACCAGAGTCGGACGCCCGAGGATGGCGTTGTAGGGGAGATCACCCTCGACCACCTCAAAGGTGACCAGCTCGGTACGGATGTTGTCCAAGGCACCGAAAGTGACGGGCAGGACCACCTATCCCAGATGGGTGGTCGAGCTTCCGGGAACGATTCTGAAGAACGGAATCGCGATGTTCTTGACCTTCGACCGACGAATCTGCATCCAGTCGAGTGCGCTATCCAGCAATAGGTTGAGGGAGCTGCCCCCATCAACCATGACCCGCCCGACCAGGGTGTTACTAATGGTCGGGGTCACAACCAAGGCGGTCTTGAGATCCTTGGACATAACTTGGGGGCATCCTCCGGAGTGAAGGTGATCGCTGCCCCGGCCCATTTGCAGGGCTGGTCCGCAGGCTTCCCAATGGTGGCCTGATAGACCACGCCCGCGGCATCCTTGATCTCGTCTCGGACTGATACGCCGAAGAGCCACCGAAGATGACATCGATCCGGCGGTCGCCCTGCTGGAAATCCAGGTAGAGGTCGGCCTGGTCCTCTCCAGTATTAACCCTCTTGGGCTGATCTCCTTCTTTCGGGAGCGTGGGCATCTCTCCACGCTCATCGTAGAAAGCCTCCAGCTTGTTCTGCCAAGCCCTGCAGCTTCACAAGTCGTGATCCGGAGTCCTGTGGAACAGGCAGAACTTGTCTTCGTCGAACCGAGGTCGCCCCTCAGGACCTTGTGGGCGACCGTTGGCCTGCAGCGACCTAGACCGGCGATCCTCCTGCCGAGGTTGGCGCGGCGCCTGCTGAGGTCGTGGCCGATTTCGCTGGGGACGGGGCCCCTCTGGCCGCATCCCGCACCTCCATGACCTCGCGGTGACCGTCAACCGAAACAGTCACCCGAGGGCCGAGGTCGGCCATCACCGCACTTGCGGTCCCTCTTCCGCTTCTTGGCGATCGAACCTTGGTCGGCACTCTTGGCGTTAGAGGGGCCAGCCTCACCGAGTTGACGCCCAGCTTACCTTGGTCGTAGTCGCGCTTCCAGCGGACCGCGTCGTCCGCGTCTGCGTAGCGTTCCGCCATGCGAAATAACTTACCGACGGTGAGCCTTGTCGTAATCTCCAGGTCTTCGGTGAGGCGCCGGTTGCGGACGCTGAAATTGAAGGCCTTGATCATGGCCTCGTCAGAGACACTTGGGGATCAGGTTCCTGTTGCGGATGAACCATTGCACAAAGTCGCGGAGAGGTTCATTTTTCCCCCGGATAACCCGGTCCAGGTCTTTCTCCCTTCCGGGTCGCTCGTAGCAGCTCTGGAAGTTGGAACGGAGGGCACTCTGAATTTGGCGCCACGAGCGGAAGGTACCTGACTTCTGGTTGAAGAGCCAGGTGCGGGCAGAACCGTCCAAGATAGTAGGGAGGTAATTGGCCATCACGTACTCGTCTCCCCCCGCGGCCAAGATAGTGGTGGTGTAGATCGACAGAAACTCGTCGGGGTTCTTCGTCCCGTTGAACCGCTCGATCAAGGCAGGCTTGAAACGAGCTGGCCAGTGCACCCGCCGAAGGTCGTCAGAGTACGCCATGCAGCCATAAGCCGGAACAGGAGCGCGCCTAGGGAGGTGTTCACCGCTGCAGGAGTCGGATTCACGGTCGCCGCGGCGGCCCGACCTACGACCACGCCGGTCGTGGCAATGGGCCCGAGCATCTCCGGAAGGTACTGCAAGTGCTCGTGGACCCGGTGACGCATTGGGGGAACATCGGGGGAGAGGCCCGACATGCTGCTGCTAGAGCGAGAGTCGCCTATGGGCGGTGCCGCCGACACCATCCGAGTCGCACTTTCGGGAGCGACGTCGTGGCGGTGTACGAGACAGGTCTTGGGATTGTCGGGGCGCAGGAGACCAGCGGGGACGCTGGCGCCTGCGCGAGGAGCTGCCGTCACTCCTTAGGGACCGGGACCCAGAAGGGCGGCCATGGTGCTGCGACACACAACTGGCGGGCGGTTTTATCGAGCTTCGTCTGCGAGCTTCGGTCGAAAAACCCGACCTCGGACGGCGGGTCGGTCATGACTCGAGCGATCGACGGAGGCGCTTCGCTCGATTGAGGGAGCTTGGATCGACCTGATGACGCTCCGATCTTCTCGCACTCCTCCCGCCGGAGGGTAGTTATGGCTTGGTTGATGGCGACTTGTGCCATCCAGCGAGCGTTTTCAGGGGTCTTCGGGCTGCGCTCCCCCTCCTGAAAGTGCATCTAGGCACTTATGTTATTTTGGTGATTAATGACAAACACATATAATGACAATCTATATAATTGTGTAAATGCTTAACTTAGTGCTTAACAAATGACAAACCTCTAATATGATTATATTGCTATGAGACTAACATGTTCATTGCCAAGTTGAGTATTAGTCTCATCTATTTAGAGGAAAATCAAGTGGATGGTTAAGCAAAGATAAGGTATGCAATTTTGGTATCTATTCTATATTTGTTATTGCATTCCTTTTGTGCAAATGCATAGTGAACTCCAAGTAGCATGTTGATTATATATATGCACATTGGTTCATGTCATATTTATTTGTGCATATATGTTCATTTGAGTTCATTATGTGCTTTGCTTTTAGTATGCATGTATTAACTAGAGTTAAACTTCACATTGCTATAGATTGAATTGGTGCATACATGTTTTAGTTGCGTTTCTTCTCATGCACTTCTCTTAGTGAAGTTTAATCTAGAGTTAGATCACATATTTACTCTTGTTCCGAATATTAGTTGCACATGTACAATTCGTGTATATTCTTCATGTGCTTCATTTAAAGTAAAGACTGTGATCCTTGCCATGATTTAATTGATTCATCATATTGGCAATTATCTCTCTAGTGCATATAGATCAATTACATATTCATCATGATGCACTTAGTAGAGAACATTTCTTATGTCAAGTGTTTCTATTTTTATTGTGCTTCTTTATATGAAACACTTGTGGTATAATTGCTCACAAATATCAATTTAATCATATCTATTGAGCTTTTGGGACTAATGCTTTTCATGAGTGGTTAGGAAAGAATTAGGTCCGTGTGTGCATGATGACCAAGGTATCTTGGAGGATGATCGCTAAGCCGAGGTCAACAAGACGGCGGTGTCACCAAGAGTTGAGGACTAAGTCAAGATCGACTTGGCGTGGAGATCGTCAGAGAGGATGATCAAGTCAAGGTTGATGGGACGAGAGTCTCATGAGGTGAATCGAGTCAAGTTGGACAAGGTGAAGATGTCATCAGTCATTTGGTAAAAGACATCATGCACATTGCATCCACGGAGAAGACGGCATGCGAATTGAATGTAAGACTTAGATTTCTCGTTTTAATTTAGTCTAAGGATTGCCGTACTATTAAGAGGGATGCTCCATTGAATGACTTTTAGATGTGTCAAGTGCTCAAGTGATTCATCCTTGTGAAATTTAGAGAGAGAGTGGTGCTGGTGGTGCCGGAAAGTGAGAATTGTAGGTCTCTCTTGGATTCTTTGTGAAATCTGGATTTATCCTTTGAGATTTGGGTAGTGAGACCTTGTTAGTTGTGTAGCCCTTGTTCTTAGCTTTCAATAGAGTCCAAAATCACTGAAATCGAGTCCGAGTCAAAAGTTATGCTCGTTTTGGCCGGGCTGGTCTGTGCATTTCGGACTATCCGAAGATGGACTCGGACTATCGAAGTGAGTTCGGACTATCCGAACATATTTTCGGATATTCGAGCTGAGTCTCTCTGTTAGCCATATCTAATGGGTTCGGACTATCCGAACTTGAGCTCGGACATTCCGAACCGAGTCGAACGTTGAGAAAAACGGCTAGTTTTTGGAGCCTCTATTTAAACCCCATCCATCCCCATTTGTTGGGGGCTGCTACCACAATGGATTAGAGGTGCCATACCCTTGTTCTTGAGCCCCAATACACCCCTCTACCCTTAGATCTAAGTGATCCTTTTGTGTGAAGGGTTGGGAAGAGTGTGAGGAGTGAGGTGTTAGGATTGAGTTGGATTTGAGTTTGAGCACTTGATTTCATCTCCAAGTTTGTTCTTTGTGAGTATTTGTTACTCTTGGAGGTTGAGGACTCCTAGGCGGCTAGGAGGTCACCCACGAGCCACCGGTTCTTCGTGTGGTTGGCCGAGGAAGTTTGTGAAGGTTCGATTCGCCTCAAGGAAGGAATCAAGAAGTGAAGCCGCGAGTGCAAGGTGCAACACCGGCGGCTAGCGGGTTGAAAGAGACCCCGTGTCTTGTGTGGACTGGGCGGTGAGTGCAAGTGCAACACCGGAGGAAAAGGGTTGAAAGAGACCCGGCTCAAGTGTGACCGAGCCGCCTAACGGAGACGAGGATCCTCAAGGATCCGAACGGGTGAAAAATCTTCGTTTCAAGTTTGCTTCTTACTCTTGCTTTAGTATTTGATTTTGAATCTTGAAATTGCCCGATCTACTTTTTCTAGTGAGTTTTCGCTAGACCTCTATTTGCTTCAAGTATTCTAGGCTAACTAGTTTAATTTGGTGTATTTAATATCCCCAAATAGCCTAGATATCATTTGCACTATGTGCTCTGGAGGATTCGGAATATCCGAATAGATTTTCGGATTATCCGAATCGATTCGAATATCCGAATACAATCTCGGACTATCCGAACTATTGGACAATCGAGTATTATTCGGACATTAGAAGGTCTCGTATTCGCCGCAATTTAGTTTAAATTTATAATTAGCCTATTCACCCCCTCTGGCGACATCCCTGTCCTTTCAATTGGTATCGAGCAAGGTCTCTCATTTTATTAGACTTAACCGTCTAGAGAGTAAAGGATGTCGACTAGAGGATTAGAGAAATCACATTATCTACATGCTAGATGGGTTAAATTATGCTCATTGGAAATTAGCTATGATTTCTCATTTTAAATCCATGAGCCCCCAAATATGGTGGATTGTAGATGTAGGCTTTTCATCTCCATTGAATGAAGATAATCCAAGCTGAAGGGGAGATGAAATGCATACATCTCGGCGCCAAGCTTCTAATGTTTTATTCTATGTTGTGAGCGATGAAATTTTAGATAGAATATGCAATCTCTCGCGCTCATGAAATGTGGATGAAGCTTCAAGAACTATTTGAATCATCCACTTCCATTGAGGATTGGATTGAGGAAAAGGTGTCGGGAGATGAAACCTCAAGCTCCACATCAAGTGATGAAGAACCGACATCTTCATCCACCTCAACCTCCACCTCAAGCGGCGATGAAGATTCACTTCCATCACGTAATTCGTTGCTTCATGGCAAAAGGTAAAATTGAGGTAAGTGATGATGATGATGATGATGAGCTCTCTTGTGATGAATTTATGAATATGTTAAAGGAGCTCAATGAATCTCTTGGGAAGGAGAAAAAGAAGTATAAAATTTTAAAGTTGAAGCATGACTCACTTCAAAATGATTATAATATTCTAAAAGAAAATCATGAAAAAATCCTTCTCAAGGAATTCACTAAGTCTAGAGTGGATATTGCTACTCATTGTAATTTAGTTGATGAATTACCTTGTTGTTCAAATTCTATTACTACTACTTCCTCTATGCTTGTTGAGACTAACCTTGTAGAGGAAAATAAAGAGCTCAAGGCCCAAGTCATTAGATTAGAAAATGACTTGAAGAGTGTGTAAATGGAAAAGCCGTTCTCGGCGAGATCTTGAGCAAGCCTAGGGCGCCTCAAGATAGCGAGGACTCGCCACTAACTCCAAGAGGAGAAGAGCAAGAAGAAGCACAATGCAAGAATGAAGACGATTGTGCTTTTGATGCAACAAGAAAGGCCACTTCGCCTCTGTGTGCCCTAACAAAGTGGAGATCAAGCCACAACCATCAACAATGAGGCAAACCGACAAAAAGCAAGTCAAGAAGAAGAGACGCTCCAAGCCTACTTGCTATCATTGTCGGGAAAAGGGCATATCGGTAAGGATTGTCCCAAAGGTAACACTCTAAGCCTATTATTGTCAATGATCATCATTTGCTTAGGAAAGACAAAAATGGTAATATGTTTGCCAAAATTGTCAATTCTTCTAAGTCTACGATAATAGTGACAATTATTTGCTTAGGAGAAATAAATCTAGAAATGTGTTTGCTCATAATGCTAGATTTCCTAAGACTATGCAAAATTATGTTGATCATGTGCTTAGGAAAAATAAAAATAGCAAAACATTTACTAGAAATGCTAGATCCTCTAAGCCAATGCATAATTTTAATAATCATATGCTTAGAAGAGATCAAACTAGAAATAGTTTTACAAAATATCATTTCCCTCCTAAGCCTTTTCATAATAATGCAAATCATTTGCCTAGGAGGAATAATTATCGCAAACCTATTTCTAGTTGTGTTAGTCAATTCGATAATATCAAATTTAGGGCCATTTGGGTTCCTAAATCTATTGTGACTAACATTGTTGGACCCAACAAGGATTGGGTACCAAAACCGCCTAAAAGATTTTTAGGTAATATGAGATGGATTGGATGTTTGGCTTCTTCAAAAGGGAAGATGGCTTAATCATTTGCAAAATGAAGCCAAGCATGAGGATGATCACTTCAATCTTGAGCCAATGCCATCTCGGGTAACAAGTATTTAACTTGATTACTATTTAGCTTATAGCCTTGTGTAGGTTATATTGCATTATTTATGAAAATCAATTTAGATTGCTTGTTATATACTTGCTCATGCTTATTAGTTGTTTTGATTGCAATCTTGAGCAAGTTTGGGATAGTGGCACATTAAGGGAGTGCCAAATCATAATCATGTATATCATGTCCCTACGTGCCCATATTTATATAAGTGCTAATATATATTTTCAAAATCAAACCATTTAGCCAAAAGTTAAAATTTTGTATACTATTAGTATTCTTGTGAAAAACTAGTTGCAAAATGTATACAAATACTTGTTACCGGGTCTTGACACATGATGGACGACATGGTACGCTAGGAAGAGTTGTGCTCGGGTTGGCATATTATGTCTTACAAACAAAATAGAAAATCAATTACAAAAGAAAATGCTCAACCTTGAGGAAGTACTTCTCCCTAAGATACAGACATATCTAGCTCTATATTGTTTTAGTCAAAATGAGAATGACGTCATTGCATACTTAAAAGACTTTTTTAGATACAAAGTTATATAACATTTCGGCAGTTAAAAAATGAAAAATATCAGAATCAAAGGAGCTTGGGTCGGCATGTTGCAGAACTAGACACGGCATGACTTTGCATGAGTTCTATTTACAATTTTTGACAAATATTATAAAAAGATAGGCAGTAGAAATGAATTGTCTCAATAATACAACAAGTATAAGATGGTTCGTGAGCTTCAAGTACGTGAAAGAAATTAAAAGGCAACCTGTCTAGTTCGTCAACTAAGCAGTTCATAATGGAATCCAAATCAGCTATTATCTCGTCACACCTTTTTTGCGAAGGATAAATAAAATTTAGTTATTTTTCCTCTAATATTTATATCCACTGCTTTAGTTCCGTTCATCTTTGATTCATTTTCTTTTCTTATAATAGTACAAATAGACTGAATCTAGACTAGTATAAAAGTGATACAACGTATCAATAGGCCGTGCATAGTCTCGCCAGAGACGACTCGAGCTGGCATATCACAGCATGACAGCTGAGTCGTGACGGCATGGTCCAAGCCCATAGTCTATCATGCCCGTGCTAATGCAAGCCCGATGCCCAGATCTACCGCCGCGCACCGACTTTTGTCCCCGGCCGGCTTACAAATCCACCCGTCGCACACGCGGACGACACCACCGTCAAGTGCTGCTACGTACGTTGCTGGCACTAGCAGCCGCAGCGAACCTACGAGGCCACGACCATCTGCGGCTGCGCGCGGGTGGAGAAACAACATCACGTTAATCCCTCACAATACCGCAAGGAATTGAACGGATTGGACAACTTCGGAGCTTTATCTGCTTCATCGACTCGTCGACGATCCCTCCGCCGTTGACGACGCCGCCGATCGGTTCGATCGTCGTTGGCATCACGGGCTCTCCTCGGCTTTAGTCCGGGTGAGCCTCCGTTATTGCTATATTTCATATCTTCCTTGAGAAGCCGAGCAACCGCTTCCCTTGGGGATCGTGGTTGCGGTGGTGATGGTGCCGGGTCTCCGCGATCGTCGGATGGGGTGCGTGTCTGGCGTCCATGTTCGGAGCTCCGTGACTTCGATCGTAATAAATCCATTTCAATTGATGATCAAAGGGCATTTTCGAAGGTGACTCTAACTTTTCGCCCCACGAAGTCAAGGTTCTCGCGGTCTCGCTCCCTCTTGGGGTGGATCCACCAGCAAGCGTACATGCTGGCTTGATTCTCTCGGTAGTTGGTGATACGATCCAATGATCCGAGGGGATAGAGATTGAAGAGTTTTTCGGTCAATTATGGGCCATTCCCCTTTCGTCTGAAAGCCCTAGGGTTTCCTCCAGCCGAGGCGATTTTTGGGTGCGGAAAGAGCTAGTTCAATCCAAAAATTCCTCCCGAGTGATTGTTTTCCGTGAGGAGATCGGATCGATTTGATTCTCGCCCAACTCGGATCGGGCCAAGGATTTGTGTTCGTTGAGGTCAAGAGGAGTTTTGGAGGTGGTGAAGATGGCAGATGGTCAAGAGGGCGGTCACCGGGTTTGGCAACCCGACCCTCGGCCACCGAGACTTGCTGCGCGAATCCTCAAGAACAACTTCGTCAGATCCTCCGGTTGGCTAACACCAAGATCTCCGCTTTCCGCCGCCCATGGTCAAGAACAACGCAAGTCCCTGGTACGGTGTAAGCGCCACCAAGGGTTCGTCCTCAACAACATCAGATGCGACCTCAACAGCAGCAGACACGGCTGAACCAACCACAAGGGAGAAGGCCCCCTCAACAGAATTTGGGCCAAGGTATGAAGGATGATCAACTCATAATTGACCCTAGATATAGAGGATTGACATGCTTTAATTGTGGAGAACCTGGACATTTTGTTGGGATTTGTAAGAAACCCAAAGTTTGCTTTATATGTGCTGTTCCTGGTCATCATATGAACGCTTGTCCTGCTTGGTCTAAAACAATGCCTCAAGCTGTTTATGTGGGCAGTGCTGGTAGAGGTTTAGGTTTTTACCATTTGGAAGTTCCTTCAGTTGAGTCAAACCAATGGTTGAATATGAGGAATTGCGGTATTGTGAAGATCAAAAAAGGAGATATTACTTTAGCCGAACTTGAACAAGAACTGCCCGAGATTTATTGCAAAAGAATGGCCATGGCAAATTAGAGAACCGGATGTTGGCAAATTTCGGTTAGATTTCCTCCCATAGGAAGGTTGATGATATTAAAATTACCCCTCGCTCAATCTCGAGAAAAGAGGGTGTGGAAGTGGAAGTCTTGGAGTGGATTGGTGAACTAGAGCCGTATGGTGAGTTAAAAGAAGCTTGGGTGCAGATTAGGGGTATTCCCCCAAAATGGTGTGATTGGAATGTTTTTTCTCAGATTGCATCTGGCTTTGGTATTATGATTGATGTTGATTGGGCTGGTCTGTTCAAGTCATTCTATGAGGTGGCTAGAGTTAAAATTGCCTGCAGAAATCCTAGTCAGATTCCTCTGGAGAGATTATATGAAATGATGAAGAAATTATATTTGCTATCCTTTGAAGTTGAGGGTTATGATCAAGGTTTAGAGGACTTCCCAAAACCTGATAATGGAGATGATGATGATGGTCATGATGAAGATCATGAGGAAGATGATGACTTAAGTGATCATAATAATGAGAAAAGTGGTATGGAGGTTGACAAATCAAAGAGTCAACATAGTGGATTTAATACTTCACAGAAAAATACGGGTGGTTCTTCTGTTAGATGTAAGTCGGCTGTTTTTCTGGATGAGGAAGAAAAACAGATCAATCAAGAAGAGCAGCTTTTTCAATGTTTGAGTAATTATAAGGAAATGGATGTTGAGTTGGAGACCAGAGCTTATGAGGATGATTTTGTGACCCCTAAGCAGAATATCAGGCCCTTTGGGTTAGGCACTGACAGTGAAAGTAAAGCAAAAGTTGTGGAATTTTTGGAAGAGACTGTTTCGGGACATTCTCAATGGGATAAATTCAGAACCCTTGCTGCAGATAGTCAGTTTAAAGAAAATACTTTTTTGTTGAGGGATATGGAATTGGCTAATACGGATTCTGAAGAAGAGAGTGAGACTGCAGAAGAGACATCATTCCAAGCTACTTTGGGTGATATGGGCGGTGAAGTGATGACTGAACTGGTTGCTGATGCTCAGAGAAAGGACTTGGAGTTTCAAGTCAGGTCCGAGGAGAGTGGTCACAAAAAGTCAGAACCTGGTTGGGGTCCATCCTTGAGGATGACTCGACCTAGGAGGCTGAAGGAGGATGGAAAAACAGTGATGCAGAGAGCGCAGGATTATGTGAAACTCAAAAATTTGGAATTTCAGGATACTTCTAAGTGTGGTAATTCTTTTAACTCTTTGAGTAATGAACATTTAATTAGTATGGCTTCTATTGTTGATGTGAATTTGGGTATTAACCCACATAATGTTATGGAGAATGTAGAAAAGATGAAAAAAACTGAAGAAGAGAAGATTATGGCTTTTAAAGCTAATAATTCTCGTGTGTTCCTCCCTGTTTGTTTAGAAGAAAGTTTAGATCATCATGATTTCCCCCCCTTGATGAGAAAATCTCCTCAAAAATCATCTCCTGATATGGGATGTGTTGATAGAAGTGGGGAACGGTCTTGGTCTCAGGTAGTTCAGCATAACACTCAAAAAAATATTAATGAGGGGAGCATTCTGAAATATTAGAGGCCTGAATAAAACAGGCAGGATTAATGGTTTGTCTGATTTTGTTCTTGAGAACAAATTAGACTTTGTAGGTATTCAGGAAACTAAGAAAGAAAAGTTTGAAGATAATATGCTGAGAGCTATTAGGAGTGATTTTAATTGGAATTGGTTACCTGCTATTAATACGGCTGGTGGTCTTCTGGTTGGAGTTAGCTCTAGGAAGTTTGATGTGATTGCTTGGCAGAACTTTAAGTTCTGCATATCCTGCATTATCAAAAATAGTTTTGATAATTTTGTTTGGAGATTAGTGGTTGTTTATGGCTCCCCCTATGAGGATGGTAAACAAGACTTCTTGAATGAACTTCATTTTATTATGAATAGTTGGGACGGTCCTACCATTTTTGGTGGTGATTTTAATATCGTGAGGAGCCAATCTGAAAAGAGTAATGGGGTGATTAATCACCATTGGGCATTCCTTCTCAATGATTGGTGTAATAGTTGGGGGTTGTTAGAGTGGAAGATTTCTAATAGATCCTTTACTTGGTGTAACAATCAGACTCGGCCCATTATGGCTGCTCTTGATAAAGTCTTTGTAACTACCTCTTTTGATACCCATTATCCTAGGGCTATGGTTAAGGCTGGGTCTAAAGCCAGCAGTGACCATGTTCCCTTAATTCTTGATTTTGGTGATGTTCAGAGTAGTAGACAAAAGCTTTTTAGGTTTGAAAAATGGTGGTTATATAAACCTGACTTCATTGAGATGGTTGAAAAACGTGGAACTCTCCTGCCTTAAGACAGATCCTTTAGAGAGATGGCAAATGAAGATTAGAAATCGAGAAAGAAAATTAGAGGTTGGGCTTTGAATGCCAACTCGAAATGAGGAAGTGTAAAGCTGATTTAATAAGAGAAATAGATATTTTAGACTTGAAACAAGAATCTTCTCGCTTATCTCGAGAATGAAAAAACAAGTGAAGTCTATGGTAGATGAGTGAATAAGATTTGAGTCTTGAAGAGATCCAAGCTAAGCAAAGATCTAGAGATAGGGATATTAAAGAGGGTGACAGAATACTGCGTACTTTCATGCAGTTGCCAATCAAAGAAGGAGGAAAAAGCATATTTATGTTCTGGACGGCCCTGATGGTCCTGTGGAGGAGACTAAGGATATGTTAGATCTAGCTGTGAATTTCTACAAAAGCTTGTTTGGTGCTGAAAACACTCTTGATATTTCCTTAAGTGAAAATTTTTGGGAGGCGGATAGCCGTATTAAAGATGATGATAATAGGTTGTTAGATGCTCCTTTTTCTGATTCTGAGGTCAAAGAGGCTGTTTTTGGCTCTTATGCGGATGGGGCTCCGGGCCCTGATGGTTTCTCATTTATTTTCTACCAGAAGTTTTGGGAGCTGGTTAAAAATGATTTTATGGCAATGGTTCGCCGCTTTGAGAATGGTTCCTTGAATCTTTCTAGATTGAATTATACCTTGATTACCTTGATCCCAAAAGAGAATGATGCTAGGAGTTTAAAGAAATTTAGACCTATTAGTTTGATAAACTGCAGCTTCAAAATCTTCTCTAAGCTCTTGAATAATAGGTTGGTTAAAATTGCGGATAGAATCATTTCTCCAAATCAAACGGCTTTTATTAAAGGGAGATTTATTCTTGAGAGTGTCATGGCTGCTCATGAAATTATTCATGATGTGGTCAAGAACAAAAAGCAAGGTGTTATTTTAAAACTGGATTATGAAAAAGCATATGATAGAGTTTTCTGGCATTTCCTTATTGATATGTTGAGAAGTAGAGGTTTTAGTGAGAAGTGGATTAGCTGGGTCAGACATGTGGTTTCTGGGGGTTCTATGTGTGTAAGAATTAACGAGGAAAATAGTTGTTTCTTGAAGCCTGGGAAAGGTTTGAGGCAGGGAGACCCTCTCTCTCCTTTGCTGTTTAATTTGGTTGTGGATGTTTTCTCTAGAATGCTTAGTAAAGCTGCTTGTTCTAATTTGATTAAGGGTTTGATGACCAATGTTTGTGAGGGAGGTATAATTAGCCTGCAATATGCGGATGACACTGTTCTTTTCTTTGAAAATGACTTGGAGAAAGCCAGAAATTTTAAATGGCTGCTCTCCTGCTTCGAGCATCTCTCCGGTATGAAAATTAACTATGATAAAAGTGACTTGATGTGTATTGGTTTGAATGGTAGGGAGCAAAATGAGCTTGCTCAGTTATTCTGTTGTAATTTGGGCTCCTTTCCTTTTAAGTATTTGGGGTCCTTTGCATTATGCAAGATTGAGGAGGAAGATATTCAACCCATTATTGATAAAGTGATTAAGAGAGTTCTTTGGTTGGCGGGTCGTCTTCTATCTTATGGTGGTAGATGACCCTTTTGAAGTCTGCCTTGCTAGTATTCCCATTTACTTGTTGTCAGTTATTAAATTCCCTAGGTGGGCAATTGAGGAAATTAATTCTCAAATGGCTCACTTCTTTTGGAATGATAGTGATAAGAAAAAGCAGTACCATTTAGCTAATTGGCAGTTGGTTGCTCAGAAAAAAGAATATGGTGGTCTTGGTGTTCCTGATTTGAGCACTTTGAACTTGTGTTTGTTGGCCTCCTGGGTTTCCAGGTATTTTTTGAGAAAAGATAGCCTTTGGAGACGGATTGTGGATAATAAGTATCAGACTCGAAATCCCAACCTTTTCTGTTGCCCTGATAATAATGCTTCTCCCTTATGGAAAGGGGTGCTTTGGGCAGCTCGAGCTGCAAAAATGGGGTATCTTTGGAAGGTTGGGGATGGTAAGAGTATTAGGTTTTGGGAGGATCGTTGGTTTGGTAATTCTAGTCTTGCGATTCAATTTTGGCCTCTTTATGTGATTGTTAATGAGAAGAACATCTCTATTCATGATGCTTGGGATGGTAGAAATCGAGACTCACTTTCCGTAGGAGTGTCTCTCGAGAATCTTATGGAGATGTGGTATGAGATTTTGGGTATTGCTGAATCTATAGTTTTTAATGATGATATTGACTCATTGTTTGGCAATTTAATTCTAAAGGGACTTATAATGTTCAATCTCTTTATGCAAGTGTTGAGTTTTAGAGGGTTCATCAAGTCTATATTCCGGCTCTTTGGATGATTACTGCTCCACCTCGTGTTCATATTTTTCTTTGGTTGTCAAGATAATAAATTCTTGACTAGGATAACCTCGTCAAAAGGCAAAAAGTGGAAGATATCATTTGTTTGTTACATTACGAACCGTAATCAGTAGTCCATTTATTCTTTGATTGTTGTGTGAGTAAAGTGGTATGGCTTGTTATGGCTGATATTCTGAAAATAAATGTAGGTGACTCCTTTGAAAATGTTGCCCGTTGGTGGATCAGTAGAAAGAAACATGCGATGGTGAATTATTGCTCTTCCGCTGTTCTCTGGACTTTGTGGAAACTAAGAAACGCTTTTTGTTTTCAGGGGGAACGTTGGAGAGATGTTCGAGTGGTTTTGAGTCAAATAGCAAAAAGATTAAGAAGTTGGTTGGTGCTGCTGAAGGAAGATCAGAAAGTTTATGTGGCCGAGGTGATAAAAAAACTGGAAGGAAAAGTGTCTGGGATTCTGATGCTTGGCTGGAGGCCAGGAAGTATCGCAAGAAGCTCAGGTCTGGAGGGTCTTCAGGTCTTGGCAGAGAATTGGGTGCATACTCCTGGCCTGGAGGGCAGTAATCAACCTGAAAATCTGGATAGTCAGCTTGCAAGTTCTACACAATCTAGATGTAGTCGAAATAGCTTTGTTTTTGATAATGGTTGAGCGTCTTGCTGCTGGTTCTGGAAGCAATCTCGTAAATTTTTGTGGCTGTGTGCTGTCCTGGGAGAAGATGGCTTGATTCTGGGCATGGAGTTGGAGCCTTGTTTCTAAGTAGTAGGGTTTGAGTAGTATGGTTTGTGTAATTTTCTTTTGGCTATGACTATGGTTGCTGGTTAGGTTGCTGAAGGCATGTGTTTTCGTTTCTGTCAGTCTTTCAAATAGGAGGCATGAAGTCTGGGTGCTGCCTGTAAACTCTACTGAACACTATGTGCTTGTTTCGTAATTGAAACTGGGCCATCATCTGATGACCTTTTGCTCTAAAAAAAACAACATCACGTTACGGCAGTACGGCTACGGGCGCGCCGGCCACCCGGCCGTCCGACTCTCCCAAACTGCATGCCTACGCGCAACGAGCTCGACCTCTGCCACGCGGGTGTGGTTTTCGAACGGCGATTCGTGCCGCTTCTATGGAGTGCGGGTTCGGGGTTCCCGGCGGCCGGCATGCGACCGGCCGGGCCCAGTAAGTTGCGGCCGCGCTGGTTTAGCCTAGCCAGGCTGAGCTTTTCTCTGACTGAGGATATTCGTTGGCCGGGTTGCGATGGAGGCAGGCAAGTACAAGCCGTGGCAGTGTTCAAAATTTCGTCGAAAACAGGTGTAATTTTGCTGAAATTTTGGATTTCGGGCTACCACGAAATCCAAAGTACTGATCGAATTAAAAAATGTTAAATTGCTACAGTAATTTTATTTTTTTGGCGAAATATCAAGATTTGAAACCGGATTTTGATGTTTTAGGGTCGGATTTGACTGGATTTAGTCCAATAACCCTTCAGAAAGTCATCTTCCATGAAAATTTGTTGAAAAATTGAATTTTTGAGATATATTAAAATTTAGGCAAAAACATTATTAGATTTTTATAAAATTATACAAGCTTAATAATAAAATTTAATTAGATTTTTATAAAATTATCTTAATAATGATCTAAAAATTTATGGTACTCTCTATAGTAGTGTAGGATCATATATAAAAAATTTCAAAATAATTGAACTTCATTTATTATCTTTAAAAATCAAAAATAGAATAAACATAATTGGGACAATAACCTTGTTAGATTTTTATAAATTTTCTTGAGTGTGATCATAATATAAAATTTTTATGAGAGATTAAGAATTATCTCAGTACCATTTTATAAAATTTTAAAAAATTAACTTTTAAGTTTGGTCAATCAAATCTATGCAAGCACTATACTTCATTTGTTATTATATTTCAAATATCAAAAATAGAAAGAACATAAATGCTACTATTCTTTGTAAGAATTTTATAAATTCACTGGAGTGTGATCATGATTCAAAATTTTTATGAGATATTAAAAATTTCCTTATCACCCTTTTGTAAAATTTTTAAAATTTTTAAACCTTTTTTGATTGCTAAAGAAAATCTATGTATTGATCATCAGTCTTTTATTAGGACGTAGCACTGTTAGAATTTTGAAAAATACATTAAGCATGATCATTATCTAAAAATTTTATATAACCATTAATGCTACATCAAGACCATTCACAAACTTTTTTAAAAATTTATAACATGTTTTGGACTATTTTTCCTTTCATTCAAGTTTGCCGGTAAGGCTTTTAATATGACAGTAGTACTGTTTGAATTTTCAAAAATTCATTTTCAAAAATTCATACATCTTGACCATCATCTGAAAATTTTATGAGAATATTATGGATGTGTCAAGACCATTCAAAATTTTTTTAAAAAATTTATAACCTCATTTGTTCTAATTTTCATTTGGTTTAAACTTGTCAGTCAGTGTTTTATCAGGACAGTAGTAATGTTTCAATTTTTAAAAATGTCTCAGATTTGATAATCATCTGAAATTTTTATGAAAATATCATCAATGTGTCAGGACTCTCCAGAAAATATTTCAAAATTTTTCGTCATCGTTTGACCCACTTTTCAGCCAATGCAAAACAAGCGAAATTTCGGCAATTTCGCTTGATATTTTGGTAAATTTCACCGAATTTCAGTTTTTTTTTCGGTGGCAAACGGACCGGATTTGAATTTTGTTTTTTGGATTTTGACCAAACTTTGTCCAAAATATCAAAATTTCGCCGAAATTTCATATTTCGGCCGTATCCGGTATTTTTCCCAAACGAAATTTGAATCCTTGGGCCGTGGGGCGGCGGACGGCGGTTGTCAGAGGAGTTCATTTTGTTTAGTCTCTTGAGCGCTATGATACGGTTCAATTTGTCCATAAACAAATCGTCAGCACTTCCGAAATGTTCAGTTTGTTCGTGATCCTGGTGCGCTGTCCTACCCTTACTGGTTACGGAAGATGAGCAACCTTGTTTCTTATCTTTGTAGTTTTGTCAATTATACTACAGTAATGAGCAAATTAAGGAGAGTCACGCATGCAAAACTGCACAAGATGACGACACCATGTACGAAGAACCAAGCGAACATATAGCAGAATTAAGGAAGGAACATGAGGACTAACATTGGATAAAAGTATCCAAAATATCATATGTACTGAGAATGTTTCACAGCTGAATAGTTTGGCAGCTGGAAACAAAAAGGGGTTACAGCAGTAATTACCGTTTACCAAGAAGCCTGTCTGAATCGCAAAACAAATGGTACATTCAGGCAATTAAGTCAGCCATCTTGCACTTTGCCGCAAACCTGCAATCAGTGAACTAAAAAATCTCACCATGTGCTATCCTGTATGCTAAGCTTTTCCTGTAACCTAAACCGATGTAACTTCCCGACTGCAATTATCTCCTGAAAAAATAGGCTGGAATCCGGATGGCTACTATGGCCAGGCTATTGTCCTAGTTCCCCTGCAAAGAAATAGAAGACAAACAAAATATCAGCGAATCGTGAACCCTAAACAGATTACTTCGAACTGATAATGGCAATGAATGAAATAACAAATAGCATATGCATCTACATGATAAACATATTATTTCCTAACAGTACTTAATGTTCATGGGACATGAATCTTGCAATTGGTATTCTATTGGAAACAGATGCAACAAAACATGACAACAGAGCAAACTTTGCTCATGAATAGTTTCATTAGAAAGACCAGCATAGGCTGTTAATATCTTATGCATGAATTCAAAAACTAATTTGAGACACACATCATTTCTAGAAACAAAGAAAGTTTAACCAAATTTAATGATCTTATATTCTCATGATCATGCATGCATAAGTTGGTGCTCTTAGTAAAGTGAAGATTTCCGACAATGTTGCGTCCAAATTCCAACATGAATCAACAATCATCAAACATTGATACTATTATGACCACCTCGTGACATGCTGTGCATATGCACACGAAAAAGAAGAAAAAAAGTAGACTAACCAACTAGAGGACGCCGCCGACGGCGGCGGCGGCGGCTGTGTCAGTACCGGCAGAGGCTGAGATGGCGACGTCGACGAGAATCAGCATGCGCTCGATCTCAAGGTCGCGCATAGCCCCTAGGCGCCGCTCCTCCAGCCGCGCCGCCTCCCTCTGCTTCGCCGATTCAACGCGCTCGTACATCCCCGCCAGCCTATCCAGAGCCGCCGCCACCTCCGTACAGCCTCTCCCTCCACCTTCGTGATGATGCCCCGGGGAGGAGCTCACCGGCGACAACGACACCGCCGTCCTCGGCCGCTTCGGCACCGGCGGCCAGTCGCGGGGTAGAGAAGCCGCACTGCTCTCCTCCTCCTCCTCCTTCACCCTGGGCATGGCGCCGCTGCGGGGCGCGAAGCCGGGAACGGAGGGGGCGAGGTGGAGGAGCGCCCGTAGGCGGTCGAGCGAGCCCGAGACCGGCGGCGGCGGCTCGGGCCCCCTGGACCTGGAGCGCTCCGCCCTGAGGCGCTTCTTGAGGTAATCCATGCGGTTCTTGCACTGCTCGACGGTGCGAGGCGCGCGGCCGCCGGCGACGCGGCGGGCGGTGACGGCGGCTGCGCAGGCACGCCAGTCGACGGGCGGAGGGGCCGCCGGCGGCGCGGAGGTGGCGCGGGCCCCACGCGTCGAGCAGCGCGGACGTCTCGCCGTCGCTCCACGGCTCGGGGGTCCACGCCGGCGTCGGTGGGGGAGGGCGGCGGCGGGTGGACATCAGCGCGCGCGGCGGACGGAGTTGGTTTGGGAGGAGCGGTGCGGCCGTGAGGGGCGTGCGTTGCTCGTGCCGTGTCGATCAATTAATTGCGCTCTCCTGGGCTCCTGGCCCCCGCGCCTCCTTTGTGGGCGCTTGTTATATATAGGGATAGGGGTTGCATATTGAGTACGGCTGAGTGGAGCCATGGTAGTTACCGTGCGTCCTTACGTGTGCTTAGGGTTCAAAATGTGTGCTTGAATTTCGGCTGCGGTGAAAGATTCTAAATCTCGATAAAACGAAGAATTTTAAAATCTTCTATAAAATTATATCATACACTGTGATATTACATCACGGTAACTACCATTGTCTGTGATAATACATCACAAACGATTCTAAACAAGTCGCATCGTTTATGATCACATATCACATATGATTCTTGTTTAGAACGGTAATAAAGAACTATCTACGGTATAAGCTTATCATGAAGAGTTCTTATTTAGAACCGTCTGTGATCAGCTCATGTAATAAGCTTCAGATTTGAATTTTATTTAGATTTCAGCCGCCTCTAAGATATATTCTAGAAACAAATTTTGAAACCTTGCGTGTGCCTGACGCGTCGACCAAATCCTAACGACTAGCGAGGGAGTGGTGGATGGCACTGCTATACGCACGAACTAGACTGGACAACACTTGTACAGAAAATTTCTCCTCTTCGAGTCCAAATAAATGCGTAACGACGTCTGATCGCAGTTACATATTAGTTTCGGCCATTGATTCGCAGTTATACTTTATCCAACAGTCTTCTAAGCCTAGAACTTGTTCATTGAGCGATAACTGAGTTGTAATAGTAGAACTCTACCTGGTCTACCAACAACTAAAATGTATCCCTCTCGATCCAAGTGGAACATGCATAAAAGAGTCACACACTTCTTCTAAATCTTTTCCCCTAGTGCAACAGGCTACCCTGGACTTGAATTAGCTACCTGGTCCGTGAAGTAAATCATCGTCATCCAATCAATTGGAAGAGAATCAATGTACTAGATCTTTTTCAAAAACGATTCATCCTTCTCCATCACAGCATCTAATTAAGCTCTCCAAGTGTGCTTCGCTGCTGGCGCCATGCTTTAATCATTGGATATGCATAACGACCATGAGGCTTCACACTAATTATTTTATTCCCTCCTCGGCTCCTCCCCTGGTGATCACATGAGCTACTTCGTATGGACTTCGTGCACAGAACTTTCGTGTGTGTAGCATTTTCCAGTGGCGGAGTAGGCTTGAGTTCCGGTGCGTCACACGAAAAGTTTTGTCCAGCCGGGTCATCGTTTCGTTGGGGCCGTACGTGCAGCCACGCTCGGCCAGTTGGCCTCGTGTCGTACCGGCCAGTTCATTCTGCGGTTGTGCGCGCGGGTCAAATGGCCACTTTTCGCATCGCCGGCCGCCGGGCGGGAGCGGAGTGGCGCTGCTACCCGGCGCGCGTCCGCGATGTGGTGCCAGGCCCAAGGGGGTGGGCGCGGCAGACGCTTCGGACTAGGAACCCAGGCTTACGTAGAATAAAAATAGAGAGACTGCCCGTAGAGGTAGTTAATGGAAGAAAACTATATTAAAATACATGTAATTTAAAATACTTAACCTAATTGAAACTCATATGTAAATAGACAAGAGTTTAAGTAAGAATATAACACCCTGAATATCCATAGATTGCGTGCGAGTAGAAATCTGTAGAACAAAAATAACTAAATTAGTGAGGCAATTAGAAAATCGTGAGTAATTACAAACATTGAAATGAAATGTATCGTACCGCAAAACCGCTAGCTATGACTAGAACCAGAAGACGAGTCCATTATATGAGATTTCATCTTTTGAAAGCGATCCATGATTATTTTATCATCATTGTTTTTAAATATTTCCTGCTCAGTGTAGCATGCCATCAAGTTAGTGAGCCATCATTGAAAACTTTGTTGCGCAAGTATCTTTCAACTGATGCCATTGTCACAGGAAGGATCAATGTTAACTCAATAAGACGATAAAACCAATTAAAATGTTCTATCTTTTTCGGTTTTAACCATCTTTTCAGCGAGTCTTGCAAGATCACAACATTTATAGAATTCTATGCTTCTCCTAACATTAAGAATGTAGTTTTGAAGTAGAGTTCTTAACAATATACAATCCCCATGGTGAAATCATCAGCATAAATCTCAGCAAGTCGCATAAGTTTGTCAACATCAAACTTGGAGAATGAGCTCCGTGAGTCAAGATAAGATATGCATACTAATAACTTTATAGAAACTTTATTGAAACGATGATTTATCTCTAACTTAGTGGCATCATTGACAGCATAGAAGATGTTAACTCTATAGAAATGATTATGAGTCACTGTATAGCCTCGACATGCCATTCGACACATAATTAGGGTGCTTTCATCCATATCTAGAACAGTAATGCTATTTGCTTCACAAAAGTTTTTTGCTCGTTTGAACAATGGCTCCCACACATTATTCCTCATGTTCTGCAAGTTATCTTTCACATCTATAATTAAACACATGGCATTAACAATGTCCAGATCTTTTCTTTAGAATTCATATGATAACTCATTTGTAATGCCCAACAAATCCAACATCAAATGCAAGATGAATACAATTCAAAACTTTCTATTTTGTTATCAAACCATATGCTCCACCAGAATTAGACGGCAAACGACTATTATCACTTACAATTTTTAGCACCTCCTCTGTTGGCTCCCACATTTGATACAGGCGGATCAAGGTTTTCTAATGTGAGCCCCATCTAGTATCTTTAGGTCTAGCTATGCTAGCTTTTTTTATGTAACCCTGTTCCAGTGAGAACCAAACTATTCTCCACTTCTCCAATAAGGATTTACGGTGCTTTTCAATCAAAGCACCTATCCTATTGCAAGATAAACTAATAGTGTTTACTATCAGAGGAACATAATTGAAGAAATCAGCAATAGCTTTTATACTACTTGAGACAGTGACAACCACTTGTAACTGATGGGCAAAGTAATGGACGTAGAAAGCATATGAATTTTTATCTTGAATCTATCTTTGCAAGTAATTAAATTCTTCTCTTGTATTTAAAGCTCTATCATACCCCTGCCCACAAAGTATAGAAAGAGATAAATCATATCCTACAAGCAATGCATCCTTTAGTGCAGCAGAAGTACACTCCTTAACATGGATAAATTTAAGAAGTCTTTTCGGGACTTTCCCTTGGTTGTTAACAAATCTATATGCCACAAGATATACATATTGGGACAATAGCACAATGCATAAATAGTTTCACTAAAATATAACACCAAGTACTGATATCCCAATCAAAGCCATTTTCTCCTTTATTTATACATCTTTGGATTCATCGATAAGCACGAAAATTTTCCATCTCCAGTCTTATCCATAATCACCTTAGTGACTTCTTCTGCACAAACTTTTGCAGGGTCCTTTTGAATCCATAGAGAAGTCATGGTACAATGCCTAGGAGCTACATCAAATACCTTCTTCCCTTTTTTCTTCTTATCTTTATACCACTCCACCAACTCCCTAAAATTGCCCTACTTGATAGAAGTAGAAAATTTATCATGTCCATGAAAAGCTTCACTTTGCATTAGGAGAAATCTTGCGC